>ML675624.1:70527095-70595164 GCA_007922155.1 Mesoclemmys tuberculata
GAAGTGTTTTATCATGTTCTGCAAGATTGGGTACTGGCCACTGAGACCATTAGTATGTCACATAATTTTTTCCTTATACTTAATGCACATATAAGTATCTCACAGCATTTATTAACTTCTTTATCCATGACAAGGCAGGTTTGAGAGATGAGGTAAAAATGACAATGTAGGAAAATGAAACTGTAGGAGTCATATTTGGGTCTCTGTCATGCCATGTGTACTTGCATTAGAGAGAAATGACTGACTATATGTAACATATAAAATCCCCATTGATATGCTGACCAGTCAATATGAAAAATGTCCACCCAAGTCTGCTTTGCTTTTTTATCCTTGTCATTCATCAGTTCAGTTTCCCTGGGTGCCATGTTTCTTCTTCTTCTTCAAGTTATTGAAAAATCAAGTTTGAGCTATAATATCAGCTTTATCAGTTTATTTTGGTTTTGTTTTCTTATTTTTGGTTTTCAGATTAAATTTAAATTAAATACACACATGCACACAGAGCTGTTCTGTTTGGAAAAAATACATTTGCCTATCATTAATGGGTGTTTGGGCTGAGTTTACACCAGCAGAAAGTTTGACACCATCAGTTACTTTGAAGGCAGATGTCAGACACCTTCCAAAAACAAGACTTACTTGCCAGTTATTGTTTAAATTATCCAGTGGCTACCAAGGTGAAAACTGTGGTGAAATCCTGCCCCACTGAAGTCAATGGGAGTTTTGCCATTGACTTATGAAGCCAGGATTTCACTTAATGTTTCTAAACTGCACTTTTCTATAAAATGTCCAAATTAGGCTTTTTTAAGTTCTTCGAGTGCTTGCTCATGTCCATTCCCAGTTAGGTTTGTGTGTGCCACATGCTGGAAGTTTTTACCCTAGTGGTACCTGTAGGGTCAGCTCTAGCGCCCTCTGCGTCCATCTGAGTCCATCCTGGAAGAAGGAAGAATGGTTGCTGGAGCCTCCCTTCAAGTGGCCTCAGATTCAGCTTATTCCACAGCCAGGACTATGGCATCAGCGGTTTCAATGAAAAGGGCATCCTGGCTTCAGTCATCTGGCCTTTTAGCGGATGTTCAGCATTCCATACAGGACCTCCTCTTTGATAGCACAGCCCTGTTCACTGACCAAACTGACACCAGACTACACAGGTTGAAAGAGTCAAGGGCCATGCCATGATCCCTGGGTTTGTACATACTGTCATCCGTCAGGAAGCACTTCAGCCCCAACAGCCTCAGAGGTTCCCAGGAACACCTCCTGGAGAGCCTCACAAAAGAAAGAAGAGGGGTTACAAGAGATACCAAGGTCATTCGTCAGCACCCCAATTGGGCTTAAACTGCCACCTCCAAGGAGGCAAACAGAACTTGTGGAAGTGTGCCCAAGGGCAATCTATCAGCCACTACCCAGGATCCAGATTCCCTATTATTTTCATCCTGCCTTACCACCCTTCCTTCAGGCCTGGGCAACCATAACATCAGAAGATAAAGGATGCCTATTTCCTTATCTCAATTTTCCCAGACCACAGGGGGTTTCTACGATTCATGGTGGGCATGCAGCATTATCAGTTCACGGTGCTCCCCTTTGGCCTCTCAGGAATGCCACGCATATTCTCCAAGTGCATGGCAGTGGTAGTGGCCCATCTCAGGTGACGGGGCATTCAGGTCTTCCCTTACCTGGATGATTGGCTCATCAGGGGCCAATCAAGAATGCAAATCCAGTGCAACATCAAGGTGGTGAGTACCACCTGTTGAATCCTGGGCCTATTAATAAATGAGCAAAAGTCCACACTCGTTCCAGTCCAGAGGATAGAATTTATCAGAATAGTCCTAGACTCCACATCAGGTAGAGAACTCTTACCAGAAGCCAGGTTCAATGCTATATCACAGCTGATAACTCACTTATAAGCCCATCCACTTACGACAGCGAGTAAGTCAGCCTACTAAGTCACATGGCAGCCTGCACTTACATAGTTCAATACAGCAGACTGCATCTCAGACCTATTCAAATATGGCTGGCAACTGTGTACTCCCCATCCAGGCACCATCTGGATGCAATCTTCGTGTCCCTACTCAAATACTTATTCTCTCATGTACTGGTTTCAGATGTCTGGAAGCTGGAATAGGAAGCTCACTTTGGTTCCCACAGAACTCCAGGCCTCTGGACCAGAGACAAGGTAACCTTCTATATCAATGTCAGGAAGTTCAGGGCGATTCGACTGTCCTGTGAGGTGTTGCTACCTCAGCTCTCCAACAGGTTGCTCAGGTACTCACAGACAACAGCTTCAATGTACTATATCAACAGGCGGAGGGTGACCCAATCCCTACCCCTATGTCAGGAGGTCTTGCACTTGTGGAACTCCTATGTGAACCATGGCAATCACCTGGAAGCAGTATACCTGCCAGGGATCAGGAATACATTAGCGGTCCACCTCAACAGATTCTTTTGTTCTCACCACAAATGATCCCAACACCTAGAGGTGGCCAGGAGCTTTTTCCAGAGATGGGGCAGTCCCTGAGAAGACTTTTTCACCACCAAGTGGAACAGAAAGTGCAACCAGTTCTGTTCCCTGCAAGGACTTGACTCAGGCTCTCTGACTGATGCCTTTCTCCTGTCTTGGACAGGCAGTTTCAAACACACCTTTCCACTGATCCCGCTGATTCACAAGGTCCTCATAAAAGTCAAGAGAGACAGGGTACGGGTCATCTTGGTGGCCCCAGCATGGTCACATCAACATTGGTTCGGGATGTTGCTCGATCTGTCCGTAGTCCACCCTTAGATGCTACCATCTTGATTGGACCGTCTCTTGCAGGACCTTGGGCATCTGCTTCATCCTCATCTGGCCTCCCTGGAAGAGCAAGTCTGCTTGGTACAGGTGCAGCAGGTTCTGTTATAGAGCAGAAAACCTTCTACCTGAGCGCCTTACCTGACCAAGTAAAAGCTGGACAGTCCACCGCATTGTTTCTCCAATGAAATCACCTGTCCAGATAATCTGGGACTATCTGCTTCATGTAAAACATGGGGGCTTGGCATTCTCATCAGTCAAGGTCCATCTGGCAGCCATTTCAGCTTTTTCACCACCCCTATGCAAGGGAAAACAGTCTTCTCACATGAAATATCAGCTAGATTGCTCAGAGGCCTAGAAAAACTCTTCCCACCACTATAGGACCCAATTACCCAATGGGATCTGAACCTTGTTCTCTCCAAGCTCACTGGGCCACCTTTTGAGCCTTTGGCTTCCTGTTCCTTGATGCAGTCACGTCAGCAAGGCAGGTCTTGGAGATTAAAGCCATGACCTCTGAGCCCTCTTATATGATCTTCCATAAGGACAAGGTCCAGTTGCAGCCGTATCTGGCTTTCCTGCCAAAAGTGGTTTCTGCATCAACCAGGGTATTTTCCTACCGATCTTCTTTCGAAAGCCTCACATTTCCAATGAAGAGACATATCGACACATTCTCGACATCAGGAGAGCTCTGGCTTTCTACATAGAGAGGACTAAGCCATTCCATCAGTCCACACAACTCTCCATTGCAATTGCTGACTGAATGAAGGGATGGCCGGTGTCTTCACAACAGATCTCGAATTAGATTACAGCCTGTATTCAAGCCTGCTATGCGTAGGCAGGAGTCGTGCCCTGATGTCTATGATGGCCCACTCCTCAAGGGCCGGGTGTCTTTGGCTGCCATCCTGGCATATGTCCCCATACAGTACATCTGTAGCGTCGTTACTTGGCCCTCAGTACATATCTTTATGTGCCATTACGCCATCACACAGGAAGCCTGGGATGACACTAGGTTTGGCAGGGTGGTGTTGCAGAAGGCACGTCTGTAAACTACTGTCCACCTCCAAGAATACAGCTGGTACGTCACCAAATTGGGAATGGACATGAGCAAGCACTCGAAAGAATGGTTATTTACCTTGTAACTGTTGTTCTTTGAGATGTGTTGCTCATGTCCATTTCACAGCTCACCTATCTTCCCTTCAGTCAGAGTTCTGGTAAGAAGGAACCCCCGAGGGGGTGGGAGGCCAGCAGTGCCCTATTATTGGGCACATTCACATGCCGCTGCAGAGGTACTAGAGCTGGCCCTATGGCTACCACTAAGGGAAAAGCTTCCAGCATTGGTATATGTGACACACACATACCTAATTGGGAATGGACATGAGCAACACATCTCAAAGAACAGTTACGAGGTAAGTAACCATGTTTTATATGCATGTATCTTGTGGTTTTTTTAAAGAACTTCCTTTGGGGACAGACATTATAGAAAACTATCTTAAATCTATTCTACCGTATTCTGTTCTTTTCCTTGTGGGTTCTTATACTGCCCTCATCACCATAATATCTTGAATGCCTTCCAGTATGTATTAAGCAGTGTGACAGACATTGGTTACATGTGATTCGTTCGTTCTCTCATTCTCTCCCTCTGCATGGGCATTGTTTGGGTTTGGTAGGATTGTTTGTGTTTGTTTTTTTAAAACATCCATGTTGCTATAAGTTCATATCAGAAAAGGCAGGCTAAAGAAATGCTCCTTGCACTTTAAGTAGCAGGCAGTGAGGCTTGTCTGAGACCAACTGCTGAGAAAGCTCTGTCTCCTGCAGGGATAAGCTGTACCCTGGTGTTAGAAAGTTTCACCGTGCATCAGAAGTAAAGCTGTCAATCACAGTCCTCATCTTGGAGTTTTAGGCAATCTTTTAGATCCCCTGGGCCCAGGTCTGTGAGAGCTTTGAAGATATGGATCAAATCCTTGAACTAGACTTGATTGAGTCTAGTTCAAATTCTAATGCTGTGTGGCTGTTCCTAATAACCCTTACCCATGAGAGTAGTCCTTAGTCCAAGGACTAATCTTATTGAAGTCTGTAGGGCTATTCTTGTGAACAAGGACTTTTCCATGCTTAGCAGTTTGGAGGAGTTGGCTCAAAGTACAGGAGTTAATCTGCATCTGAAATACAGTTGTCTTTGGCAGCACAAGGGAGCAACCAGGTACACAGCTGGCAGACAGCTCTCTACAAAACAGCTGGGGTAGTGAGGGGAGGAAAGTTTGACCAAGAACACCAGGGAAAACCTATGCTCTGATAGAAAGTGCCATGAAATCATTGATGTCCAAGTCAAGCAAGGAATAGATCTCGGTTTTTGAGGCCTTTTCTGAAAGCCCCCTTGTAGTGAGGGGGTGTGGCCTCCCTCCAAGACTGACAGGGAGGAACTGCCACTCAAACCCCATAGGGCAGGCCCAGGGACACCACACCCACCATGCTGGAAGTAGAGGGGCCGGTCCAAGGCAAGAACAGGAAGTATAAAGGGAAGACCCTCCAGCTCAGTAGAGGAAGAGTGGTCGAAGGAGAAGGACGTGTCTCCCTGGTCCTGGGAACTGAATTTGACCGCTGCCCTGTGGAGCCGCTGCCAGGACTGCCTACCAGCTGGAGCTCCAAGGACCTGCCAGAACTACCTGGGCCCTGAGACCCAGAGGAGCTACCTGGCCTACGCGACCTGGAGGATTTGCCTGCCCGTCCTGCTTGAAGGGCCAGGGCCATAGACTGCTTGCTCTGCCTGCCCCGCTCTGACCGAGGGCCAAGGCTATACACTATTTGCCTGCCTGCCTTGCTTGAAGGACCTGGACCTATAGACTGCTGGCTTTGTCTGCCCACCCTGACCGAAGGCCCAGGCTATAGAGACTGCTTACTCACCCCTACCCTGCTTGAGGGCTTGGGGGCTATGGGCAATGGAAAGCTAATTCCCCAGTATTAAGCGTTTCCACACAAGTGCAGCAGCAAGGGGACATGGCCTCCCTCTGAGACTGATGGGGGGGACAGGCCACTCCTCTACACAGCAAAATGTATGCACCTGGGCAGGGTGAAGGGCTGAGTCAACTCTCTTTGGGACTTGAACACATATTATCTTGGTGTCTAGGTCTTTCAAACCTAGTGCACATAGTGATAAAATGAGAGGAGTTCGGTCTTATCTGGCAAACTTAGTACAATAAATACACACTTTTCATCAGAAATACTTTACACCCAGAGAGAGCTTGTATTTCCTTTGAGCCCAGTCAGAGAATTGATGAACATATGCAAATAATTAGGAGTAGTGGATGTTTCAGCACATATGAGAATCAGCTTCTTTGGGCCATATCATGCTCTGAATGAAATAAATAGGAATCTTACCATTAAATTCAATGAGAGAAGAAGTAGAATGTTTGTTTTCAAATCACAGTGCTGAAGATATTGAACTATATGTTTATTTTAACTTCCAATAATTATAATTAAGTAGAGAACAGCATTAATACTTAGACTTTTTGGGGAAAATATAATAATAGGATGTTTAAAATGCATCACTAAAAACCCTAGCATTTGTAATTTACAGAATGAAAATTGTACTACATTAAAATTTCATAAATAGTTCTGAGAAATATATATCTTTAGCATTTAAATATATATACATTGTGGAGACAAAAATATTAAATGTAATAGTTGCACATTAAAACATTATTTTAAATAACTAATCTGCTCCCTTTAAGGAATGTAATAGGATTTTACATTTACGTTTGATTTTACTGCATTTTAATCTTGGCAAAAGCTCCTTCTATAGTATAAAAAGCCATTCAATGTGGGCCAATTGATGTGTAAATTTTTACTTTCAGCCTCAAATCTGTAAAGAATTCTTCTATGAAAAGTGCTAAGAGAAGTGTAAATTCTCAGATTCCAGTTTACTGTCATACTGTTCTCAGCTTCCTTTCCAGATAATAAATCAAGCAAATAGTGCATATTGCACTCTCAGACAAATTGCAGAGGTTAATTAAAATGTATATTGAGTACTTCAGTTGCAGTGCAAAAGGATCAAGTTACTCTTTGTCATCTTTAACTTAGATGTGCCATAATATGTTATATTAAAGTTCATATCTTCATGCATGGAGACTGCATGCTATGACACTGTTGCAATAAAGGAAAAAAGAGGAGACAGATGTTTGACATTTACTGACACATACAGATGGTGGGGAACCCTCTGGGTTCTCCAAAATTTCCCCTCACCTACACATTATCAGATCCAACCCACACTGCTTATAAAAAATACTTTCAAATTGCCAAACAAGCACCACTTGGCTGGAACAGGGCCATTTGACCAAAATAGTTTTGCCTTATTTCTCCATTATGTGACTATTAGTTTTAAAACCAAAAACTATTGGCTGACTAGCCATTGATTGAAACAAATCACATGGCTGTGTGAGCTAACAGTGTGCTAGATATATTACAGAAGCCTCTGAAGAGGGTATGTATTATATTGTGTTAAATTTATTGGGAGGGACACTCCATATTTGAAGAATTTAAACATATGCCATGCTGTGTTGCCTTTGGGTACCCATTTCTTTGCATTTTAAGCATATCTTCCACAATGTTGAAAAGAAAAAGGTTTGAAAGTTAAATAAATACATAACATACATTAATGAATGAAAAATATATTATTGAAAAAAGTTAAAATGGCATGAAAATAAAGTAAACAAAAATGTCACAGGCTTTTGGCATCAACAAAGGGGTGTCACCAATGCTTTGAGTAACACTAAGTTTTAAATTGGGTAAGAGGAACAGAAACTAAAATTGAGGGAACTTTTCACTTGCAGTAATTCAAGATAGTGGGCAGTCCTGTTTGTACACCTTTTTGATTGGCTGAGAAAGATTCACATGATCTTATACGTTAAGCCTGAGGCATTTCAATAGCAAGGGTATGTAGAAAAGTCTTTTCAAAAGACTATGGTGAATCTATACACCTTAGGTTCCAGCTGTTAGAGGACATTTTTGGCCTTAATGGTTAAAAAGTGACCACCAGTGGGCTATAATAAGCTCATTTACAACTTTGAACAGTATATGCTACAGCTGATTACTTTTTCAGCTCATGGTACAATAACTTTTTTGATATAAATTTGAACTCTCATCACTATATATTATTTTTGAATGCAGACAGAACATCGGGGCCTGATCCAGAGCCCACTGAAGTACATGAAAAGACTGTTCTTGCTGTGCTGTGCTCCAGTGGAATTACTCCAGATTTATTCTGAGGTAGCCAGCAGCAGAATTCAGACCAAATCATCAGGCAAACAGTTAGTGGAGATGGGCAGTGGTGCTGCAGTTTGCGTGTGCATGCATTGCATTCTGTGAGCCTTCCAATATGGATGGGTGGGTGATTTACATTTATGACTAGAGCTGGGGGGGGAAATTTGGACAAATAGTTTTTCTGCTGAAAATGAAGTTTCAGTCAACCTGAAATTACTTGTGAATTTAACAAGAATTAGTCAAGAGCATTGGCCAAAAAACCAAATCAGACTAGATTGGAGGAGGAGATGGTGCTGCCAGCACTGCCTCCCACCTTATAAGATTTCCCCCAGCTGTTAAGGCTCTCACCAAGCTTTGAATCCTTGCTCTGGAGCAGGTTTTAACCCCAGGTCTCCTTCCCAGAGACTGCCGTAATCACCAAGCAATTCTGGGCTGGGTCTCTCTCCGTCTCTCCTGTTGAAGCTGTTTCACTTTCTATAAAATACTTAACTAGTGGGTCTCCTATGTCCCAGGTGAGTACACTAACCAGTGGACTAAAAGTTACAAGATCACTATCACCTCCTCTTCTTTCAGTTATTTTGTAAATATAGCCTTTAAAAATGGCCAGAAATAATTTTTTGTTGTTTGGACTTCAATTTTTCAGGATTTTTGGGTTTAGGTCAAACTGAATTTTCTTTTCTTTTCTTTTCTTTTCTTTTCTTTTCTTTTCTACCTACTGCTACCAAACTGAAAAAATGTGTTATTCACCCAGCTGTACTCATGTAAGGATAGGTGTCCCAAGGCAGTAGAAAGGGTAGTGTGAAAGAAGATACGAAGATGAGAAAAGGAGACAGACTGGTTAGGCTGAAGTGCTGACAGAGTGAAATGAGGGGGGACTTATGGCAGCGGAGGGAAAACCAGAAGCTGTGATAGGAAACAGTACCATGGGCTAGAGCAGATTTGTGAAGAGCCTGTCAAGATCAGGGCAAAGTTTGAGCATGGTGAAGAAAGCCAAAGGAAAGAGGATCTGACCAGTCAGGCTGCAGGGGAGCTTAAGAGTTTGCTTGGGGTTTTTTTTTTTTTAAATAGAACTTTTCAGATTGTAGCTCTTCGGTATTTTCCCAGTTGTGTTGCTGGGGTTTGTAATATCTTTCACTTCCTCCTTCTCTGTTATGTGTTGGCTTCTTGTCCTGGGGCTGTTCTCACTTTCTGTGTCATTTGATTGCATTGGCTCTTATTATGCACATTTGTTGCTGCTTTCTCTCGATTGCTACACTTATTATGCATATTGGTTTTTTTAATGGTTGCACTCAGTTGGAGGTTGGGAGTGTTCAAGATACTTTGACTGCTGGTGAAATCCTTATTGTGTTGCTGTGTATGATTTTTCACTCTGTCTTTGGCCAAGTCTCCACTATAGAGTTAGGGCGAGCTAAGGCAGCTTATGTCACCCTAACTGTTAGTGTACACACCACAGTGTTTGTCCCACTGCTGTAACTCACCTGCTGTGCTGACCTAATAAATCCACCTCTGTGAAAAGCAGAAGGTAGGAAAACTGGGTTGGGAGCTGCATGGGGAGCTGAGAGCCCAGACTTCATGCCGGGCAGTCCAACTCGCAGCTTGGAGATCTGCTGGGAGCTGAGAGCTTGGGCTCTCAGTGCTGGGGAAGCCAGCTCTCCATACCAGACAGCCAAGCTCCCAGCTGGGAGCTCCATGCCGAACTGAGAGCCCAGGCTCCCAGGCCCCCACACTGCCCCTCTTAAGTCAGTGAACCTGCTCCTGATGAGGACATGCACCACAAGCAGAAGGAGGGTAGTGTGGACATGAAAAACTGCAGTAATTACTTCAGTGGCTATAAATCGACCACACATAGGTTGACTTAATTGTGTAGTGTGGACAAGGCCTTTATCTCTCTATTTTCTTTAATGTAAGGGTTTTATTCAGTTAGCGCTATCTGATTTTCTACTGATATAAATTGGTTTATATTCTATAGCATTGTTACACACTGCCACAAATATGCCTATCTGGCTGGTATTCCCTAGTGGGTTTTTGTGGCTATGTCTACACTGATGATGACATGTTTGCCGCTGTCAGATCACTTTTTCCAGTTTGATTGAGTGGCAGTGAAGACACACTCAATTGATCCAGAAGTCGATTTAATAAAACCACTTCCCCGAAAAGTGTAGCCCTGCATCGACAGGTATACATTTCCCATCAGCACAGTGTATTGGGGACGGCACACTAAATAGAATTTACAAAGTCGATGGGAGTCACGCAAGCTACTCTGCGTAGCTTGCATAATTCCCATCAACTGCTGCTGAATTTCGCCAGCAGTGTAGACCAGGCCTCTTTTTGTAATACAGTTGGAGACTTGGCTTGAAAATCATGTATAAAGGGAATGTAGTTCCCCTGAAAAATGTTGCATTGCCAGCAGTGGAAATTTAAGTCACTTATCAATCCACAGAACTGGTGCAGTATACCCAGTAGCAATCACCTTTCACCATATGCACTGCTTAGTCTAGATGTTGCTTAGTCTAGATGTTGCTTAAGATCTAGGGTTTGTCAATGCTGCCATTCGGGAAATGCTGCAATTCAGGCTATTGGGGTGGGAATAGCAGAGAGCACCAAAGTGCTGTCACTCCCCCATGTGGATGCTGCAGGTGCAAATAAAAGCTTCCTAGTTCATATTAAGATACTCCCCAATTGAAATGGTTCATTCCTTTTCCCAGTGCAACACTTAGCCTCTCTGCCAAGCTTGTAAGCAAGAACACCATTGATGACCATGTTTTTGACAAAAGCACGTATCTGCACAACTAAAACTGAACCTACCAACTCATTACACTCATGTTACCAAACAGCAAATGTCCTTCAATCATCATCTAACCAACTACCTAGTATGAAAGGCTTTCTACCCTGGAAGCTGCTTCTGCTGCTGTTTAGTTTACGGAAGATCTTCCTTTAGCCAAGGCACTTTCCAATTTAAAAAAGTACAATTATACTGGGTCATAAAGAGAAGTACCAATAAGAGAAGAAAGATATAACAATACTTAGTATTATTGGCATATAAGTGATAGCGAAAAGCAAAAACTAGGAATGAGTTGACTATTGTAATATTCTGTGCCATGGAAGAAGAGGAGTGGATCAAGAGCAGAAACCTGGTGCATGGAATGAAAATGAAAAGAGAGTTTGCCAACCCATGATAGCCAAAAGAAATGCTTGGAAAGATAAGACTGGAACCATGAGAGTATGGAGCTTTGTATTCCAATGAAGCAGGCGTCAGTAGTAATGAAAGCAATACAAAGGGCAAAGAGGGCAAGACCATGAGAGGGGAAGAGAAACAAATTTAGCAAAGGAGAGGAAATTAGAAACAGACAGGAAAGCACTCAGTGGAATAGTCAGAGATAATCTGGTTGTGAAGGAGATCCGATAAAGTGGTGTGACAGAGGGTTGAAAGTTAGGACTGAACAAGCTTGGTCCATAGCTCTAGAAAGGAAAAGAAGATCAGAGATGGTGGTTTAGTTCTTGGAGCTCCTCAGGGCTCCCTTTGACTCACCTGTCTTTCAACTTATTCTCTTTGTTTGCAGTTGATTTAGTGTGTTCCATGCTCATTGTATTTCCCTTCATTAACACATTCATGTTTTGCTACTGTCCATTTTCTTTTTTGTTTTGTATTGGGTGTAACAGACATTACCTGGTATCCTGCATGCACAGACCCTAGAAGGAATGGTGAGAAGGTTTGTGCTTCAATTTGCTAGGGGTGCATAGATTTGTTCATTCTTGTAAGGGTCTTTTAAATTTGATCCAGTATTTTTTTAAAAGACTCCCTGATTCTTGATTAGGGGTTGGTCCTGGCAAGTGTAGAGTCCTCTTACAAGGTGCTGAGACCCACTGAAATCTGTAGGATATGCAAATCAGCGCCTCTTTGTTTCCTTTTTCTCAATTGGCTTTTAGGATTGATAGTGATAGTTTCTTCAATAATTAGAGACTGGTCCAAACCAAAACTTTAGATATTAATACACCTGAATTTAGGGAAAGTTTGCATCTGAACTCAAATCCCAACTTTGCAGTCAGGCTTACCTTTTTCAATAGTATGTTTGCTGTGTTGTTATAGCAGTGTTGGTCACAGGATATTATAGAAACAAAGTGAGTGAAGTAATATCTTTTATTGGACCAATTTCTGTGGGTGAAAGAGAAAAGCTTTTGAGCGAGCTCTTCAGAAGAAGAAGCTTGTATGCTTCACCCATACGTAGGTCCAATAAAAGATATTGCCATCTTGCCTGTCTTTCAACAGAAGGAGTGATTAAACAATATTTAATTGTGATATTTTTCTGTAATCCTGGCATCCATGTCAAAGAGAACAAAAGAATGCAATGTTACTCTAACCAAAAGACTTGAGCACTGTAATTTTTAAAAGGACAGCATTGTACTAAAAATTGATAGTGTTTCCAAAGGTTTCTTAGACAGATGGACCAATTGTTTCCTTTCTGCTTAGCATTGATGATGTGGCTATAGTTTTGTGCATAATTTCTAGCTCTGAAATTTCATTGTGATTGCTGATTTCATTAGATCCTTTCTTAGACTTAGAACAGTTTTATGGTAAAAACAAGTAATCTTCTGTGTAATTGTATTAGTAAAATCTTAGGTTTCAATTCCTTATATGGCCTATTCCAGAGCTCAACTACTCTTATAGTTAGAAAGTTTTCCTAATGTCTAAATCTCCCTTTTTGTAGGTTAAGCCTATTAGTTCTTGTCCAACCTTCAGTGGACATGGTAAACAGTTGATCACCATCCTCTTTATAACAGCCTTTAACATATTTGAAGATCGTAATCAGGTCCTCCGTCACTCTTCTTTTCTCAAAACTAATCCTGCCCAGTTTTTGTATCCATTCCTCCTAGATCAGGTTTTCTAAATCTTTTCTATTTTTGTTGCTCTTCCCTGGACTTTTTCCAATTTGTTCTCATCTTTTCTAATCTTTGGCACCCACAATTGGACATAGAACTCCAGCCAACACTTCCTCAGTCTTGAGTAGAGGAGAACAGTGACCTCCTATGTCTTACATATGACACTCCTGATAATACACCTCAAAATATTGGCGTTTCCTGCAACAGCATCACATTGTTGACTCATATTCAATTTGTGATCCATTCCAACCGCCAGATCCTTTTCAACAGCACTACCACTGAGCCAGTTATTTCCCATTTTTAGTTGTGCATTTTATTTTTCCTTCCTAAGTGAAGTAATTTGCATTTATCTTTATTGAATTTAATCTTGTTAATTTCAGACCAGTTCTCCAGTTTGTCAATGTCATTTTGAATGATAATCCTGTCCTTTAAAATGCTTGCTACCCCTCTTAGCTTGGTGTCATCTGCACCTTTATAAGCATACTCTCCACTCCATTATCCAAGTCATTAATAAAAATATTGAATAGTACCAGACACAGGACTGACCCTTGCAGAATGCCATTAGATACTCTCCCAGTTTGACAGTGAACCATTGATAACTACTCTTTGAGTTTGGTCTTACAACCAGTTGTGCAACTACCTTATAGTAATTTTATCTAGACCATATTTTCCTAGTCTGTTTATGAGAATGTCATGTGGAGACTTGTCAAAAGCCTTACTAAAAGCAAGACCAATCATGTCTACTACTTCCTCCCATCCACTAGCTTAGTAACACTGTCAAGGAAGAAAATTAGGTTGGTTTGGCATGATTTCTTCTTGGCAAATCCACGCTGGCTATTCCTTATAATCCTATTATGCTTTAAGTGCTTACAAATATACTGTTTAATAATTTGCTCCAGTATTTTTCCAGGTATTGAAATTAGGCTGTCTGGTCTAATTTCCCAGTTCCCTTTGTTCCCCTTTTTAAAGATAGGCACTATGTTTTATTTGGGGTCGGGAAGGAATTTTCCTCCGGGGCGGTTGGCAGAGGCCCCGGAGGTTTTTCGCCTTCCTCCGCAGCGTGGGGCATGGGTCGCTTGCTGATGGATTCCCTGCAGTTTGAGGTCTTCAAATCTCACTTTTGAGGATTTCAATAACTCAGTCATGGGTTCGGGGTTGTTATAAATGTGTATGGGTAGGGTTTTGTGGCCTGCCTTGTGCAGGAGGTCAGACTAGATGATCATATTGGTCCCTTCTGACCTATGAGTCTATGAGTCTATGTTTTGCCCTTTTTCAGTCCTCTGGGACCTTGCCCATCCTCCATGGGTTCTTAAAGATAATTGCTAATGGTTCTGAGATGGTTTCAGCTTGTTCCTTAAGTACCCTATTTCATCAGCTCTGCCAACTTGAATACCTCTAACTTGTCTAAAAGTTCTTTAACCTGTTCTTTCCCTATTTGAGCTTACATTCCTTCCCCATTTTTTTCTAATTAATTGGGTTAAGTATCTGGTCCCCATTAACTTTTTCAGTGAAGACTGAAAAAAATAGGCACTAAACACCTCAGCCTTCTTGATGTTGTCATTATTAGCTTACCTTCTCCAATAAGTAGAGAACCTACACTTTCCTTCATCTTTCTCTTGCTCCTAATGTGTTTAAAGAATCTCTTCTTATTGGCCTTTTATGTCCCTTGCTTGGTGTAACTCATATTGGCCTTAGCCTTCTGACTTGGTCCCTACATGTTTGCCTTATTCTTTTGTACTCCTCCTTAGGCATTTGTCCATGTTTCCACTTTATGTAGGATACTTTTTTTGATATTTCAGGTCATTAAAGAGTTCCTGTGAGAGCCATGATTGCCTCTTCCTATTCTTCCTATTTTTCCTTTCTATTGAGATACTTTGCAGTTGTGCCTTTAATATTGTTTCCTTGAAAAACCATCAGGTCTCCTGAACAGCTTTTCTTCTTTAGATTTTCTTCCTGTGGGACCTTACTTATCAGTTCTCTGAGTCTGTAAAAATCTGCTTTTCAGTCCTGATTTTCATGATCACTTTCACCCAAACTTCTTTCCGTCTTCAGATTTGCTACCAATTCCTTCATTTTGGTCAGAACCAAGTCTAAAATGGCTGCCTCCCTAGTTAATTCCTCCACTTTCTGAAACAAAATGTTGTCCCAATAGCTCTAAGTACTTACTGGAAATTTTGTGTTGCTGTATTGCTTTTCCAAGAGATGTATGGATAGTTAAAATCCCTCATTACTTTCCAGTCTTGTGTTTTGGATATTTCTGGTATTTGTTCTAGAAATGGCTCATACATCTCCTCTTCCTGATTTGGTGGTATGTAGTAGACCCCTACCATGGCATCACCCCTATTTTTTACCCCTTTTATATTTACCCATGGACTTTCAACTGGTCCGAGTATCACCTCCTTCTGGACTTCTGAGCAAGTATATATATTCTTGATGTATAATGCAACACCTGGTCCTTTTTTATCTCACCCGTCCATCCTGAAGAATCTGTACCCTCTATACTGATAGTCCAGATATGAGACTTATCCCACAAGTCGGTGTGATGCCAATTAAGACGTAATTTAGTTTATGTATGAATACTTCCAGTTCTTCCTGTTTATTCCCCCAAATGCTTGCATTGTGTCTAGAAATCTAAGATGTTGAACAGATTCATCCATTGATTTCCTTCTTGTTGTTCCTTGACCCTATTGAAATTTTCCATTTCACTTCCAACATTTAGCCCGCTGCTAAGGCTCCTCCTCCCCCCATACCCCCTTCCGCCCTCAGTGAGAGTTTTATCATTTGTCCCCTTTGAACCTAGTTTAAAGTCCTCCTCACTATGTTAGCACATTGGTGCAAAGATGCTCTTCCACTTCTCCATCAGGTGGATCCCATCTCTTCCTAGCAGATCTTCTTTCCAGAGCAGCATCCCACAGCTGAGGAAGCTGAAGCCCTCCCATTGACACCATCTGCACAGCAATGCATTCATCTGCAGGATGCATGTGTCACTCTGTGGGTCCAAACCCTCAATCTAGAGGATGGACGAGAACATAACCTGCACCCCCAGCTCCTTCACTCTCTCTTCCACTGCCCTGTAGTGTCTGCTGGCCTTAGCACTCAATATAAGTAATATTCAGGGGCTGTGCGGTCTCTATTTCACCCCACAGTGGCCAAGGGGACTGAACTACATTCCTGCTCTATATATATTCCTCTAGTCACAAATCCAAATATATTTCACCCTTACAAAATTTGATTAGCTGGATATTATGCATGTGCAGTGAATTCAGCCCAATATGGGTACAGTAATCAAATTTTATTCTTCAATGTCTGCAGATTAGCATTTTATCAATAAATGTCAGTAAATTTAGATTTCACCATGCACAGAAACAGACAAAAATATGTTTCCATCAATAATAATCACAATTTACAGATAGGCATAGTCAGAAAAATGCTGCTTGGGAACTTCTTAGAGTTAAAATCCAGTGATTTAGATTTTTGAATTAGTCTTGTTACCAGTGGAGTAGTCAGTGAATAGTCCAAATAGCTCTGTTTTGTTGATTTGAGTATATGTCCTTTATGTAATTTGACACATAATGGTGACAATTTGAGTGCTAATAAAGCTTTAAGTTTTCGAATATTAATGTTTACTCTCACTAAATAATTGTCTGACCTCTCCCACTATAATTTCTGCACCTGTGAAAATTGAAACCGCTAAACAGCTTTAAAAAGAAGGAATTTTAAGAAGGAATTTTCCCATCAAAGAATTGTATGGGTTGTTTTGTTGCTTGTTTTGATTTTGGAATGTTCTAAGTGAGGTGGGGTTGAAGGGAGGATTGGTGATCATCTGAAGCATGAGGTACAGCCACTGTGAGGTACTAATACTAGGCTAGCTCCAACAAATTCTCTGACAGAGTATAAATTTAAAATTGGTGTTAGACCTATCTTGGCTGTAATTAGGGTTAAATAATTTGATGTTAAACTATTGAAGATCCAAGTACTCATAATTGTGATGGTCTAAATAGACAATATAGCTTTGAGCAGTGTTTTCTGTCAGTCTCTCTCAAGTCCCTTTCGTCCTGAATAAACCCTATCTATATAAATATGTGTTGTGATACCTAAAACATTTGTTTATATATTATGCTAGTAAAATTTAATAATTTTATGCTAAGCTCAAGTATATTCTTTGCTTATGTCTTTTACTTAAAAAGATCTGACAATTTTCATCTGTTTTTCTCTAAAAACATACGAATCATAGAATATTACAGTTGGAAGGGCCCTCAGGAGGTCATCTAGTCCAACCTCCTGCTCAAAGCAGGACTAACCTCAGCTAAACCATCCCAGCCAGGGCTTTATCAAGCTGCAGTTTAAAAACTCTAAGAAGAGAGATCCCACCACCTCCCTAGGAAACCCATTCCAGTGAAAAACCCTAGGAAATCACCTTCCTAGCGAAAAACTTTTTCCTAATATCCAACCTAGACCTCCCCCACTGCAACCTGAGACCATTGCTCCTTGTTTTGTCATCTACTACCATTGGGAATGGCTTAGCTCCATTCTCCCTGGACCCCCCTTTCAGGTGGTTAATTAAAGACTGCTATCAAATCCCCCCTGATTCTTCTCTTTTGCAGACTAAACAAGCCTAGTTCCCTCAGTCTCTCCTCATAAGTCATGTGTTTCATCCCCCTGTTCATCTTTATTGCCCTCCGCTGGACTCTCTCCAATTTGTCCATGTACTTTCTGTAGTGAAGGGCCCAAAAATGGACACAGTACTCTAGATGTGACCTCACTAGTGCCAAATAGAGGGGAATAATCACTTCCCTCTATCTGCTGGCAATGCTCCTACTAATGCAGCCCAATATGCTATTAACCTTCTTGGCAAACAGGGAACACTGCTGACTCATATCCAGCTTCTTATCCACTGTAACCCCCAGGTCTTTTTCTGCAGAACTGCAGCCTAGCCCATTGGTCCCCAGTCTGTAGCTGTGCATGGGATTCTTGTTATCCTTGTTGAACCACATCAGATTTCTATTGGCCCAATCCTCCAATTTGTCCAGGTCACTCTGTATCCTATCTCTATCTTCCAGGGTATCTACCACTCCCTCTAGCTTAGTGTCAACTGCAAACTTGGTGAGGGTGCAACCACCCCATCCTCCAGATCATTAATGAAGATATTGAATGAAACCAGCCCCAGGACCAACCCCTGGGGCATTCCACTTGTGACTGGCTGCCAGCTAGACATAGAGCCATTGATCACTACCCATTGAGCCCGATATCTAGCAAGCTCTCTGTCCATTTTATATAGTCCAGTCATCCAACCCATACGTCTTCATGGATTTAAGGCAAAATCCCCTCAGTAATATCACTTAGATGCAAAAACATATTGTGTTTGCTTCTCTTCTAGAGCATTGTAAACTTACTGGAAGTTTAACAGTTTGCTATTTGAAAAACAGTTGGTTGCAATATAGAGATCTATGTATTTGGAACTGTATTTGCTGACGTCTTATGCCACAAATTTGCTTAGCAGCAATCCTAAGACTAGCTACTGCTCTTCAGTGTTGATTGTCAAAATACTGAGCAGCTTTTTGGCCAGAATTTACTTCAGAATCTTCTTTATTTATACAGCTCTTGATACTCCAAAGCTACTGGTTTTAAGTGCTATAAATCTTCCTTTAAATTTCCCTACCACTTAATAAAATCAGCCAAATAAAACATTTTTAAATGTTAATCTTTAAGTGGGTCAGGATAAATAAAGAGGCTAATATAGTACTTTAAATAATGCCACACGAGCGTTGGCCTCTGGGTATACCAAGGATATGTGTCTCAAAGGCCTAGATCTTAAATAAATGTTGTTCTTTCTTTTATTTTAGCATGAACAAACTAAATGAAAAGAAAACGACTCACTCTTGTTTATTATTAATTTTGTGCAGAACTTCTGCCATGGTAACCTCAAAAACTATTCACACGGCCCGAGTCAGAGAGATTCTTATTCCAAATACTGTGATCATTGCTTAAAATGCTAATCAGAATAATCTCCCTGTCACTTTGTGCTATCCCTGTCCACCTAGATCCACCTGTTGCCTTTTGTCCTATAGTTAGATTATAAAATCTCTTAGACAGGAGTCCACTTTTTGTTATATGTGTATACAGCACCTAATGCAATGGGGTCCTGAGGCCTGACTAGGGGGTTCAAAGGAATACTATACTAATACTAATCAATAATAGTACTAAATGTAGTTTATTAAAGAGTAAGCAAAAGGAACCTGTTAAACTTTAGGGACTTACCATTTTCCTAGAGTTAATGGAGATGCTATGGTGGGGCAATGCGTCAAGAAAGAAATATGTTTATGGACTCTCAGAGGGGGTTGAGACGCCTGAGGGGATTGTATTCCATGCCTCCCCATGCTAGGATCCTTGCCCCTTCCCTGACTTGGAAACCTAACTTGCCCCACTTCCCTTTCCTGCCAGGTCCTACCTCTTCCCTCATACTACAAAGCACCACGGGTATGTGGGAGCAGGAGAAGCTGTGATAGGTGATTAGATAAACTATGGAGCCCAGAATGGCTGGCCATCTCATGGTGACTGAAGGCAATTTGGCACTTTTGCAGAAGAAGATTTTTCCAATGTTCATTGCACAGGAGGAATAGGTTTGGGGGTCGGCTCTAGGTAGAGAGAGAAATGAGAGTGAGTGAGCTCAGGTGCAGAGAGAAAGGTATTGTGGCAGGGAAGGAGGTGAGAGAAACAAGAAAGGAACTGAATCATCTCTAGTCTCCCAGATAACTCTGAGAATGTCTGGAGGTTTGGGTAATTCTTATGGGCCTCCCACAAACCATGCTCTTTCTTCTCAGGGGAGTCATTTTCAAGCATGTGGATTAACCTGACTATTCCAATACTACAGTTGCTAGCCCACCTCTCAACAACCAATAATGTGAAAATAAAAATATATAATAAAGACACAACTTGTATTAGTTATTGTTACTGCAGAAAATGAAGTATTTCTACTTCATCATTTGGGGCCAATATGCACTTGTGACCCTCATTGAAAGCAAGCCAGCCCTTAGGCATGGATCCTAGAGTAGAATTTGTCCCACAGACTTGATCTTCATTTGTTTTTCCTCCCTATTTTGCTAGGGAGAGAGAGATACCTATATAAAGAGAGAGGTACTATATAAATGTAAGCTTTGCCAGTTTGTTTGTTTGTTTATTTATTTACTTTGTGTCCAGGTAATCTGGGCTCCCAGCTGGTTGAGTATAAAGAAGAAATGTACATAACATCTGATTGTGGGAATACCTGGCGGCAGGTAAGGAAGGAGAAATAATAAGACACTTGAAACTAATCCTGAGCATCAAATTATTTCATTTATTTATTTATTTGTTATAGTTACAACAATTGTCACAATTAATACATTGATTAATCCGTGTAATCCCTCTGGAGATGTAGGTAGCTATTATTATTCCCATTTTACTTTGAAACTGAGATTAGGAGGGAGACTTTCACAGGCACTAATGAGACTTAAGCTCCCAGTTGCTACTGATGTTCAGTGGGGATAGGATACCTATTTTCTCCCTTTGAAAATCTCCTCCTAAGTAACTTGCACAGGGATGGTGCAAATCTTTTTGGTTTTTAATTATCAGTCTTATTTCAGGATACTCAGAATGTGTATTCTCTTGGATCAGATTCAGGATGCTCACATGCGAAGGTTTTGTGCCTGATTAGCTAGAAAGGAAGGAATTCTGCTATTTTTCGCAATTTAAAATTGGTGTCAGACCCTTTTTCTGGTCCAAATGATCTTAACAGAATAACGGCAACACTTCAAACTTTCCATAGAGTTAGCAATCACTTAAATTTTGTGTAAACCCTACATTTGAAGAATTTCTGTAGGATTTATGGTTATTGTTTACCATCTTTTTTCATAACTGAAAGTTTCTTCTTTACCACAGTCTGTTAAATAATTTTCTTCTATAGAACATTTTACAAAGACGTGCCCTCTTTCAAAATGGCTAACATCTCCCCTTGTTCTCAGTGGGATGGCTTTCAGATGGCCATTTTGGAGGGGGCAACTATCTCCTACTGTTGTCAGTGAAATCTCTGCCTCCTGACAGCATATAAAGCCACCATCTTCCCCAGCTGGACTGAAATTGGAACCAGTTGTCAGTGGAGGCCAGTTTGAAAGATGGCAATACATAATGAGTTTTACTGAAGTGGAAAACTTTATGTATCATCTTCTGCTGATGGATAAACTTTCAATTCTGAAAAATAACAGCCAGAATAAACATTCATCCTATGTATTTATTTTTCAGTGCTACCTATTGCACCAAATCAGCTCATCAGAGAGGGCAGTAGGGAGAAGGACACAAGGGTTGGCGTATGAGTGCATGCATGTTCAGGGAATATAGAGGGTGCAGTAGAGATGGGGAAATAGGGATATGTTTGCAAGGAATAAAGAGGATATAGAAAGGAAGGGGGAAATGGTTTATGTGCATTCAGGGGCATGTGAGAAGGTTGTAAAGGCAGTGAAAAAGGACAGGAGGGAGAGGTAAACCAGAATATACTCTCTCCAGCTCCTTTGCATTGCTCAGGTGAGATTGCTTTGGTAAAATAATGTAACTGTAAAGCCATCTTAAATGAGCAGTGTGGCTTGGCTGCTCCAGAATGGCATAAAGTAGCTACAGCATACCACCAGTGAATATAGCCATTAAACTGAAATCTTTAAAAATGTTTTAGGGTTGGTACGTCATGTCTGAACATCATTAGAAACATTACATGATAATAGTTTCTCTGGGTTTGTCTAGTGTTTGTATATGAAATTACTTATAAAAAAAGAAATTCCCAGTCAAAAACTACATTAAAATTGACATAATGTTGAGAGTGCTTAGCAGTATTTTTAGGTAAAATACATTACAGGGAATTTATAATTAATGCAATGTCAGGTGTTACGGGCCCAGGAAATTCATAGTTAATCTTAACTTTAAAAAAACTCCAAACCTGATAGGATATGGAATGGACACGCACATCTAAGGCACCCAAGCAACTCAATCTTTGGATAGCCTTAACAGTGCCCTTTAATTACATCATGAGGGGAAAATGTGACTTTTAATATTGTTTAAAATGTAATCTAATACAGCCAACACAAAAATACCTTAATCATGATCTTATGATAATTACATTACATCAGTTGAGTTTTTTGCCTTTTCTGGATTTACAGTATTTGGATTTTGGATAATGACAACATTACTGTAATGTATTTTACCCTAAATTACTCTATCTTAATTCCATTTAAACACTATCAGAGATGGTCTAAGAATTCTTGGTCCTGCTTTAAAGTAGGGGACTGGACTAGCTGACATCTTGAGTTCCCTTCCAGATCTACGTTTCTATGATTCTTTTGTTTTGGTCTGTGGGTATTAGATGATGATGGTTATGATAAGGATAGGGAACTATCACGAACCTTCATATTGTCCACAGACCAGGTGAGAAGCACTAATAAGAAAGAAACGTGTCACAAAAAGCACAATATTATTCTGTTTCAATTAAAACAGTGATTTTAATTGAAATGTTCCCTCTCCAAAGTCGAACTGAAACATAACACAATTGTACTGATTTACAAGAAACAGCAAGAGTGAAGCTGAGCGCTCTAGTTTCACTCTTCAAGCTGAATAAAAAGCAACAGAAAAAAAGGATTTATTTTATATACTAGTAATAAAGGATGTTGGTAATAATATATGAAAGGACTTTTTTTTAAATAACTATATTAGTTTTTTTATGATGATGTTCTTTTAGCTTCAGAAGTTGAGATTTTATGCCTAATCATTTCTAGGGTTTTAGCAGATGGCAAACTAAATATTTAAATGTAAAAATCTTTGAGGATTTGCGGTGGGATTTTATCTCCATGCTTAGAGGTTACCCAGTATTACCTATGACATCTAGCTGACCTCTCTACATAATTTTAATGCTGCCATTCATCAAAATTCTGTGTTTTTTTCTGGTAAGAAACGGGGCTGGCATTCCGATTCTCACTGTTTGCATTTGTGGGACACTGAAACTAATGAGACAAAAGCTGGTTTATCATGTCTTTAGGTGATTTTTCACTAGATATAAACTCAAACATAACCTCTCATTCCTATTGCAACAGTCAAAATGAAAAGTGTCACTGATTTCTTTATTTTAATTAAAACTGTCATGAAGGTTTTGCAAAGATCTTATTAAATCTTCATATTGCTGACGAGAAAAAAGAACACGGATTATTTTGTATATTTTATATCCCCATTATTCACTGCGATCTGCCTGTTCCTCATGAAGGCAGCTATACATTTCCTTTCTGCAGTGAAATTCATGAAGCTAAAAATGAAACATGAGCAATTCCATGATACTGCAATTATTTAGATGACTAATTACTGGTCTCTAGGGTTGGCACAAGCAGAGCCCATGTTTTTCCACAGTTCATTGGATGGGTTCAGACCACTGACTTGGAAACTGGGCAGTTCCAACTGCTGAGTGCCAGTCACTGCTCTGTACCTTTGTTGCATCCCTCACTTCACATACCAGCATTGCTGCAGAGCCATCTACAGACTGTCATAGAGGAAAACCAGATGTGATTATGAATCATGGATAACAAAGAGACTTAGAATAAGATAGCAAGGTAAACACACCAGAGCAAGGAATAAGGCCAGTTCACGGAATAAGCTAATGCCAGCAATAATATAGAAATATTGGCAATAGGAGTTGCATAGAAGAATAAGTGAAGAGTGTAAGAAACCCTTACTTGAAATAGAAGCAATACAAACATAGCTGTGACAAATGCCAAAGGAAGTGAAAATCAGCCAAAGCGTATATGAGGATTAGGCAAACGTTAGCACAGTGATTTGAGACAACTATGTCTATCACCAAACAAAACAGAGTAGTACAATGTGAAATATTAACATGGTATTAAATCAAATAGATTGTAGCCTAAAGACCTTCGTGGAAACGAAGACAAGCTTTGAATGGGATTCCTTCCCGACTTAGGTTTTATAACAGCTTTTGGCTTGCTTTCTGCTCTCCATTTTTTTAAATAGAGGATGGCCTGTCTAGCGTCCAGGGTGGTTTTGCTATTTTTCTGCTTTGTAGCACTCTGACAGTGATGATGACAATGCAGAAGAGTGTAGCACCATTGTACTAGGAGATGAGTAAACAAATAGTAAGAGACACTAATTGCCCAAGGAGCATGCAGTTTAAATAGACAAAAAATATTGGGGAAATAACATGATCCCTGTTTCATAGGGCGGGCAGCTGAGACTCAGAGAGATCAACTGACTTGTTCAAGGTTAAATAGAAAGTCTGTGACATGGCCAGATATTGAAGCCAAATCTCCTAAGGACCAGTCCAGTACCTTAAGACCATTCTTCCTCTCTACATGATGTCTCTTTATTAGATAAGTCAGGGAAACCTTTGCTTAAGCAGGATAAAGCTCAGCAGCTTTATAGCCACAAGGCACTAAAGAGAGATACAGTTTTTTCTCCAATCAGCCAAGAGAGGGGTAACGCTGCTTACAAACACAAGTAAGAGGGGCTGGAATCACTCCCTTTCAGCAACCAGGATGAGGGAGTTAGCTAGGACTATTAGAGGAAAGTGTTCCAGCTTGGAATTTAGGAATGGATGTTTCTTGGTGAGATACACAGGGTATTGGGTGCATTTTTGCCTAGCTTTGAGTTTCAGGCAATGCATAATTAGATCTCATAGAATAAATCCTCACCAGGTGTAAATCAGCATGGCTCCATTGACTTTATGCTGATTTTTACCAATTGAGAATCTACCCTGATGTATCCACAGCTATTGCAGTAACAAAGACATACACAATACACAATGAGAGAGAAAACAGCTGGCATTATAAAGCAAATAAAATTCCCTAAACATGACAAAAGAACTACAAAGGATGGAGAATGCATGAGGTTTCATTGGTCTTGCCCTGTAGTGGTGGGCCACCTGAAAGGACTAAACAAGTTCTAATTAATGGAGATTATCACTAATTAATTCATTTGATTGTATTTGGTGGAGAGCATTCTGATTTAAACAGTTGAGACTTCAATGTTTGAACTCATTGCTAGTTATGAACACATAAGCATGGTCCAGTGGACTAGATACTAACTTCACTTGTCGCTTTGGGAAAGTCCCTTAGGGAAAGAGAGGTTACCAAGTTTTCCAATCTGGAAATTTGGGATATTTATTTCTGTACTGTACTTCATGGGTGAATTAGTTAACGTTATGACAGTGTTCTGAAGATGAAAACCTACTACTGTAAGTGCTAAGTGTTTACAATGTAAACAAGCAGAAAATTAGGAAAAAATGGAGATACATGTTCTATCCTGTGTATCTTAAAGAAGAACAGAAACTGAAGGCTTGACCACATTCACCCAGCCATTATTTACTCCTCTTGCTCACTAATGGAAGGTGGAAGGTTATCACAATATGATTTTAATACTCCTGTTTGCTAAAGCATTGGCAGTGTGCCAGTATTATTCACTGGAAAGTGAATTAGTCTTGGAACAATTTATGCCCTTTCCAAAACTGCACACTCCAAAATAAATAACACTACATTGTACTAGAGTCTCATGGTCTTAACTACATTCTATTGGCTCTGCCATTTTGGTGGCTTAGCTTCAGACTGCTGCATTTTTACATGTTGGTTCTGATTTTTTTCATGGATATTTATCTTTTTATTACTCCTTCCCCAGTTACATTGCACAAAGAAAAATATACTAATGAATATATTTTACATTTGTATAGATTCATTAAAGGATCTCCAAGCACTTTGTACATAATATTATACTTCTGGTATAGATGAGAAAACTAAGGTACAGAGAGAGGTTAATTGACTGCCCCAAGATTGCAAATGGAGGCTGTGGTGGAGCTGGCAATAGAATCAGTAAACCACACTGTGTCACATTAATAGTATAAGTGTAATGGTAAAGAAACACGGGCCAGAATGAGATACATAAAGATGATATGCAATAGAGTATCATCTCTAGATGAAATCCTTGTCCCGTTCAAGTCAAAGACAAAAGGCTCATTGACTGCAGTGAAGCCAGGATTTTACCTTCTATGTTTAACTACCGTGAGCCTTAAATTATGGCGTTGTTAGAGTTTAAAATTTAACCCTCCACGTTAATATTTTACAAACTTTTAATTATTGAACATGCATATTAGAGGCCCAGGTCGGAAGTCCATTCTTGGTCTTTAGTCATGGACTGAACAGAGACTTTAAAACTAAGCCCTGTGGGCCTGATCTGATGCCTATTGAATTCATCAGCAGTCTTTCCACTGACTTCGGTGGGATTTGAATCAGGTGTTGCCTGATTTTAGGAGATTAATATTATTGTTTATAAAATATGAATTATAGGCTCACCAATTAATCTGATCATAAGATAATAGGGTTCTTGTCCCACAATCAGGCTATACAGAGAGTTTTGTGAGGACCCTACGGATGTGTGAAAAGGACATTCATGCTGAGAACAACATACAGCCTTAAAGATTTTTATTTAGATAAAACAAAATAATCAAATGGAAAATTAATCAATCAGAATTACAAGGGCAATAATATTGTTCTAAAGGTACATGTGGTATTATATACTATAAAGCTTTCTAGATTAACATATTCACACCCTTCCTTGATAACCTGGTGGTAAGAGACAAAGGACCAGCCTCTGCCATGCCAAGAGAATCTGATCTCTCAAGTGGGAGGTGAAGAGCTTAGGAGAAGCTAGAGAACTAAAAGCTATAGAAAGACTATAGAAGCTAATTTAGAGTTTGACTCAGCTAATTAACTTAAGAACTAACAATTAAGAATTAAGAAACTATGAACTTACTAACATGGTGAGTTGCCCCTCTTACAGAGCCTGAGCGCTATGTGCCTCCTTCCATGTCCAAACTTAATTTTCTCAACCACAAAATATCAGGATACACTTAGTCTAGAGAAGTGGTTCCCAGCCAGTGGCCCATGGGCCACTTTTGGCCCGCAGGGGGCTTTCAAAATGGCTACTGCTCCCCTTCCTCTGGCTGCAGCAGGGAACTGCTGCTGCTGTGCGCGGACCCAAGTGAAGCGTGTTGCTGCGCAACTGAAAGACAGTGCAGATTCCTTACTGCAGCCAAAGAGATGGGAGATCAGCGCTCCCCACCTCCTGACTATAGCAGGGAGCGTGGCAAAGAGTTCTGCCAAGGTCCCTAGACACTGGAGTCCCTGATGGAGTCAGAGGGAGGGGAGCACTGATCTTCTGTCTCCCTGGCTGCAGAAGAGAACCGCTGCCTAGGGACTGAGGTGGAGTGCCCAGTTTCCCTGCTGCAGCCTGCTGGATGGAAGATCAGCACTCCCCTCCCCTGGCTCCAGCAGAGACCAAAACTCTCTGCCTGGGTCCCTAAGCGCTGGGTCATGCTGGCTGCAGAAGGAGCTACTACCTAGGGACCCAGGTGGAGTGCAGGGTTCCCTACTGCAGCCGGGGAACGGGAGATCCTCCTCACGGAACTCCTTCCCACTGGCTGCAGTGGGGGGGTGCGGGGCTGCTGCAGTGATTGGTGGCCCTTCAGGGTTATAAAAATCATATTTGTGACCCTCGAGCCAAAAAACTTGGTAACCACTGTTCTATAGGCTGGCATGTTTGTACATATTAATGACATGTCTGTACCTATTAACTCATTCTCAGATCTAACTGGTGGCCTAACTGGTTATTTCAGTGTTCTTTGTGGTGTACCTGTTAAGTTCAGAGACGACATGAACTTAGGTAGCCCCCTACATATGCCAACTTGCTTTAGGGTAACCAGACGTCCTAATTTTATAGGGACAGTCCTGATACGTGGGGCATTCACTTATATAGGTGCCTATTACCCCCCACCCCATCCCGATTTTTCACACTTGCTTTCTTGTCACCCTAACTTTCTTCAACACATCCTCACTTATCTATACTAAAGGTCACAAACGTATATATACTTTATGCTTTAGCTCGTCATCACTTATCTAGGCTAACGGTTTCAAATATATGTATGCTAACTTACCTTAGCTCAACATACAGGATGTGGCCTGTAGGTTCCTTGTGTTACAGCCAAAAATACTCTAGTACAATTCCTTAAATCTATTTTAAATCTATAATAAAACAAAATTTTAAATCTATTTTAAATCTATAATAAAACAAAAAATCAAACCCATAAGAAAAGATATATAAAGAAGCAATCAGGCTAGCCCTATGGGCCACAAAGGTCCTGATTTGAAATTCTTCCATAGATATTCATTCAATGAACGTTTCTAATTAATGTCTTGTTTAATATTGTTATTTCCAGTCCCTTCTCTATAGACAGCATTTACACCAAAAGATAGATACAAAAATACTCCAAAGAATAGGTGAAATTAGACAAGCAATCAGTACCAGCAGAATGGAATCACAGCTTTAAGTAGAATATAGAGTAAAACTGCAGTACCCAAGCTGTGTAACCATGAGCTTTGCCAGGAGATTTGCCAGGAGCCAGAGGGATTCACCTAATTTGGATAAAACGATACAGATATCGGCTTCCCTTTTTCTTCAATATGGAGGTGTAGCACTTGGAAATTATGCAGCCCAGCATATACTGTTTCATTTTGATTTGAGCAGAAGTTCAGAGAAGGTTTGGAAGAGAATCCAAACTTCCCTTATCTGATTACAACTGATCTGATCCTTTTGAAGTGCATCTAAAATTAATGTCTATCCATTACTGAATTCTCTAAAATATGCAGCTGTATGTAATAAGCAGACAGGACTATAAATGTCTCATCTCTGGTGCTGGTCTGCAAATGGAAGTCAGCCAAAGGGATTCTTGAAACTACAGGATTCCTTTTAAATATGTTCTTATTGGGTGAGAGAAAGAGATGCAGCCAAGGTTCTAGCTGGGGTCTTCCTGCTTTATTCATTCCTCATTCCTTGGCGTGAATGTGAATGTGCTTGGGGGGTGAAGAGTTTTCTTTTACACTTCAATCTATCACTGATATGGCTTCAAAATGAGGAAAGAGAAGCTTTTAGCATTGGCGGTAGGTTCTCATTCTCAAAGGCAAAGTAAAGCAAAGTTAGTCTCGGTCACTTTTGTTTATCAGGTTGTATAAGGGGTTGAATGTATGTATTAATGTATTAATTTTCAAGGAGCATGCATTAATGCTCACTTTATCTCATGCTGCTATGTTAAATGAAGTTTGGCAGGCAGCTGAAGCAAGCAGAAACTTTCTTATGACAAATCTCAGATGTAGAAAGGAAAAGATATTTATTTATTTAGTGCCTCCATTGACTCAGACTAAGCTTTTGCCTTTTTTCCTTCTTTTCCTTCGTCCTGCATTCATCAGATATTTCAGATCTGGGCTTTCAAAGGTTTATTTTAATTTTCCTGGTATATATATAGTTTCCATTAACCACAGATATTGTTTGTAGAGGTTGCTCTTGAAAAGTCGGCATTGACCAACAGCTTTCCCATAATAGTGTAAGATAGCTAATATTTCCCTATACTTAAAATAGGAAATAACTGTGTATCTCAGACACGGTTGTATATTAACTTGATAAGTCTAGCCTTTGTAATGGTAATCACTATACTCTATTTCTCTTTGGTTGTTTGGATGCAATTTCAATAGTTTATGATCGTCCAGAATATTGAGATTCAGGACTTCCACCAGAGAGATTTTTATGCAAATTACTGAGCTGTGGAAAAGCAGAGGGAAGAACCCTATATTTATCCTCAGATCTTGGTTGTGATTCATCCCCTGTATCACCAACCCAGTACTATATATGTCCTGACTTTTTAGACAATTCAGAAGTCACAAAATGACCTCATTGTTAAACTGCACAAAGTCTATATTTAGGCAAACTAAGTATTAATAGTAGGTTCTTTACCCTCAAAATATAACTCATACCAATGTACATTGTGTTCTGTACGTTTTGAAGAATGTGTTAGAATCTCATAGACAGAAATAATTTTCCAGTTTTTCTTAGCATTACACTGCAAGGCATGCTATTTTGCAAGACATACAGAATATGACAAATACTATAAGTGAGGTGATAGGTCACAAAGAGATATATAGTGGGAAAGAATGAAGAATGCATATTGTTAGAAGCACAAGTCTAGGCTAAGATCACCTACACACAGTTTTATTTGATTGTGATTTGAACCCAAACATTTCCTGATTCACCAGCTTAATTTTTTTTCCTTTACCGCCTAGAGAATTTGATCCACATGGTAGAACTAGTCTTTTAATAACTGTACAATGTTGGAATAAAACTAATTATTATGTCCCTTTGAATTTATTTAAAAAGCAGACTGTTAGAAAACTAAAACTGGACAAATATTTTAATGTTTTGGTAATGTATTTTATGTTTTCCAATCCAGACATCTGCTTAGTCTTTTTATCTGGTTCCTAGGTCTTTGAAGAAGAACATCACATCTTGTATCTGGACCATGGTGGAGTCATTGTGGCCATCAAAGACACTTCTATCCCTCTGAAAATACTCAAGTAATGCTGCAGTCAGTTATAGTAGGGTTATTTCATATTCAAAACCTCAAATGTACTTCAAAGTTAATAAGTAATGAGCTTTTCATTAAATTTGTATAAGAAATCCAGGTGGAGCCACCTTAATTTAACATTCGTTAAACCAACAAAATGCAAGTGGATATTTTATTAAAGGATTCCTAGTGGAGATGCTGGTAAAGCAGTTTGCAACATCATTAATAAAAACACTCCTTTGAATCAGGCTAGCTGTAGTCATTCAAAAGGTGGACTGCAGTGCAAACTATACACAGAGGTCACTTAATCCACCACTAAAATCCAGTAACTATTTTAACAGTACACACTAACTTGCCCTGCAGCTTTGGGGTAGGGGAGTGAACTTACAGCTGCAGGACACATTTCAGTAGGCAGTATGCAATTGTCCATATCGGAATTTTGGAACAGTGCGCAGAGTTGTCACCACTAGAATTATGAAAAGAGTAGTGTATGTGTACCGAATGCAAGTGATCAGTGCTTCAGTTTATGTAATAGTAATACTCACTCTTACATCAGCCAAGTTTGTGACCAGTTGTCTGGGAAGAGGGTACAGAGTTAAATATAGGAAAGCAAAGAGATTTCTTACGTTCTTGGACTTTGTTACTGAAAGGGGGATTGTTTCTGTTTTGCTTTCTTTTTAGGTAGGAAATATCAGAAGCACACACTAATGCCATACATACACATACATTAATTATATTTTTATATATGTATATATATTGGTAAAGTCAGGCCAGATGGCTGCAAAAGGGTATGCCAGGGCCAATGTGTAAGCCCCAGGATGCTGAAAGCCCTTTTCCCTTCAGACAGGAGATAGATTACTCCTGGTCAATTCGAGGCACCTGGACCCAATTAAGAGCCTAGCCCAGGTGTATTTAAATCCTGCCTTCTCTAAAGACTAGGAGGAGCATAGGAGAAGGAGAAGGTTGTGGCAGGTAGAGGAGCATCACCTGGGATCAGTAGTAGTGTTTCCCCTACAGCTGGAGAAGTGGAGCAGGAGAGACTCTGACCCCAGCCTGCAGTTTGTCTGGCTTGGGATGGAATCACCTCAGACCCCCAGCCAGAAAAGACTCTGGCTGGCCGGTGAGACCCAGGAGGGGACTTGATTTGCCACCAAAAAAAAAATATATATATATATATATATATATATATATATATATTATATATGACAAATTTTGTTTATGTATTCAACCATTTTGGGAAAAAAGACATGGTCACAACATTAATTAGTTTTGTTTTGTTTTAATTTGAAGCCAGTTACATGCAAGATTTGATAGGATATGCACAGTACTGTCCTTTAGAAATCACTTGACCAGATGAGTGAATTTATGAAGGGTCATAGTCTAGTTACCTTCTTTTTTTCTCACTGCCTACCTGAGTTTTAGTAACTGAGCAGTTTTGCCTAATTCTATATCACTAAGTTCTTTTTGTCCAGTTTAGACTCTATAGGATCGAGAACCCTGGCAAAAATAAAACTGGGTAAAAGGAATTCAATTAACAAGCATGTAGCAAACCTCAGTACTGGCCTGATTGTGGAAATCCAACAATACTGCTAGTTTAATAGACATCTTTTGTTGGATATGCTGAGCCCCTGGGCATGCTGGGGAGGGAGGAGTCACATTTAATTTGCTACATTAAGTAGACAAAGAATTCACAATTTTTGCAACTCCGATCGTGTTGGTGATCATGAGTCCTATGGTACAGTGCTCTTGAGATTTTATCCAGCAGAATACAATAATCATGATATTTATTGAAAAGTTGCAATGATGGAAGACATTTCTCTCTTTAAAGGTTCAGCATAGATGAAGGCCAGACTTGGAGTACACATAATTTCACCAGTACTTCTGTCTTCATAGACGGACTACTCAGTGAACCTGGAGACGAGACATTAGTCATGACGTAAGTGTCTGTTTATTTAGGCTACCCTCCGGCAATGCACTTTAGCATGGGCTTAACTCTAAACAAGTGAGTAGTCCCTGCATCAAGGGTTTTAGTGTCTTGCAATCATGTGGGCTTTCACCATGACCAGGTCCGAACAGCACTAGCAAGCAGCCTGTCCTGGAAATGTTCTGAATCAAATATTTCAAATGTAAATATGAAGCATTGTGTTCTATATCAGGTTTTCATAGTCATGACCTGGGACAGTGGAAAATTATGGGCATTAATGGGTATCTGAAAACTTTAGGTTTAAATTATGATCTTTCACATTATTTTCCCCCTGTTTCTGCAGATTCTAAGGTGTTATTCAATAATAATAGGTTTCTAGCTTTTTTTTATTGTAGAATTGTATTCACCGTGTAGTATACTGTTGTCTTAGTAATCTAGCATTGTAATAAATAATGTCTAACCAAACATCCTGAAAAAATTTATGTTCTCCCCACTGCTCTGTAGTTTTCATGGTGGATCCTATTAATAGAATTTCAAATAAATATGGGCCTGAGCCATGAAATTTGGTTTTGTATATGCACTTTCCCAGCATGGTCCCAAATGCTAATATTAAATCATCTGAGGCTAAAAAACAACTACCCAATTAGAAACAGAGTTACTGATGATCAGTGTCTCTATCCTTGTGTGGAATAGGTGGAGATAGGGGGAGGGGACTTAAACCATATTTGCAGATATTTTGGGGATGGCATGGCCCCCCAACACTAGTTAGAGTAGCTTCAAGATCCCCTGATGAGCCCTGAAAAGTAGATATCGGCCTGAATACAGTGTGTACCTGATAGTCACATTGCTGTGTCAGCAGCTCTTCAGTGGCTGTGGAGCCCAGCAGGTATTCCCTGGAGCTGTTTCCACCCCCTTTATCACTCACAACCAGAGTGACACAGAAGGGATGCAGCACAACAGCAAATCAGACCCTCTGGAACTAGAGCAAATTCACCCTATTGAAATCATCACAAATGAATTTGGCCTGTTGTCATCTCTCCCTCTTTCTGCCCCAAAAAGCAGGTCTTATGATTTCTTGTTGTGCACTCTGATCGGAAGGGAAATTTAAACTTTTTCTGTTAAATCTTTGTGGGATTTTTCTCCTTCCCCAACCTTTCTTCCCTCTTTAAATGGGGAAGGATGAGATCATGGCTTCTTGACTTGTTAACTCTGCTCCCAAGCTATGTACAAACCACTTGGCCCATCAGGGGGATGTTGAGGGAGTTACTATGTCTGCCTTACTCTCAGAAATTTTGAAAGTACCCTATCTCTTATAAACAACAGGGCGTAGAAGACTCAATCCCCATCTAAATTTCCCCACTTAGCCCCCCTGCTATCATTGCCTGAGCGTTTTTGTCCTCTATACCTAGGTATACAATTTTACAGAAAGTTTACGTAATGCCACAGTTTAAGATTTAAGGAAGTTAAAGTGTGGTTCCATTTTGAAAAGTAATTATGTATATTTCTTCATGAGATTTCATGTTCATTTCTCATTATTTCTGTATCTAATTGACAATCTAATTGATACATTTTTTTAAGCGAACAGTCCAGTGAAGTCAGGCTGGGATCTGAGAGTCAAGTTTGCCTCTTTCTTTCTGAGGCATTGGACTGACTAATGATTCATCCCAGAATTAAAGTTTTGTTTGTTTGTGACGGGGAGATTTCCTCTAGGACAGATCCAGTTTTGTCCTATATTCCAAGGTCCTGAGGACAGCTCTGTCCACAGCTAATTAATAGGAATATTTCTGTTGACATATAGTGAGAGAATGCTGGGAAGAGACACAAAGTGCCCTATTCCAGGGACTGAACATGCTGCTTTCCCAATGGTCCTAGCCTCTACAAGTGTTGGTAGGAAGGGAACCATGTTACTCCGTCATTGGACAATGAAGCTGGAACTCCACATTTAATTTTTTACTGAAACCACAACACTGATGTCTCCATCCACTGAACTCCCTGTCTTCCCTGAATCAAAAAATAACCAAACAAGTATTAAAACATCCGAAGTAGAGTTTTTTCTCCAAAAAAGAAGGGCCAGAGACCCCCATTAAGTCCATGAGGGATTTTGCTATTGATGTTGATTTTATATGGATGACACTCAGATACTGTGGTGATGGGCAGCAATATAAAACCATAAAATAGAAAGATAGATAATCCAACTGTGAATCAAAATTATAAAGCATTATATACATACAGAAATACATATATAATTTCACATAGCACTTGCATCTTATTCAGAATTTTGGTTTAATATACATGATGGAAAGTTTCTTCAGTTATTTCTTTCTTAGCATTTTGTGTATCTCTCTGTTAAATTAGTAACTCACAGTGGGATTTTTTTCTTCTGTGTTTGTCACTTTATGAAAGTAGAAATAACTCTTCCATTTGCCAGTTATTTCTTAATTGCCTGTAGTTGTTTGTCTAGCATGCCCTTGGAAAACCTGCCATGTTCTATTTCAGAATTTCTTATTGATTTTTTTATCTCATTTGATCTGTACAGATATACCATCACTTTAATCTGAATTCTTATCAAACTACTCTTTGGTGCACTCAGTAGGATGATCCACACACAGCATTACCAGAACCACTCTGGGTTTAGGCATGTTGTCTGTGGCAAACATGATGGAAACCATTGAACATGAATTGCTTGCCTTGCTGAATTTAGCGTTTCTCATTTGATACGTTATTGTAATGATTCAAGAGTGATTGCAAAAGATTTTCCTTTTTTCATGCAAAACCAATTAATATGGCTAGCAAAGTTTCAAGCTGGTGATATCTTTGCCCGCACTTAGTAACTTACGCCATTTTTCTGGACTACTTTTGGCATACGGCATATTTTCTCCACCTGTGGTACGCGTACCTCCAGGGGTACGTGAGACACAGGCAGATGGTGCCCAGGGGAAAACAGAGTGAAGGGGAAGCGGCGGCAGCTGCTGATTTCTGTGGAAAGCAGGTGGCAGCTGCCCATTTTCCAGCCGGTCCCAGCTCCCAGCTGGGAGGTGAATAGCAGCCGCCAGCTATTGGGGGAGGCAGGCGGCAGCCATCTGCTTCCTGCCAGGTCCCACCTTTGAACTGGAACGCAGGTGGCGTTTTGTCCAAGTAAAGAGTGCACTCTATGTATTGCATACATTGCCAGAGATGTAACCACCTCTGGTGTGGGAGGGCAATAACCAGGGAAGTGTGTATAGGGAGGGTACATTTTTGCTAAAGCTACCAGGGCAAAAGCATGTTCCTTCAAAAAGTGTCATGGGATCTTTTGGGTATACACAGAGCGGATGCAACCCCTAGATTGAAGTCAGAGGCAAAAGTCCCATTGAATTCAATAGATTCAAGATTTCCCCCTCATTTTTTAAGATTCCATCCAAAAGACTGATACGCCATAAATGTTATGGGGAAAGACATCCTTAGACCAAATAAAATCCTAAATCTGTGCCCCGTCTGAAAGAAAAGGTAGAAATAGTTCTTTAATTGATGTAACAGTAACAAACAAAACTCATTGTGTTTATCTACCTAAGAAAGTTGAAGAGACAAGTTGGGTGAAGTAATATCTTTTATTTGAACAACTTCTGTTGGTGAAAGAGACAAGCTTTCAAGATCTTCTTCAGGAACGGAGAGGTTAGACTGAGCCAAATTTGGCTGTGACTTGAACCTGTATTTTATATCTGAATCTTAAAACATTAAACTTTCTCTTCAACTGTATTCAAAATAGATACATTAAAATGACAAAATATGCATTCCATTCTGTTGTACTTTTGATGTAGTTAGAAGTTTTGGACATTGTGAAGTATTTATATTGTGGAGAGAACATGTGCCATGTAGGAATCAATACACAGCTGTATTGTGTTAGCATTCTGTAAGAAAAGAACCACATTTCATCATTTATTGTTAATTCAGTGAGGATTTGTTAGGGTTTTTTCTGAATTAAATGAAATAAGTACAAATAAGTTTATTTAAAATAACATACTCTAATACAGTCATTTTTTTCCCCTTAAGCTCTTAAAAAGTGAAAATTACTACAACCTAATATTACACTTTATTGCATCGGGAAAAGTCTGTTTTGTATTTACTAGCACTGAGTTGAGTAATGGCCCCACTTAGTGGAAAAAGCAGGAATTTAATGCATGTGTGAAATACTGACAACTCTCTTAAAAGTAAGCGGCTTACAAAGGGAACGTTTCAAACCTCTTTTTAAAATACATGTAAACAATATGTATTATTATTCTCCAAAACCTGTTTTAATTAGAATTGCTGTATAGGCCTGGTATCTGGTTGCATCTTAGAAGCAGACCACAAGGATTTGTGGACCATTTGTGGGGTCAGATATAGGGACTAAAAGAGGTTTCCTTGCAGGGATCTTATTGAAGCACCAAGCTCTTAGATATGGCCAACTGCTCATCTTCCTAGAGAGTTCTCTTTCTTGGATTCTTGCAAGATTCCATCATGTAACCCCAATGTTTAATGTGACTGTATGGCTGCTGAGGGGAGGTTGTGATATTTTTGTACTGCAGTACTATCAGAGTTTAGATGATCCTTAGTTATCTCTCTTTCATTAAACTCAGCTTTCATGGTCCCTAGCAGAAGCAGAATCTTGGATGAAAACAAGCTAGTGTAAGCTTGATCCAGGCAAGACAGAGGTGATATTGTGGGTTACATATTAGAGGGAAATATTTGGAGGAACTGACTAGATTTGTGACTGCTGCCTCTACTAAGGGGGCACAATTTTGGGTTCTTAATGGGTTAATTGCCCTTTCTTATGTGATACCAGTGGCCCAATATGCTGTCTTCATGCTGTAGCCATCCCCTTGTGACGTGGAACTCTTCACAGTTATCCAGGGCTGTAGCCTGTCCAGACTATAGTTGAAGGATAAAACTACATTATATAGGAAGGTATCTAATTTCCTAAGACTGTCTTTGTTGCACCATGTGTATCTCCTATTTTTTGTAATTTGAAGAAGTGTTGCTTAATTACTATCAAATAGTTATTCTGCTTGCTACACAGTTGGCAACATCTCTAATTAATCAAATGTGGAGTGCACAGTTCAATTAGGGTAGGAAAGGCACAAAAGGGCAGGAGAAAAATGCTGAGCTTGCCAAAAGAACAAGACATGCTTAAAAGAACTAGAGACACAATTTCAACCTAATCTAGGAGACGCTCCTCCATTTCCTAGCCAGTGGCCCTCGATTCTGTACTTTCCCAGTGTTTGGTGAAGGTGGGAGAGAGAAGGGAGTGAACTGACTCATTCTCAGTCCAGATAAGATGGAACAGATGCTGTTAGATAAGAGGAAGCATCTAGGCGAATGAGTGAAGGTGCATCTTTCTTTGGGGCTCAATTTCTGGCTTTTGCCAGTACGATTTGCATTCTGTCACATAATGTCTGCTCTTGGCTTTGCAAGTAGTACTTGTGCACATAGTTACTACTTTCCATCTACAGATGGTCTGGAGGCTGCAAATTTACACTAGTGTAATTCCATTGATTTAGCTGGAGTTACTTTTGATTGGCTTTGGTGCAAGAGAGATCAGAATAGGACCAAACACTAGATGCCAGGCACTATCCTAAACACTTTACTGATCTTCAGTAGCTAGGAAATTTCAGTAGACTGTGTTCATAGCAATATGTAACTCACCTTTCTAACACTTTTCTTCCTTGAAATAAGTCCTTAACATTCTCACCTGTCTGTGGTGCCTAAAAAGCACCTCCAGTAGACAGTGTCTAGGCAGAAGGTAAGCTAAGACATCAACTGATTGTATGATGGCAAGCTATTACCTCATCCTTTTCCTCTGCTCTCTTTCTTTGACTGTTTCACCATGGTAGCTAATGGTGACCTAGATTGTGAGCACCTTGGTTATGGGACTTTCTTGTTACTACATGTTTGTACAGCACTTACAACAGTGGGGCGCTGTTCCTCTATTGGTGCCCCTCGATGCTACTGTAGTACAAATAATTAAAAATAACAATCAACACGTAAAAAGATAGTTTGTTTGATTTTCTGTTAGATTGTCATTATTTGTAATGTTGATGATGATGTTTCAGGCAATTAAAGATCTAAAGTGAAGCTGAGGACCCTAATCTCTTTCAGTCAGCTAATAATTATCAGGAGGCACCTAAATCAGAGGTCATTATTACATAAACAGAGAAAGTAGCTGTTGTGCTAACACAGGTAACTTCAGATGTCTAGTTAGAAATAAATTTGACTAAATACTGAATCAGAAATTGCATTAGCCCCATCATAATAATCACTGAGATTTGAAACAGTTTAAAATATATTTTCTTAGGACAGTAAATCCTCAGACAGTCCCAATTCCAGCTAATGTATTTAATGCCGGAAAGGAAGCCCTGTTATCATGAGCAAAACCCTAATCACACTTTGCAGCATAATTTATTTCCATGGATACATCATTTAAATGGAGACTTTATCTGTTCTGCAAGGGATTTAGGCAGGGAGTTGAAGGGGATTAAATGCCAAACTCCTGCTGAAAGTCAATGGGAAATGGGCACCCAACTCCCTTAGAACCTTGGAAAAACTTTTAATATGTGAGTATGTTTTATGGTCAGCACAGCATATAATGCTAGGTTTTCTCTTACGATTCAATCAGAAATCAGGAGAGCGAGAGGAAACGAAGTCTAGTGGTTGAATAACAACTGTGTGTCTGGGTCCTATTCCGAACTCTGTCCCATATTTACTAGGGAACCTTAGGAAAGTTGCTTAACCTGTCTTTTCCTCCATTTCTATCCTGTAAACTGAAAAAAATAAGTACTTCCCTGTAACTAAGGAATATTGTATACATTTAAGGAAATAATATAGTTCCAGTAATGTAGTCTGAGATCAGATGGAAAGTGTTAAAGAAATGACAGTATTATTAATGAGAAACAAGTCTCCACTGTATAAAAACATGAATTTTGTGTAGGAAATTTTCATTCTTTTTCATTCCTGTTAAATTTAGTTCCCCCTGATTATGAGCCTTATTAGAGACAGAAATAGCCAGCATCCCTCAAGAACAAAGTTTAAATGAGTTAGCTTAAAAACTACATTAATTCTGTTTTAGCCAGTAAATGATGCAATCAAATTAAAAAATGATGTGCTCATAAACGAACTTAGTACAAGTTAGTGCATTAAGTTGTTATGGCAATTGAAACACTGAATTTAAAATTATGGATCCCAAATTCCAGCAAATAAAAGCAAATGAATTTCTAAGGTAATTGGAATTTCTTTCCAAAATTATTTATCTCAGCACCATCTTTCACAGTTACTACAGAATTGATTTATTGGCTTTCTAATGAAATCCAATTAATCAAGTAGAACATTTTACTAGCTAATGAATTAATATCTTGGTTTTTATCTTATAATCATCAGTTACACTGGCTGCACCATTCCATTTTTCCCTTTTTTTTCCATTTTTTATTGAGCGTATGTATTTTGCACTTGAGCAATTAGTTTACAATTGGCTTCATGGTGTCAAACACCAGATCCTTCCACAGGATCTCATTTACAGTGTGTCCTCATTTCTTTCTTCTTGAAGAATGCTCCTTTAGTTTAACTCTTGTGTTCGGGTTTGTTGTAGATATAGATAACAGGACTCATCATGGGGCCAGATCTTGAAAGTAGCTCGGTAAGCTGGATGCCCATTGTGTGCTAAGCTCTTTGAAAATCTGGCCTGTGATGTCTTTTGTCAATGCTGGATATGGTTGGTTTAATAGGTGGTCATATTTTCCTCTACTGAGTATATGAAGCCATGGATTGTTACAGATTGGATCCTGTGAATCCCAGAAGCTCAAGGATGAGCTATACTTTACCATAGGGAAAGTTGAACATTTGGTGTGCATGCCGAGCTTTATCTAACACTGATCTTGGCTAGATGGAATCAAGCCAGCTCAACTGTACATGTATGTTTCTCTTTTGAGCAGGTGGCCTGCTGGGAAGATATCATAAGTTCTGTCACCCCAGTTAGCTAATGGACATTCTCCTTTAATTTATATAGTAGAGATCTGTAATTTTGCCATTGAAAGGAGAGATCTACTGCCCACATTACATATATGTGGATTACTTCATAAATGTAGTATCTGTATTTATGAACCCCTATTTTATTACAGTGTCACCTTCTTACTGCCTGAGTTGGAATCCTTTGTGTTCACGGTGATCCTTGTTTTTCAGGACTTCTAAATATATATATATATTGTACATAGTTTTGTGGTCTTAGTAGTTAACTGTTTTAATAGTTTATAAAGAGATGGGGGTGAGTTAATATTTATAATTGGACCAATTTCTGTTGATGAGAGAGACAAACTTTCAAGCTACACAGAGCTCTTCTTCAGGTCTGGGAAAGATACTTAATGTGACAGCTAAATACAAGATCAAACATATAGTTTAACATAAGTGCTTAGCACATAGTGTAAAGAACAATTCAGGATGAGGTGGCCGATTAATACTCCTGTAGTCCCAGAACAAAAAGGGGGAATAGTGGGTTACAGATTGTTGTAATAAGCCATAAATCCAGTGTCTTTATTAAGACCATGATTTTTAGAGTCTAGCAAAGTTATGAATTTAAGCTCCCCGGCTTGTCTTTTGAAAGTGTTGTGCAGGTTTCCTTTGAGAATGAGGACTCATAGGTCAGATATAGAGTATTGCTTTGTAAAACATGTGCACCCACTAGTGATATGGTGTTTTTGTCTTTTATCATTTTCCTGAGTGAGTTCATTCGAGTGTGTATGATGCTTTTACTCACGTAGTTATTATTGGAGCATTTAGTGCACTGGATGAGAGTACACCACATCCATGTGGTGACATGTGGCAGGCACATGTAGGACCCGTGGATCTTGAAAGGTTCTTTTTGGGGGGTGTTGATCATTGGAGCACTGGAGATATGTCTGATAGCTCCATCCAGGAATACCAAGCTGGGCTTTCCTTCTATGGTACCACTTCAGCTGATGACGGATCTGCCTTCTAATGCATGGAGTCTCTGTACCATCTTCTGGTACTCCCCAAACATAGGGATGAACTGAGACCTTTACCTCCTGGGAGGTATTTTTGCCTTACTGTACCTACAATCTCCTCACCTATCAGGTCCAATCCTCCTCGGAAATATTGTTATACCAGAGGAAACCCCACTGCATCTGCAAATCAGAGCATTCTCCCTCCAGTACTGACAGCACCACTGGTAAAACATGAGATGACTTCTGCATTGGAGTAATCCAAAGTTCTGAATGAGCTTGTGCCCCCTTTGAGAGAAACCAGCCTGGACAGAACCTTTCAGAGGTCTTGGAGCCATCCTTCTCTCAGACGTCACTACCAAAGGGACCTGTAGTACCCAAAGCCTTGAGGCACCACAGCCAGTTGGCTCCTCATATCGGTCTTATTGGCAACCATGGAATCCATATACTAGACACCCCGGATCCATGCAGGAATCTCAGCAACCACTTTCATCTAGCCAGTATCAACAGTCTCCATCAGAGTACATGGAGGAGGCAGTTGAGCCAGATTTGATGGTTCCAATGGGTGTCTCATCCTCTTCACCTAATGAAGCTATTGCTCTATTATCCCCATCCCCACCTGATGACCACAGGAAATGCCAGTAGCTTTTACAAAGAGTTGTGACTAAGCTCCAGCTGTCTTGAGGGGTTCCATGACATGCAGTTTCCTGGACATCATTCAACCCTCTGGCCTTAGCAGTGTGGTTCTCCCAGTGAACAAGGCCATTATGGAGCTGGCTAGGACAGTGTGCTCCTACCCCAAAAAGGATGGAAAATTATTGTTTAGTTCCAGGGAAAGGGACAGAGTTCCTGTTTACCCACCCAGCACCTAACTCCTTGGTAGTACAGGCAGCTACAGAGTGATCCAGATTACAGCACTCCAAGTAAACCCCTCTCATGAGGATGATAAACATCTTGATCTTTTGAGGTGGAAGGTTTTTTCATCTGCAAGCCTCCAATTTAGTATTGCTAACTATCAGGCTCTGTCAGTGAAATATTATTTTACAAATTATGCTAAGTTTGTGGAATTCAGAGGGAAACTTCCCTAGGAAGACAGTGCCTGATTCCAACCCTTCATCAATGAAAGCAAGCTGATAGCTAAGACATTGCCACAGGAAGCAGTGTATGCAGCAGATACTGCATCTAGAGCCATTGCCACAGCCATTATCATGAGGTGCAAATTGTGGCTTCTCTCTTTGGGGTTCTCCTGGAAGGTCCGGAATTTATCCTGGATGAGTCTAAACTCTTTAATGAGAAGATCAATGAGTCACTTCATTGTTTTAAGGCCTCTAGGACAATCTTCATTCCCTGAACATTTACATCCTTGCACCAAAGAAGAAACACTTCCAAGCAAATTTACAAACCCCACCCCACCCCAACATGTTATCTCCAATGTCCTTGTGACCCACCACATAAACAGCCAAGCCCCAGATACACCATTTCTGCCATCTCAACTGTCGCTGCTCAATCCCACCCATCCTGAAGGCGTTGTGATGCTGTATGATTGAATATAACCATTTATATCAGTGATATTGCCACTGTTAAACCATTGCAACAAAGTATATCAAAATATACCATGAAAGTGTCAATGGAAAAGTAATAATTCGCTAAAAATGATTATCCTTTTAAAATTCATGTATCATCACTGTTTCTAAAGTTGTGAATATTGGCTATATATATATATATATAATATATAAAATCTGTATCCAAAATGTTGTTTTTCTTGGGGTAACACCCACCATGTAAAATCTACATTGAAGCTAGACAGCTTGTGTTGGTGGCCCATCAAAGGCAATTAACTCTCACAATGGGCCACAGAAGAAGCTCCTCCCGCCCTGTGAGTCTTCCTGTGGCTTCCTCAGCCAGAATATGGGTAATGACTACTTTGTGAGTCAGCAAATCATGTGAGGGCATGTGACTTGGCTCATGTGACTTTGGACTCCATTTTGTGCCTATAACTTTCCAAAATCTGTGCTATGAGTTTTGCTTTGGGACAGCAAAATTCTAAGCACATTGCAAATGGTATAAAAGACCCTTGAATCATCTCCATATTGTCTCTTTCCTGATGTGATTCTCTGGACTGTAGATTTGCAATTAAAAGGAGCATTCTAATCCATGGACTGAAAACTTCCAAAAGATTGGAAGGTGATCAGAACCTTTACAAGCGAGCTGTTTATTCCATCACTGCATCAAACCTGATATTAGAACATTTCAAAGATTGTATGTATATGGTCTTTTAACCTTTTTAACTATGTTCTTCTTTTCTCCTTTAAATAAACCTTTAGATTTTAGTTATTAAAGGGTTGGTGACAGCATGATTATTTGGTAAGGTCTGAGTTATATATTGATCTGGTTACGTGGCTGATCTCTTGAGATTGGAAGAACCCTATGTTAGCTAAAATTGGTTTTCAGTAACCACTCATCGTAGAGTCCAGTGTCTGGGAGGTGAGAAGAGGGCTTAGATGCCCGTGGAGATTGCATTTTGACTTCTTGTTAATGAGTGTGATGAGACAGAAGTTTACTTTTGTTACTGGCTGAATATAATTTAAGGATAGAATAACCACTAGTTTGGGGTGAGTCTGCCCTATTTCTCAGCAGTTTGTCCTGAATCTGGAATCCTCAGCTATGGCCGATAGAGGCTTCATGACAAGAGTTTCTTTGGATGGAACATTCAAGAACCACCTTCCGCCACTGATGCTATTACATACTGTCCCCCAAACTTTCTGTGGTTTTCTCATCCTCTTTGCACACAACTGGAGGACAATAACAACAGACAAGTAGATACTGGAGATTATCCACTTCAGCTACACTATCAAATTTCTTTCCCCTCTTCCTCAGAAATCCCTTCTCAGCCTCTCTTCAGGGACAATGCTCACACAGAAATTCTCCATCAAAACATGGTTTCTGTTCTCCAGCAAGGGGCCCTAAAGCAAGTGCTTCATCAGCATCAAGGGAAGGGGTTCCATTTCATAGTTTCCAGAAAAATTCTGTACCTTCAACAGTTAAATGTTTTTATTCACAAGTCAGAATTCTGAATGACTATGTTGGGATCAATAATCCATCCCTTAAAAGAGAGTGTATGGTTTGTGGCTCTTGACATGAAAGATGCTTACTGTCATGTGGACGTTCATCAGTCCTACAGAAGTTTCCTTGATTTCTGGTAAGACAAGGACACTACTAGTTGAAAATACTTCTGTTCTAGCCACAGCATTTGGGGTCTTCACAAAGGTCTTCTCAGTAGTGGTGACCAAGGTGAAACAAAATAGTTACAGCTATCCCCATACCTGGACAATTGACTACTAATGGGCACATCCATCCAGGAAGTCCAGTCAGCAACCATATTTTTATTCAATCTCCTGACATCCTTGAGAGTCTGCATCAACAAAGAAAAGTCCATTTTGACTCCGAAAAGGACTATAAACTTTGTATAGTTGACCCTATAAATATACTCTATAGGGGTGACCCTAGATCTGATCTCAGCAAGGGCTTACTTCCCTATGATGAGATTCTCAAGAATAACTTGAGAAGAAAAGTCACTCTCAGACCTTAAACCACAGTCAAGGTCTGTCTTTCCCTACTAGGCCATAAGATCTTATGTAACTCTGTTTGCCAGGCTCCATCTCCATTGTCTGTGGGTCTGGCTCTGATCTGTTTCCTCTCCAGACAGAGACAACATGAACATCAAGGTAACAGTACCTGCCAAGGCTGTTGTCTTGTCCAGAGCAAGTGCACATGGAAGTACCTTTCATTGCACCCACACTCAATGTGACCATTATCACAGATGCATCCCTCATAGGATGAGGATCCCACATGGACACTTATGCTGTGCAAGGCACCTGGATCCTCCACATTGCATATCAATCTACAAGAGATAAGAGAGGTCACCCTAGCCTCCAGTGCATTCCTTCCACTTTTTCAGTCCCACCATATCCAGGTAATGTCAGGTAACATGATGATGGTATTCTACGTAAACAAACGGGGTGGAGCAAGATCTGTCCTCTGTGTGTTGAGGCAGTTAACTTATGGAACTGGTTCATCAGGAAATGCAAAAAACTCTTGTCAACATACCTACCAGGTGCATAGAATTCTTTAGAGGACAATCTCAGCAGACACTTCTCCACAGACCACAAATGGGAGTTACACAATTCCATCTTGAATGAGATTTTCACCAGTGGGGAATTCCATCCTGGGACCTTTTTGCTTCACAAACAAACAAGAAATTCATCCTTTATTGCTCAAGAGCAGCTCTGGGCCGGAATCTAAGGATGATGCCCTTCTACTATCCTGAACAGACCACCTGAGATATGCCTTTCCTCCCATTCTACTACTGCTGCAGATGCTGCAAAAGATTCACTATAACAAAGCTCGAGTAATTCTCATCACATCCAAGTGGAGCAGACAATTCTGGTTCCCAGACTTGATGTGGATGTTAATCTGTCATCCCATTGCTGTTTGATTCTTCATAAATTTATTAATCCAGGAAAATAGCAAGACCATACAGCCCCAAACCAGCCCTTTTCCACCTCACAGACTGGTGTTTAGATGGGTATCAAACTCAGAGCGTTCATGTTCAGAGAACATTCAATCCAGTCTCAATCAAAGCAGGTAAGAGTCAACCAGGAAATGCTAATTGGCTAAATGGAAACATTTCTCCACCTGGGTGCAACAGAACCATTTGCTCTAGGAGCCTTACTGTTCTAGACTACACATACTTCATCTCAAGAAGGTGCACCTTCTATTAGTTCTCTGTAAGTCCACCTAGGAGGAATCAGTGCCTTCCATTCTTCAGTGGATGGCTATATTATTCTTTCTCACCCCAACAGCCCTGAGATTTCTGAAAGGCTTCATTAGAGCCTTCCAACTGATAATGAAACCAACACCACAATGGGACCTCAGTCTTGTACTTTCCTGCTCTGGAAGAAGAAATGGAGATTACTTCTCTGTAACTAGAAGTTGTTTGAGATGTGTGGTCTGTATGTGTATTCCATGACCCACCCTCATTCCCCTCTCCTACAGATCTTATCTAATTTCCAGTTAAAAGAAGAACTGGAGAGGCATCAGTCCATACTGCCACTTACACTCTTGATTCAAAACAGAAGGAAAACAGCTGTACAGGGGTGGACCAACAGACACTTCTTGCAACAAATCTCTAATGTCAGGTGCATAGAATTCAAGCATACTTGTATGGAGTACAGAAAGGGACCATACACATCTTGAAGAATTTTCCGTTACAAATAAGTAATCTCTATTTCTGTCAGAGCTGGATTAACCCTGCCATCTGCTCTGAAACATAAGCATCCATTCAGAATGGTCCAGCAGCCTGAATGTTCTTGAATGGGAACTCTGACTGCTAACAAAACAAATTCAGGGATCTTACCTGCTTGCACGAATGCTTCTATGTCAGGTTGACACTGTACCTACTCACTGTACCTGGTCACCATGAATTCAGCGTAGGTGTTGGGCAGGAAGGAAGTAGAGGGATAGTATGAATTACATTGAAAATGCATTTGTTCTTTGGGAAATACTTTTTTTCTGAGCCACAAGTGAAGCACTGGCACCATGTGGCTTCCTGTATTTGATCGCACTTGTTGGCATTTGTGTCAAAAACAAAAAATATGAACAGATTGAAAGGTTCCATAGTGGCTGGGTGACAGACTGCTTAGGAAGGAGTCGTGGAGACAGGTAGCTGCATTAGCAGAACATGAAGTCTGCTTAATTTTAATACCTTGCATGAAAAAAGGAACAGGAATCCAACATTGCAAAAGACCCTTCTTGCCTGCCAGCCTGGCAAGTCATATTGCAACACACATTGTGGGAAACCATGAGACTATCTAGGCAGTCATTATCTAGAGTTTGTAATTCCCATATGAATATGAGCCTGTGGCAGATTATGGCTCCCTGGGGCAAACTAAGCTACAAAGGGGTGAATCCTGTGGATCTAGAGAACAATTTACATGCCAAGAGAAATGGACAACATACCTTTAGGATAATACCCGAGTTAGTCCAACAACATTTTTGAGATTTTTTTATATGTTGTTTCTGCTTCTGAGGCATTCCTGATTGTTTGGGCCACAGCTAGAGGGAAGAGGACAGAAGACAGGTCATCTAACTGCTCAGATCCCAGAGCCTGAATATACATCATAAAAGGGAGTAAGATAGGCAAACTGGAGGAATAAGTCATTCTGTTTAATGAGGGACTTTAGTATTTGCCAGTGAGACACTGGTATCCTTCCTCATGTGTTGACGGCATGGTTTTCCATGACCATGCACAAGTCTATCGCTATAGTGTAACAGCATGGGCAACATTCCGTGTGCAGAATCCACATCTGTGCACTGGGCCTGAATAGCAACAGCAGAATCATAAGGGAAGAGGGAAAAAATCCTCTCTGCATGTTCAGCCTGTGGAGCCATTCCACATCTACTATTTAAGACCTCTGTGCCCATAATCTACAGGAAGCAATCCATGTGCACCGGTGAATCTCTGTGTTGCAATAGATCCACCATTCCCCCAATTTTCCTAACATAGTCCCACCTCTTTTAAGGGCTGGGAGACAGGAGGTCCCATGTAACAGAACACTGCAGTGCCCAGAGAGTACAGGTCCCAGATCCTACCATCTTCTGCTTACCTCCTGGGTCTACTGGGTCAAACCAATGTGCACAACAAAAGGAGTAAAGTAATCAGGGGACACTGCTAGAACCTGGAATAGTTACTCTGTGGAAGCCTGAACAGAAACGGTTCAATTCTTTGGCAACTAAGCCACATGAGACTGAATGAGGCTGTAATTCAAAGCTTAGATATATCTGACTTTTACCCAAATAGAGCCCTTATTCTTGCTAATTTGTAGCTGGATTTCATACTTACCATTTTGTTTTGGAAATAAATGGTCTGTCTTTGGATGTTTCAGCTGCTTTGAAAGCACAAGCCAGTTTTTAAAGTAATGATGTTCTCAGTTTGCTTTGAAGGAAATAGACTGTTCTGCATTGTCCTTTACTGCAATTTATGGGGGTACTGAGCCTTAGACATAACTCTTTAGGGACAGAAGTCAGAATTTCCTCATGCAACGCACTGATAAAAAAGAATTATAAATAATAATACATGCTTTGCACTCATCCCAAATCTAAGAATACATTACAAATCATTAACTAATTAAACCTCAAAATCTCTGTGAGCTTTATCAGTAGTAATATTACCATTTTATGGCAAGGTTAGCTAAGGCACAGACAGACTAAGGAACTTGCATGAACATCACATAATGAATGAGTTGCGGAGTTCGAAATTGAACCCCGGAGTCCTGACTCCAATCCCGCTTCCCTAAAGACTAACAGTCAGCTTCTCTTATCTTCTCAAAATATGCCTGCCATAAAGTGGATAATAAACTAAAAATGTCAGGCCTCCATTAAAATCATGAATATTTCTATCTTGATCACTGAATAGTTTACTACAAAAAATAGTTCTCTAATAAATGAGCAATACTGTTTCATTTTAGGGTTCTGCAGACAACTGATAGATGTTTTCTCCCCACAGAGACCTCCTGAAAATGTATATCAAAGGGTGGGGGGACAATGGGGGTAGCAGATAAGTTAAGAAGCAGCACTCCTTATTTTCAGCAGAGGGCACTTGAAATAGAGGGGGAAAGTGAATAAAAATAACAATTAGAAATCTGTAATGTGTGATATTGCTTTTACGCCAGGCTTTTACTTTTGCTCTTTCTGTTCAGAGTCTTTGGACACATCAGTTATCGTTCAGACTGGGAGCTGGTGAAAGTAGACTTCAGGCCGTCTTTCCCCAGGGAATGTACTGAAGATGACTATGAATCTTGGGACCTCACAGATCTACAGGTACTGGACACACAAGGACCTTGTATTAATAATATATAGCGCTTAAGTAATGCTTTCATATTCAAAGTACAGCACAAACATTCACTAATGAGTGTGGATTTCAGTGTTCAGCTTTGACAACCCCAGAGTGAAATTCAGAAAGATGAAAATACTCCATTGCTGTTTTTATCAGTGGCTTCAGAAAGACTTAGTCACTATACACAAAGTAGATTTTGTGTTCCTTTTATTACCTAAACTGGGCTGGGGAAGAAAGTAGTTTACTTAATTACTTGCCTCAGAAATAGAGGGTCGTGATGGATAGTGAGAAGTTAGGCACACACTGGAAACTTAAACCTGTAGCATTGATTGAAGCAATTTAAACATGCAGTTATATTTTCTGCCAACTTCCTGACCATGCACTGTAGTCACATGTAAAGCACCAGAAGTAAAACCCATTCCAGAAGTAATTTAGACTCTCAGTGGACTAATCATGTATTAGAGTCCAGTTGTTTTGGGCAATACAATTCTGTACTAATGCATTATGCTATGTTAATCCCAGCGTCCTGGCCAAATTCAATTTTGGGCAGCTCCGTGCCCTGTAGTATTCTCTTTACAGTGAATTGTTTGAACAGACCACTTTGTGATCCTTTTGGATCAAACAAGATATATCCCTGTTAGTCATGATCACTGTAATTGTTTTTACTCTTCTCTCTGTACATTTATGCCCTTTACTCTCTCTGCCTCTTTCTCTAAATTTCCTGTTCATCTGCCATTCTGTATTATTCCAACCAAACTTTCCTTCAGCCCTTATTCATTGGATGCATTATCACTACTGCTATGCTCCTCATCACCTGGAACATGCTAGGTGTGTACTTAGTTTGTAACATAGCCCCTAGCCTTAACAAGAAAAGTACATTGACACAGTGCAATTGCACCTCTCCAGGGAGTTTCAGACACTGGAAACTACTGAAATTATTTTTTAAATTGCTGGACTTTTTTAAAATACCCACTTACCAGTACAGTAAGTGTTTAAGTGACTATTCCCCAGGCAAAAATACTTGAGCTGTGCATGTAACTTCAGAAGTTGCACACACATATTAGGGCCACAATTACACATACATATCCCTGGACTTCTGCCCTTTAGAAAATATGTCTCTTGGTATCTGGAAAAGATTACTCTGTTTTCCGTATTTGTATTGTAAATGATCCAGGTAGAGTGTTCGTACAAAAAGAGAAAAAAGAAGCAGATGTTATTAATTATAAGGCATCATAAGTGCGTATGAAACTCTACAGTTGCTGAACTGTGCTACAAAAATAAATCACTGTCTCAAACAGTTATTCACTATTGGCGTGATTATTTATTTATATTACAGTAGCACCTAGAGACACAAGTGAGATCTGGGCTTCATTGTGCTAGGGAGATATACAAGCATGTAGTAAGAGACAAACCTTTTCCTGAGGAACTTACACTCTAATCAGGCAATACATACAAAAGGGTAGAAGGGGGAGAAAGGTATTAGTATCCCCATTTTACAGATGAGAAGCTGAGGCTCAGAGAGATTAACAGGATTTTCAGAAGTAATAAGATTTCAGGAATCTCTGGTTTTGGATGCCTATCAGAAACATCTTAAATGGGCCTGTATTGGAGAAAATGTCATCTGAAAAATCAGCGCTCTTTAAGGTGTCTCTCATCCAGCACCACAAATCAAGACATTCGGAATCACTAGGCACTTTTGAAAGTTTTGACTCGTAGACTTTAAGGCCAGAAGGAATCATTATGATCAGGTAGTCTGACTTCCTCCACAATGCTGGCGTCAGAACCTTGCCCACCCACTCCTGTAATAGGCCCCTAAGCTATGACTGAGCTATTGAAGTCCTTAAATCATGGTTTAAAGACTTCAAGGTACAGAGAATCCACCAGCAAGTGACCTGGGCCCCATTCTGCAGAGGAAGGCAAAAAAAACCCAGAGTCTCTGCCAATCCGCCCGGAGGTAAAATTCCTCCCAGATATGGTGGTCAGCTAAACTTTGAGCATCCGGGCAAGACTCACCAGCCAGACACCCAGAAAGAATTCTCTGTAGTAACTCAGAGCTCACCTCATCTAACATCCCATCATAGGCCATTGGGCATATTTACCACTAGTCATCAAAGATCAGTTAATTGCCAAATTAGGTTGTCCTATTATACCATCCCCTCCATAAATTTATCAAACTCAGTCTTGAATCCAGCTAGGTATTCTGCCCCCACTGCTCCCCTTGGATGATCGTTCCAGAACTTCACTCCTCTCATGGAGTCTAAATCAAGTCTAAACCTCCTGATGGCCAGTTTATATCCATTTATTCTTGTGTCCACATTCGTGCTGAACTTAAATAATTCCTCTCTCTCCCTGGTATTTATCCCTCTGTTGTAGTTGTAGAGAGCAATCATATTTCCTCTCAGCCTACTTTTGGTTAGGCTAAACAAACCAAGCTTTTTGAGTCTCCTCTCATAAGGCAGGTTTTCCATTCCTCGGATCATCCTAGTAGCCCTTCTCTGCACCTGTTCCAGTTTGAATTCATCTTTATTAAACATGGGAAACCAAAATGGTACACAGTATTCCAGATGAGGTCTCACCAGCACCTTATAAAACAGTACTAACATCTCCCGATCTCTACTTGAAATATCTCACTGATGCATCCTAGGACTTAAGTGGCTTTCCAGAATTCACCCAGGAAGCCTGTAACAGAGATGAGAATTAACCTCAGATTTCCTGAGCTAAAGTCCAGTGCCTTAGCCACAAGATCAGCCGTTCTCTATCTATAGTCTAAAGCCATGAGCAGGTGGAATCCATGACAGTACAATTTGGAACAAACACAGAAAAGCAAAACTTCACATAGCTTTGGTTTTTACACTCCTGTGCTTTAATATTCAGGGTAATCGCTGCATCATGGGTCAGCAGAGAAGTTTTCGGAAGAGGAAGATTTCATCATGGTGCATTAAAGGGAGGAGTTTCACATCTGCTCTCACATCCAAAGTTTGCGAGTGTGTGAACTCTGATTTCGTATGGTGAGCTTTTATATGGATTTTCAGGGTTATCCTAAAGATGAAGTGTGTGAGAGTGTGGGATATGTAAACCTCCCAACTTTCCCATACGGAAAACAACACTAAAACACCCCAGCAGGATCTGAATGAGAGATTATTTTCCCGTATGTTACATCTGTTCCTGGTTAAAAGGCAAAATTACTTCAGTAATTCTATTACTGTTTATGTGGGTGGGTATTGCAAACAATTGTATAGAATTTCATAGCCAGGCAGAGTTATGCGGATCTATTGTTGTTGCTACAAAAGCTTAGTGGTATGCCGTTTCTTTTGAAAAACAAAACCACAAAAGCATCAACATTTTTGAAGTAAGGTGATGTTTTTTTCACCTTCCTAGACAAATCCTGGTGTTTTGTTCAGGCAAACTCCCATGGAGCAAAATTTGAGTGATGATCATAGGATTTGATCTATTGTCTTTAGTGCAAATCCTCTTTTGTTAATGGTGAAGTGGAGGAGAAAAAGCGGTAAAAGAACCCCGTTAAAAAATTAAACTACCAATAGAGAGAATGCAATGGAACTTGTTCGCAAAACTTTTTGGACACAGTTCTGCCCTCAAGTATTCGTGATTCCCTTTGAAATCACCTAGAGGGCAGAACTGGGCTCAGGATGTTGTGTGCTGGCTTGGTATGAGATAGTATTCAAAAATAGGCTCTTCCTCACTTCTACCCAACCACAGAAAACAGATTTACTAATAAAGCGGGGGAGCTAACAGATTAATTGGGTTTGTTTTGCAGTGATTATGGGTTTGAGCGTTCAGCATCTCTGAAATCAGAATCCAGCAAGTGCTTTGCTAACTTTTGGTTTAACCCAGAATCGCCCCCTGAAGACTGCTTATTAGGGCAGGCCTACACAAGCAGCACTGGGTGAGTATTTGATATTTTACCAGCTTCAGATGGGAGAGCACTCCAGCAAAGGATTACAACATGGCCTCAGGGAAAAGTAAATAGATGGTTTATATCAAAATTGTCCGTAGGTAGGTTTAGTGTGTAGGAAGGTTTTAGGAGGGCAAAGGGCTAGGATTTTCAGGAAGGGCCAGGGTACTGCCAACTTGATTTTCTTAAAATTTGATAGAGTACCTTTTAAATAACATGTCCTAATTTTAAAAAAAAATTCCTTTTAAAAAACAGTTTTAAGGAGATTTTGAGTTTTTCATTTCTTATGTGGTATTTACGACTTTAGGGGTGTGATAGCATTTATAGACCCCACGCAGTAACTAAAGAAATACTGGGCCAAGAGGTCCCCACCGCTCAGTGGTGCAGAGCATGCTCCAAATGGAGGATCTACTCAAAAGGAGACTGTGACAGTCAGACAGAGAGGGAGAGTGAAGGAGAGGCTATCCAAAGGGAGGAAGCGAGTTTGCTGCTTCTAAGGACAAAGCAATCCACAGGACTCTTTTCCCTCCCTTGACTCCCTGCTTTGTAATCATTGCTACCTACCCAAGCCATATGAAAGAAGAAGAAGGGAGGGAAAATAACTGGACATTTGGAAGAGAGCTGGGGAATGCTCAGTTGACTGACTGAGCTGCTGGGATTAACTGGGAACTCACAGTGGGGAGGAGTGGGCTGAGACCATACCCCAAACTAAAGAAAGGACAAAGAGGTAGGAAGCAGAAGAAGATTGCCTTATGAAGAGGCAACTGAGGCATTCCACACCTCTCCCCCTGGAGCTCTGGCTGGGCCCAGTGGAGAAAGAGGGCCTGGGCCTCCAACCTTTCCCTTTCTTTCAGTCCCCCAGTTTGTCCAGCAGAACACTGGGTTACTGGGGAATTGGTGGGCTGGCCTCAGCATGAAACCCCACTACACAGTGCAAGGATTGTCAAGATAGCCTGCCTACTACAGCTGCTGGCCTATGAGTGAAAATCTGCTACAGGGAGACACATTTTCTGGCTTTTCTCCTCAACCATGAGAGTTAGAAACTTGCTTTTTAAAAAGCATGTGAAAGCTGAGATTCTCAGGTACTCACATGCTTCCAGGAGCTGACACTTTCAGGAAAGCGGCAAACCATCAAGAGACTAATGAAAAATCACTAATATCAGCAACAATGCATTGCTTCCCATTTGTCTCCTGTATGCACCCCAATTGGTGTCTGTTCAGTTTCATTGTTGCTGCTACTATTGCTAGTAACCAACTTTTAGTGGCGCAAGAGTTAAAACATGTGTATGTGCTCCCCACAGAGTAGGGCATGAAAGAGATGCAATTTGCTATGTAGAGAATGGTGCTCAAAGGCCCAAAATAAACAATCAGAAAAGAGGGAGAGAAATATTTTTTCTCTAAACCCTTTTTTGAGAATCATAGAAGCTATTTTTAACAATGGTAGCTACGCATTTTTAGATGTGACTTTCAAGTTGACAGGTACCCTTTCAAGGTTTTTAATTGTAATCCTTTAATTTTATTTTGGAGCAATTTAGCCTCTGATTCAAATAATTTACAGTTTTAGGAATAAGTGTCTCCTCACTCAGCTTCTCATGCCCTTTCTCCTTCCCCTCATTTCCTCGGGCAAAGAATTCTGCAGAGAATAGATTCTTGTCCTAATCACATGAGGAACTGAGAATCAAAGGAAAGCTTTAGCAAACTGTAAACAATAGCACACAGAACATACCATACAATGTAGTATGATGTCTGTGCTGAGAATAAGTTGCAGCTGGCAATAACATCTTTTTCAGTTGTGTAGATTGGGACCGAGTGCTGAAATGTCAAATCAGGCAAAAACATCACAGTTTGCTGGTATTTGCTTTATCAGTGAAAATCCTGCTTTTTTTGGTAGTGAATGGCCACTGTAATTTAGTGTGTTTGAACTCCGATGAATGAAACATAAATTGTGTTGAAAAGAATGGTTAAAAATTACAAACCTGAATAAAACTAGTATAATCTTGAGTGCTTCCTTGTTAACCCTCAGCCAGTCTTTGTTAGGCTTTATTTTTTATTATTCTGTTACGCAAAAATTGTGTTTTCAGACCCTCATATACAAAGAGTCGTTCATCAGCACTGGAATTAGCTCCTCGGTAATACAGAAGCTGCTCGATCTGATTTCCATCTGATCTTTGGGACATTGATCAGCCCCATTTAAAAGTAGATTACCATGTAGTAGCCATTGTTATACTGTCCTGCTGTGTCCCCCAAAGACACCCACCTGTTATTCTCCAGTCCTTTGTGCTCACTGCTTACTGTTTTATGCAGGTATAGAAAAGTGGTGTCTAATGTTTGCGAAGGTGGTGTCAACTTGCAGCAGAATCTAGCCCAGCATATGTGTCCACTAATTGCTCCCAAAAGACTGCAGATCAGCATCAAAGGAGAGAGCCTGGCTGTTAAACCTGGAGAAGACATCACCTTCATTGTCACACAAGAGCAGGTAATAAAGGACTTCAGTTTCTTTAAAATGTCAGTGCTGGTTTTGGAGTTACTTCTAGGAACTAATTTCTTTGCTCTCTGGCTGGTGTGTGAACAGGGATTAGCCCGTGGTTGAGAAAGATGTGACAAGCATTTCTGCTGCGATTGCACCATCCCTTCAACCAAACGTGAACTACACAAATGGCTACTCTAGGAAACTAGGTTCTTCCCTTCAACATTGTTTTTATCCACTGTTCCTTAAAGACATCAGCAACTTTGAAAATCTTAGCTTAAGTGATTTAAGTCCCAATTTCCTTGATCTGCTTTGAATATTCCACTCTTCCGTGTCAGAGAGGACTCAAGTGAGATGTAAAGAATTGTACTTAAATCATGTGGAAAATGGAGTGCAGACAACATCAATACATATAAATATTCAACCTCGGTAAAGGCATGGAAGGATGATGATGGCAAGAAGCCTGAAGTAAATTCATGCATTTCATCAAGGCTATTGATACAACCTGGGCCCCAGATTCATTCCTTTCAATGGATGGGGGTTAGCCATCATGTCCTGGATTTTCAAAAGGGTACAGAACCCACATAAGTGTTTCTGGACTTTATGTAAATGCCTAAAATGGGAGCTCTTAGCTCTTTTGCCTCTCAGGCCCTAATTGTGGATACTGAGCTCTTTTGATCTCACCTATCAAAAAAGTGAATCACGTCTTCTTAGTAATCAAGTAATACATAAAATCACCAGGTATCAAAGGATAATGACATCTACTATGTATCAGTCCTTATTGACAAAGACAGGTTTCTCTGTGTTTCCTGAAAGAGGCAACATTTATAACAGTCTGATCTGCAGGATGGAGCTTTCTGATCTGTAGGGCTATGATTCTTAACTCTTACTCATTAAGTGCCAAATTCTGACACCCTTTCCCTGGCTGAGTGTTACTTTGTCACTAATCCCATTGATTTCAAAGAGACTGAAGGAAATTCATGCATTTCAGTAGACTTGCATGGCACAGTCATGGACCCTGATTCATTCCTGCAGAAGACAATGGGAAAGCTTGTAGAGTAAGTTACTACTTAATGTGTGACAGAATCTGCTGCTAAGTAGTTATTGGCCTTAGCTATAGTAATTTAAGGTCAGATATATCTCCATTTTTTTTCCTGATTCTCTATGCTGTCACTATTTCTTATTAATAGAGACAGCACTTGGCTATAATCTGAGGGCTCAGTGATTTATCATTTCTGTTAATTGTGATGGGGCATCTAAAAATATGATATTTGCCAGAGTATGAATTCTGATGCTTGAATGTGTTTCTTGTCAACTGGCGTAACAGCTAAAGATGTGCAAAGATGCTCAAAGGGCCTGCGTTGGAATGGTATTCTCTCTCTCCATTACTGATAGCTATGCATAATACTCCAAAGTCTGAGTCTCCTTTACAAGAAACCTAACAATTTGCTGCCCCCTATGGCTGAGAATCAATAAGTCCATAACATAAATTAGAACTTAAAAACAGAAAAGCAAGTTTTGCACAAGGGATCAATTAGGTCTTCTGACATTTAGTGAGTTTGAGGGGTAGATCCACTAACCTCAAAGAGATTATACCTATCTGTCGCACAGTATTAGTTTATTGCTTTTATTAGTTTCACAGCTGATCCATTACTGAGTTTATAAAGAGTAATAATATTAAGAAGAAGAAGAAAATAAGGTGTCCTAGGCTATGCTGGCTCAGTCCATAAAATACATGAATAAACAATGTCAAGAAAATCCATTATTTTCAGAAGAACCATGTAGATGTTTCCAAGTTTCATTGAATGTAGCTGTATTTTTCCAGTGTTCCCTCTTTTGTTATCAAGCCATTATTATCTTTGTACTTTGGAGAATGAAATAGGAGTTTTGAAAACTTCAGGTTTGTTAAATAGTATTACAGTAAGAACGGCCTTATGAGAGCAAAACATTCACCAAAACTCAGGCTTGGCTCACAATATTGAGCGTTACTCCTGGAGGTAGCATGCAAGTGCTTTGCTAGCATAAGAAAGCAAACAAGCAGTGTTTGCACTTGAGTGTCACCTCAATGAATTGCATTTACAAGCGCACAGCTGAGGAATCTCCTTTGCTTTAAACTTTAATTAGGTATTGTCTCCTCCACTAAATTCTACCTGTCTGTATCCAAAGAAAATGGTGATTGGAAGGGAAATGTTCACAGCAGAGGAGTGGACAAGGCAATAAACTCCTTCTGTGGGTGATGCATTGTGGAGTTGAGGCATTTGAGAACTATGCAGGGTTTTTATTGTGAACGTTCTCTCACCTTGTGAACATTTTTCCTTTTATCTGACAAGACAGAAGAAAATTCATCCAAACAGCAGCATTTTAAAAAAAAGGTTTCCTTTACTTTGTAATGCAAGGATTTGAAAGTTCTTGCCTGCTGTTGCCTCCTTTGATCTTCCATTAACATCATGTTTTGATACGAAGTGTGACTTTTTCAGAGAGTGATCTGTGTAGAAATGGAATAATGTAATTGGACATATAAAGAATTCAGTCATTTGAGGGGCAATAACACATGATTTTTTAATTATGTGATTGGCTGAAATTCTTTTCTAGTCATATAATTATTGTAATGAACTGGCTGGTGAGTATCTGCATGACTGCCTTTCCTGGATGCAATTAGAACGGTTAAAATGTGTGTCAAAGGCCATGTACTGCTAACTCCTTTTTGCTCCATTCATGTGGCCCTACCAGATGGGAGAATCTGTGTTCTATACTCTCTGTCATGAGTAGCCATGGTGTGTGGCCTAGTGACAATGTAAAGTCATGAGTGGTTATGTTTTTAGTTTTAAAGCAGTGGCACATTGAAGACAGTCTCCATCGTAGGCCTGACTTTAGGAAGACAGTGTCAGTTTTATGAGCACTCTGCAGAGCTACAATGAATAATAAATTACAGGAAATGTCTAAAGTGATACGAATGCTGTGCTGGCACTAGTAACACTGTGCTAACTATATTATACTACCACTCCACTACCAACCAGGCTTAGTCAGCTGGGTTTTCACTAGCACAGTGCACGGGGCTTAAGAGACCTAGAGAAGGTCAAAGAATACTTACAGATTAGGTTTGCTCCTCACAGTCATATTGGTCATATCCACAGGTGAAGACATACATAATGCAGTTATACCCTGCTGACTAATCTGGTATATTTTATCCTCATTAAACTGGAACTGTGTTACAGGTAAGGGAATATTAATACACGGGCACTCACACAGGACACCTCACCAATTGTCCTAAGCTCTCTGAAGCAAGGATTGTCTTTCTGTTTTGTGTCTGTAGAACACCTAGAAAAAAAGAGTTCTGGTCCACGACTGAGGTTCTAGGCAGTACCACATACAAATTAGTAATAATGCTGTTTTCTGTTTCTTTGGGTATTCAGTATATCTCTAATCTATTTCTTCTGCTAGGGAGATATTCTAAATACCAAGTACCAGGTGGACCTTGGAGATGGCTTTAAGGCAATATACGTGAACCTCACAATGACAGGGGAACCCATTCAGCACCGTTATGAGAACCCTGGGATTTACCGTGTCTCGGTCAGAGCTGAGAATGTTGCTGGGCATGAGGAGGCAGTGGTGTTTGTTCAAGTTAATTGTAAGTTGTGCGGTTTTGTTTTTCTCTGGTTTCACTTTTCAACTGCATAACAAGTTGACGACAGCCGCGGGGCAGTGATTTCTGGAGGAAATTGTATTAAAGCTACTGCCACCAAAATACATGTCTTTGAATTTGCTCATGCAGTAATGCACCTGCTGCATGTGGTTAATGAAAATAATTGTAAAGGGGGGAAGGTATTAATAAATCAAAGGGAAACTTTGCTTCAGAAGGAATCATGATCTAGTGGCTGGGTGGCAGGAGTATTTAAGGCAGGGGCAGCAGGATTATCTGAGTTCTAATCCCAGCCATGACACTAATTCCCTCTATGATTTCAGGTGCCATTTTCAATCTTGGGTGGCTAAAGTTAACCACCTAAATCCATGTTCAGATACCTAAGCAAGTGACCTGATTTTCAGAGGTGCTGAAATGATGTTTCTCTTCCCTGATTTTCAGATGTCTCAGATCAGTGGGAGCAGTAGGTGCTCCTCGCTTCTGAAAATCAGATCACTAGTTAAGGTGCCTGAATCTAGGTTTAGATGTCTAATTTCAGCTACGCAAGTTTAAAAATGGGGCTTCAATGTATATTAACTTAACTGTATGTTGCCTGGAGAATGTGCTGTACCACATGAAATAAACCATTTATTTTTCTTTTAGCTAAAACCAAAATTAAAATGATCAGCTAGAATTCAAAGAAAAGAAACAGCAGTTCACAAGGAGTATCATGCTCCATCAGAGGTTTAATGTACCTAGGTCAATTCATAATTGAAATAAATCAGGAAGCTCACGACTGGAACTACATTCTCCTACATCCCGTCCCCCCACCTCCCACTTCAGAACTCATAACAGCTGTTGCTTCTCCTGGCTTAGACCCATCAAATAGAAACTCGGAAACAAAGCATATAGTCAAAAAAGGCAGGATACGCCTCTTGATTTCTCTAAGTATCAGCTTTAGGCTTTGGGGAGTGCCCTCCATCATGAATCCTGAAACCAAGTAGAAAGCAGGAAACGTTGGAGCCTCTGCACAGATCGGAATGTTTAGTACAAGCCTATAGAAAATGGACATTGGCTCCAGCTGCCCATATTTCCCTTCTATTAGTCAGAGTCTTTGAGATGCAACATCACATAGTCATAAATGCAAATGATAGGGAGTAAAGAGATCTGGGTTCTGTTCCTTCCTCTGGCCCGACTGGCTGTGTGACCAATCAGGGCCCTATCTTGTATCCACAGAGATTAATTGCAAAATTCCCATTACAAGCAAAGGGAGCAGGATGAGGCCTGTAGTCTCTATGTCTGAGTTTCATTCAGTTTTTTTTAAACTGAGGCAGTAACATTTCCTTACAACATAGTGTTCTCATGATTAATTCAATAATTGTCAGGTACTTAGATGCCAAGCTGAGAGATTTGATAAACAGAAGAAGCAGGGAAGGAGAATGGTGAGTGTGGGTCTGTAGAAGCAATGTGTACTGAGAACTTGTTGAGATGGGTGGGTCACCTTCCTTTCTCCACTGAGAATTGCTTCTACAGATCCCCACTCTTGGGAAATGAACAAGCAGTGACTAACCCTGATACAGGAGGGCTGAAGGATTGCCTTCCCAAAATGACCCTCTGATTTGACTCCTACATCATGAGAGTAGTGATGAGTAAATGATATAAATGGAGTTTCATGTGGTGGATTTATAAATTGCAGGGGGGGAGGTATTTCTCAAGCATAAAATGAATGCTACCGTAGGTCTAATCTGGTATGGGAACACTAATTTGGTTAGAATTGAGTACAAAGACTGATCCACTAGGATACTCTCTAAATTGACGTTGAGGATCATCCCCCCTTGTATCCCCAATGGACTTTTACCCAAATGCTGCAAACTATCTTGGAGGCTTATGAAAGTATTTTGTCTTGTCCAGGCTGAGTAGATATTTTATGATTTATGCAGTCCCAGTAAATTGTGAGGTTTGAGGAAGATGACCAGAACTAACTGAAATGGAATTTGGAAATTCTAAAGTAATTTAGGTTGTGGTCCCAGAAACACCTTCTTCCACTGAATATCATGGAAGTAGAATAAGCCACAACCACCAATATCTCAGGATTCTTTTTACCTGATGTATGAGTTAGTTGGAATGCAATTCTGAGGGATGGGCGGCCAAGACAGAGTCCATGAGACTTGTCAGTACTAAACTCAAGCCCCATGAATAGGAAGAGTCCCAGACTGCAGGGCAGATAGGCACCAGATCTTTGAAGAAACTTTTCATAATAGGATGAACCAAAATTATGGTTCTCTGATCCAGAGGATAAGCTGCTGCAACTGCCTACTAAACTTTAACAGAAGCTAGAGCAAGGCTCAATTATTTTGAAAAGCAAGTAGTTGGACCAGAATAAAGGGAATTGAGGAAGGACATGGATCTGTATTCCATTGCGTCGCCACAGTGGGTCTGAAAGGAGTTTGTTTTTGTGAGTTAGTATTGGGCTCCAGGTATAATTTTAAAACTCAAGTTACTAAATTATAGTCTGGGCAAACAAAAGTCTTGCAAACCAACTATCACTAATTGTTTCTCATTACATCTCTTCAGAGGTGTGATCACAAAAACGCAGTATCTTCTTCTAGTTCATCCAGGATGCTGTGACTCAGACAATTAAAAGAACTCACAGTTACTAATAACTAGCAATTTCACCTTCTGTAAGAGTGAAACCGTAGCTCAGGGAGGGGCCCTTTTCTCTGGGAAAGCTGAAACAACATGTAATAAATTGATCCTGTTTGCTAAACTGAATAATCCAGACATTTTATAGACAGCCCCAAAAAAATGTGTTTCAAAATTAAATGGTTTCTGTCTTCCCTTTGTTGACGATCCAGACAGCTTTAATCTACTAAGTCATAAAAGGTTAGTTCCAAGTGTAAGAGATTTTACTACCATTCCTGAATTTTCCTCAAGATATTCAGCACCCGAAGGAGTGCTTTAATTCAGTTTCTTGAAGCTATTCTTCTTACGTAAGCGGAGACTTCTTCAATAGCCGAAGATCACAGTATGTCTTAAATCCACCAGCTTGTTTAGACACTCAGTTGAGAGAGAATTGAATAAAAATAGAGACCCTCACATTCAAACAAAATTGCACCCATCTGGCTTCTGTGGGTAGGTGTATGCTATAAGGGCCACTTGCTCTTGAGGAGATGAGATCTCTCAGAGTATGTCTATGCTGCAGCTGAGAGTGTGCATCCCAGCCCGGGTAGACAGGGTGCACGAGCTTTGCTTGAGCTAGTGCTCTGAAAATGAGTGTGGGTGTTGTAGCATGGGCTAGCCACCTAGGGATCAGGCAGACTTATACTTGGGTGGGTGGCCTGTGCCACTGCATATGCAGCAACATCCACACTGCTATTTAGAGTATGCTAGCTTAAGCAATGCTGGTACATGTTTGCCTATCCTGACTGAAAGGCATGCTTCCAGCGAGTGTAGACATACCCATAGTGAGTGTGAATTGGAAGTGAATAGACAATGATGTGATTAGTGCAAAGAAAGCAATGAAAGGATCATACCAATGTCTGCACTGAGGTACTGGCTTTGAAGGACAAAGAGGTCTTGCTGCTATTAAAATTTGGTAGGGGAAAAGGCCAAATTAGACGGGTAGCAAGACACCTGGGTTCTTTAACGAGGATTCCGAGACCGATCAGAAAGAACACCCCAGGTTGAATTAATGGATAGCTTTATTGACAATAACACAAACAAGACAATTAACAATACTTTTTACAATTTAACAATTTGACAATTAACACTTACACTGATCAGTACTATTTATGGGGGCTTCTCTATTGATTATCCTTATCCTCGACAGATGGTCGCTGGGACAAGTCCTTTAACTTATATACAACTTATGCTTGATCCTTAAACCTAAACAAACCTAACTATTTCCCTTAATTTCCCATTAACCTTTATTCCTTATAAGTGCGCTAGCAATTGTCCAGGTGAGACATGCTTCACAGATCTTAATTAAATCCCCCCAATTCCCTAAGTCCACAGACTCCTGAACTATCTGGATGCTATACTTATGGCCAGACTTTGCCTCAGCCTTTGGTCTGGATCCTTGATTCAAAACCCTTGTCCTTGACAGGTGGTCACTGGGATCTGGAGCTCTCAAGTTTCTTAGGTTTAGTGTCCTCTTGAAAGACTCAAGAGTAGACACCCACCTCTTGAGCCTGGTTGCAGTCCACTGAACCCCTGTCTGCTCTGAGTATATATTTACTTTTCCGAGCACTCTATGGTTGAACAATTTTACGTGGTTTAGCTATCCTGCGGAAGCCTGCCTAAGCGCATCCAGTGTTCTGTGGTTGGTCGCCTCCAGCAGTTGGACTGCGATTGAGCATATCTCTGCTGTTGAGCGTATTTTTGTTTTATTCTTGCTCAACCATTTTAGCTTAGTCATTGCTCCATTTTAAGCTTTTTATGCAGTTTGGTTAATTCTTTATATTTTGCTAGGCCTTGCATAGTTTTAGGCCTATTCCTTATAGCCAATTCCCCTATTATCACGTTCCCCCCGTGGAAGCCATGCAAAATATAAGCAGTTACAGACCTGTTATTAAGCTACATGAGCAACCATTATTTTAAATTAACTACTTTTTTATAACCATTTGTTTTACAACACCACAAATACATAATTCCTGGAAATAATGTAATTTGTAAAACACATTCAGCTAAAAGTTTTTTTAATTGCTTTGCTGCATTGGTACCTTTTAGTCCAGAAGGCCATTTCCCCAAACAGGCATTCTATCAGAGGTTTACAAAATGATTTGTTAAAGTTTGCTGAACCTGGTAAAATAACAATTTCCAGCAGATGGTTAGTGGAGCTCAGTGCACATTTTTGAATTACATCCCATTATTTTTGGAGATTAACCCCTGCTGAGTTTGTAATTGCCCACAGCAGCACTTTTTCCTTCTGTGGTAAATTATGTTGCACCCTCCTTTACACACCATACCCCTCCCGCCTTTATTTTTTGGGGGGGGGGAGTTGGAGAGTAGCATTTGGGTAACCCCTTTTTTTAACTATCACTTCCCCCCACTTTTGTGAAATTGTAATTTTTAATACTAAGCAAAACCAAATGTATTATTACTCTGAATTACAATTTTTACTATTTCTTTCTTTCTTTCTTTCTTTCTTTTTTACTGCAATAACTGGGCAAATAAATATTTTAGCCCCCCAACAACTTGTAAGAATTTTTACATTTATTTACAAACAAACATATTACAACCCCCTTTCAATATGGTTTATTTTGTTCCATGTGAGTCTGTGCTAGTCCATGAGAATCTGAGTTCATGCATATGAGAAAAGAGTTTTGTTCTACTTTGATGACTTCCTTGTGCGTTTTTGCAGTCAGGTTGAAGACTGAGTTTAATGCTTGCAGGGAGTAGCGTTTAGAAGCTTCTGATGTACGGACACTGCACACTTGATAGGGGATACAATAAATGTCTGAAGGCCTTGGGAGTATTGGGGCTCCCAGGTGGCACAGAGTGGCACAGTATGACCCACGTTCCAAATCTGGAGGTCTGAGCAGAAATCTGTTACTTGCTCCCTCCCCCCACCTTTGGAGGTAGCCCATTTTAATACTTTACTACCCTGTTAGTAAAAAAAAACTTTTTTTAATATTTAATTTAGATTTTTTTTTTTACTGAAGCTTGAGACCATTACTCTTTGCTTTGTTATTTACTACCACTGAGAACAGCCTAGCTTTATTTTTTTTACTTGGAACCCCTTTTCAGGTAGTTAAAGGCTGCTGTTACATTTCTCCTTAATTTTTTTCGTGCAGACTAAACAAACCTAGTTTCCGTAGCATTACACAAGCTACTTTTAACCCCTCTTCTTTTCCTAAATCATGTACCCCTGCATTCAAGTAAACATATTTTAACTTTTTATATTTTTTTTTGCTGCTATAGCTTTAACACTTCACCAGCAACATAGTTCTGTGATTTAAAGCCTTCCATTTTTTTTCTTAGTACAAAGGAACATGTGGAGTGCTAGGTGGACAAACCTGGCCAAGTTTATATTGGAGTTTTAGTTCCTTTATTTGAACTTTTAATTTTTTGAGGGGAGTCCTTAAGACTCCGCACCTGGGATTCATGCAGCCTTTTAAAAGTTTCCTCATACCAATTAAAAGAAACTGCTTACTAGGATTATTTCTGGTATACCAATTCCATTTATTCAAATATTTGTCAAGTCTTTGGCCATAATGTGCACACATATAAAATGCTGGGGTTTCCTTTGGCAAGACGGGGACATCCTTTGACCTCCAACCCCTATTTCCTCAGTTCATATGGATATAATCACACAGGAAAATTCATAAAGGGAGTCCTTGTACCAACAGGGTGCGTCCGAAAAGTGTGTCAAAGGTGCCTTGATGGCGTCTCCAACTGCGATCGCAGGCTCATATCATGGATAGGAATATGGAAGATAATCAGTCACTCCTGCTGGGTCATAGGGTTCCACCAAGCCCCCTTGCTTTCAGAACTGCCTTTCAGACAGCCCTGGGGCAGCTGGACTTGGCTTAAGTCCTAGACCTGGTCAGCAGTTATAATCTCAATTCCCACACTGGTTATAACCTCAATCACACACCCAGCTTTTCCAGAGGATCTGAAATACAAAAAGAACATTTTTCTACCCCCTTTTGGGGTGGCAGATTATTACTTAAAATACCTTTCTTTTTTCTCCGAACAACTAATTGCCTCGAGAACTGGATGGTAAAGCCGAGGTTCTAGCAATTGATTCAACCCTGTGGGAGGTACATATCCCATTGATAACTCAAAATCCCACCATTGCCACCACTTGCTGCTATTAACATTTGGTAGGGGAAAAGGCCAAATTATTCGGGTAGCAAGACACCTGGGTTCTTTTACGAGGATTCCGAGACCGATCAGAAAGAACACCCCAGGTTGAATTAATGGATAACTTTATTGACAATAACACAAACAAGACAATTAACAATACTTTTTACAATTTAACAATTTGACAATTAACACTTACACTGATCGGTACTATTTATGGGGGCTTCTCTATTGATTATCCTTATCCTCGACAGATGGTCGCTGGGACAAGTCCTTTAACTTATATACAACTTATGCTTGATCCCTAAACCTAAACAAACCTAACTATTTCCCTCAATTTCCCATTAACCTTTATTCCTTATAAGCACACTAACAATTGCCTAGGGGAGACGTGCTTTGCAGATCTTACTTAAATCCCCCCACAGACTCCTGTACTATCCGGATGCAATACTTATGGCCATACTTTGCCTCAGCCTTTGGTCTGGATCCTTGATTTAAAACCCTCATCCTCAACAGATGGTCACTGGGATCTGGAGCTCGCATACTTCTGAGGGTTGGTGTCCTCTCGATAGACTCAAGAGTAGACACCCACCTCTTGAGCCTGGTTGCAGTCCACTGAACCCCTGTCTGCTCTGAGTATTTATTTACTTTTCTAGGCACTCTGTGGTTGAACAATTTTATGTGGTTTAGCCATCCTGCGGAAGCCTGCCTAAGCGCATCCGGTGCTCTGTGGTTGCTCACCTCCAGCAGTTGGACTACAATTGAGCATATCTCTGCTGTTGAGCGTATTTCTGTTCTATTCTTGCTCAACTGTTTTAGCTTAGTCATTGCGCTATTTTAAGTTTTTTATGCAATTTGGTAAATTCTTTATATTTTGCTAGGCCTTGCATAGTTTTTAGGCCTTATAGCCAATTCCCCTATTATCATGGAGGTGTGTGTAGGGTGCAGTGAAAAATAATAGGATGGATTCATATATAATGACAGAAACTGGATTGTCACTATGCAAAAGAATAAATGGACACAAATCAGACATAAAAAATGGGAACACCCATAAACCAGTCAGAGAGCACTTCAATCTCCCAGGACACTGTAGCTGCCTTAAAAGTTGCCATACTTCTACAAAAAACTTCAAAAACAGACTTCAAAGAGAAACTGCAGAGCTCGAATTGATCTGCAAACTTGTCACAATCAGACTGAGTCTGAATAGGGACTTGGAATGGTTATCTCATTACAAGAAGTAATTGTCACTGTTCACACATTCTCACCTTCTGATCAATGGTTGTAAATAGACCTCAGCTACTCTAGCTGTATGGACTTTGCTATTACTTACCCCTTGCCTTCATTGTTGTACCCTCCCTTTGACTATATATATATACCACCTATCTGATTTCCATTCCATGCATCTGACAAAGTGGGGTACAGCCCACGAAAGCTTATGCCTGCCAAAATTAAATTTGTTAATCTTTAAAGTGCTACAGGACTCTCTGTTTTTTAATGTTTGTAAAGGACTTTGGGTTTCTGAAATGGAAGGTGCAATAAAAGTAAAAAAAATTAGTGTTATAAACCTCCAAACTTTGAATGTTTTTCTGAAACAAATATTAACTCAGGTGCCTCCTACAAAGATTTTCGTTCCATAACATTATTTTAGTAAATATTTTATGAGCCAAAATCCACTGACAGCAGTAAGAACCCAATAAAGATGCCAGTTAAAGTGATGCTGTTTTTGTGCACTGCCTGCAAATACTTACAACTCCTTTGGTAAAACTTCAAAAAGAACAAACTTACTCTAAGCTCACTTTTAATGTACAGAAGTTACACATTTTAATTTGCAAATAAATTATCCTCTAATGGACAGATTTTTAAAGCATGCATTAATTGGATGTTATGCTGGGTATTAGCCAGACGACTGCTAATGCTTTGTAATGAAAATGAACCGTGTCAGCATCATTCTTCTCAGATTTTGCCTTAAAAATATCAGAGGCCTGGTGCAATTTTCATCAATTTTATCTTTGATTCCTTACCTTTTCCATTTTTTTTTAAACTCAGCTGAATGTACTTATGATCTTCTAAGTTAGACATGCTCAAGAAAGACTCCTGCAGGTGCACCAATAAATCACATTGCTCTG
>ML675624.1:70595564-70608902 GCA_007922155.1 Mesoclemmys tuberculata
CTCTGGGTTTTTATTTGTGATATCTTTTGTTTAATTAAAATGAAGTCCTCCAGGACATGCCAGCAGCTCTTTTCAATGATGTATGCAGAAAACAAGAAGGGAGAAAAGTATGTTCAGGAACTTGTTCTGTGTAGGCGAGACTGCTGCAGAATTGCTGAATAAGAGAAAAACCTGAAGCATTCAGTAAATTGATGGATTCTTGATTAATGACCTTTTATGAAACTCTGTTCAGCTCCACTGCAGGCTTTACATCTAGAAGTGGTTCCAGTCATTGGGAGAAACCAGGAGGTGAATCTGACAGCCATTGTGTTGCCCAAGAACCCTAACTTGACAGTCTTCTACTGGTGGATAGGAAACAATCTTCAGGTACACCTAAGGTTTCATTGCAGATTTTTTCTACTTATATTCAATAACGATTATGTCTAACGTCTATTCCTTTCAGGAAAATACAATTGTAGTTACATGACGTTTTGCAGAATACTTTCTGTTTCAAACAGTCAGGTATACCCTCTGTTAGATGTTACCTAAAGCCCATTAAATTATTATGAACTTTCTCTATTGTGCCTTTCCCATTATTATTTTTTGTGATTAGCTTTTTATTCATTTTCATCAAGAAACAAACAAAAAATACAAAAACTTGCAGCTTATATAAGTTACCAAGAACTATACATTTCAAAGGATATCCAATATAATTGTGTGATTAAGCACCTTTATAGTTGGTCAAAGCTGCAAAATCAGACAATAACACAGACATAGTATATTAGGGTGCTGGTAATAAAAAGACATAAACAAATAGACAAAAAAGGAAAGGAGAGGACTGCAGGTGGAATGGAAGTCTGGCATTACTTGAGCCATCTCGGAATTCTTCATCCAAACGTATGAAGAAATGGGGTCCAAATTGTTTTGAATTCGTATCATTGCTTTTTATGTCAATAAGCTGTTCTTTCTTTCACTGCTTACTCAGATAGGTCCAAATACCACTGCTCTATTCTGGGCATAAACCTATTCCTCCATTTTTGTAACATCATGCAGTTGGTAATCATTGCAGCTCTCAATAACCAATGTCTTTGTGCTGGACTTAAACCCATGTAATAGGTATATAACCTAGGGTATAATTTTCAGCTGAGGTTTCATTGCTGAAACTCAAGCACATTTTCACTCTTATGTCCAACTGTTTCCACACTGCCTGACCGTTGGACAGTCTCATAGCATATGCATCAGTGTTCCTTTCTTACAGTGCCAACAAACTTCACAGGACAAGGGCCCCATCTTGCACGACTTCTTTGGTGTCCATTATTGCTATTTATGTGTCCGTGGAAATTTCTCATTTAGAATCAGTCTACTGCTTCAGACTGTTCAAAGAAACTGTGATGTAATGTATTTGGGGCTTGTGGTATCAGTGAAAGCGCTTCTATTTATGTACAATCAGGTTGATCATTAGCAGTGCTGGGAACTGCAGTACTGCACAGAAGTATTATTTCTGAATAAGGCAGTTCCTATGGGTATGTCTACACTGCCAGCTCCTTGGGGATCGATGCAGCAGGATCAATTGAATAGGTCATAAGTAAGCTACTTTATGTAGCTTGTTTATCTCTCGTCAACCACCAGCAGCAGTATAGACCAAGCCTATGATGTTATATTATTTATAGTTTGTTACAGAGGTTAAGAATTAAGTCTAAAGCAGCAGAAGACAAAAAAGGTACTCGTACACCATAGTTACGGTCATGGGCGGGTAGATAGGCTAGCTAGATCATAAAACATTAAAAATCTAAATAGTTCTAGTAGGACAGGATTACGCTCTTCTGTTCATTGGGTTAAAATTCTCTTTTTAAATAATTATTTTGAAGTGTATGATCGAGAGATTAAGGACATGTCTACACTACAAAGTTAAATTGCCTTAGTTTAAGTTGGCATTCAGCCACTGCAGTAATTAAGTCGGTCGGGCATGTCCACATCATGCTCATTGAGTCAGTGGAGTGCATCTTCATTAGGAGTACTTGCAATGATGCAGAGAGCAGTGCACCATGGGTAGCTATCCCACAGGGCACCTAGAGGCAGATTTTGGGAAGGGCTTGCAATGCCTCATGGGACCAAAATATTGTTGCAGGTGGAGTGGGAACATAACTTAGACCTCCCATGATGCAGTTTCCTCCCCCCCCCTCACCCTAGACTGATATCAATGGCAAACAACACATACTTTTTCATGCCGTTTTTCAAAAGCCTGGCTTAGCTGTGCATACACCATAGCCTGAGAATCATGAATCCTGCTCAGCTGTGCATTCTTATTGTGAGCATTGCAAACATTTACAGTATTTCCGGAGCCAAGAGAGGAGCCGCCATGCGGAACATTGTGATGTTCTTCAAGCAGCCCTGCTGAAAGCCATGGAATGAAACAATTCCCAGTTGCTGCTCGCACTGACACAGCAGCTGAACAGTTTCTAGACCCTGGAAACAAGCAGTGACTGGTGGGATCACATCGTTATGCAGTTACAGGATGACAAGCAGTGGCTGCAGAACCTTTGAGTGTGGAAAGCCACTTTCCAGGAACTTTGTGCAGAGGTTTCCCCAGCCCTGAAGTACAGCAGCACTAAAATGGGAGCTACTCTGATGATGGAAAAGTGAGTGGTGATCGTTCTGTGGAAGCTTGCAAAGCCAGACTGCTACCAGTCAACAGGGAATCAATTTGGAGTTGGTAAATCCAATGTGGGAGCTGTTGTGATCCAAGTGTGCAGGCCATTAATCGACTTCTGCTAAGAAGGGTCGTGATGTTGGGCAATGTGCCGGACATAGTGGATGGTCTTGCCACAACGTTGTTTCCTTGCTGCAGTCAGGCAATGGATGGCACATATATCCGTATCTTGGCACCAGACCACCTTGCCAAATAGTATATAAACAGACAGTGATACTTTTCAATGGTATAGAAAACGCTGATGGATCACAGAAGGTATTTCACCAACATCAACGTGGGATGGTCAGGAAAGATGCATGATGCACACATCTTTAGGAACACACGTCCATTCAGAAAACTGCAATCAGGGACTTTCTTTCTGGATCTCAAAATAGCCATTGATGTTGAAATGCCAACAGTGATCCTAAGAGACCCAGTCTACCCCTTGCTCCCATGGCTCATGAACTCATAGACTGGCCATCCAGACAGCAGTAAGGAGTGGTTCAACAATAGGCAGAGTAAGTGCAGAATGGTGATGGAATATGCCTTTGGATGTTTAAAGGGTCTCTGGTACAGTTTGCTTACTAGGTTAGACAGCAGTAAAAGCAATGTCCCGTTGTTATCACGGCCTGCTATGTGCTCCATAATATCTGTGAGGCAAAGGGAGAGAAGTTTCCGCAGGCGTGGGGTGTGGAGATGGATAAATTGGCAGCTAATTTTGAGCAGCCAGATACCAGGGCAATAAGAAGAATTCAGCATCTCCGTCAGAGTTTGATAACCTATTTCAGTAATGACCCATGGTAACGTGCACTGTTTATCTGTGTTGTGCCTTCCCATACCATCCCTTCCATTGCATCAGTTTCTATGTACCTCCCCTTCCCTCTGCCCCAAGTCCACATGCTTGAAATAAATATAGAGTATTTCATTCTTGAAAGGTTCACTTTTACTGTACAAACATAAAGAAACTGAAAGACCAGGAAAATAATTTAACCTTAGGCAAACGATGTGATAAAATTGGAAGGAGAGAAACCAAGTCAGCTTGTCCGGGAAAGCCCCAAAGTCTTGCCCATCAAAAGTCTTCAAATGGCTGCCTTTTATTCTTGGTACCCTTCCCCAATGTTGAGTGGAAGGGGTACTGCACCTTCCTCCCCCACCCCCTGCCCTCCTGGAATGTTTGTGGGAGGGGGATTGGGAATAGGAAATATTTGCAGGATGTTCTGCAGGGACTGCAGATGGAGTCTAGCCTGAAGTTATTTTTCTTGAAGATCAACCAGATGCCTCAATAAATCTCCTTCGATCCTTCATAATCTGCAGCATCTCATCCTGCATGGCATGCACATGCTCTTGGCATGTTCTCCTGCTCTTCTTGTCCATGTCCAGTTTTTCAGACAATGAAATCCTCCAGGCCCTTAGCTCCATGTCAGCTGTTCCAGAGACATTCATTCTCTCATTGAACGTCATCACATGTTCTTTTTCCTCCTTCTCACCTGCGAAAGCCTCTCTGCTGGTGTGGAGCATGTGCTGAAGGTCACACTTTCCACTGTAAGGCATGCAAAGCACTAAGCAACCATTGTCAGTGCATATCCTGGGTCTAGTACAAAGTTGCTATTTAAAAATCACTCCCCTTACTACACACAAGTGAAAGCCGGAACATCAGTATCCCTAGCTATTCAATGAATTGGTTTGCTGTTCCAGCCATGGGGCGTGTGGCCTAGCAGCATGGACAATGGGGCTTGTGCTGCAACTTCTTGGAAACCCATGCTGGGGGCACAGGTGGGTAGATGGACAATGCCCCCTCCCCTTATCCTCATGGACATTGCTTGGAGACTGGGGACAGTGCTAAGCCTCCCAGAGTGAGGTCTTTGTCAGAGGCAGCTCCAGGGATGGTTGGGGGCACGAGAGGACACAGGAACTCCACCCCACCCTTAATGCTGCTGGTGGTAGTCACCCTGGGTTTGCAGATTCTGAGGTCAATGCCAATTCCTGCCAGTCAAACCACTGGCGTGTTAGGGAAACCATGGTTGAGGGACCCAGAAATCACCATAGGTGGGGGAATCACATGCTGTACTGTTTGTAACGAACAAATTATAATGAACACATGCTGTACTGTAATGAAAACTTCACCATCTCCCCTATGTGACCCTACATGATATCAGTCTCCTGAGGGTAACAGAAGCAGCATGGGAGCAGATGCTGCAAGTGTCTGGATACAGACCTGGTCCTTAGGCTGCCATGCCCTGTACTGCAATGATGCCAGCAGAATTAACACTGGAGTGCTGTGGGAAAGCGACCTACAGCGGTGGAAGAAACAAGGCAGCCCTCCTCAGAAATCTTCTGCAAAGGATTGCAGAGTACCTCCATAAAAGTCCTTTCCGGGGGGCACCCTCTGTGTAGCTGGAGCAGCCAGTGGGAAGCAGATACCCATTGCACCTCAATTTTTATTCATATTAAACATAAAATATAAGAACATGTAACCACTACAGTTTGACTGAAATTGCATATTCGCCAGAGGTGCCTTCTCTGGCATCACGCTCAGCCATGATGTTGTCCTGTGAGCAGCAGGACTGCTCTGGGATTAAAAATAGCTCATGGCTCTTGGGGAGAATGAATCTCCCGCTCACCGGTCTTTCATTCTCCTCTTTCTCATCCAGACTGTTCTTCTCATTATTGCCTGACGTGGCTCGGGACTCAGACTCCTTGGAGGCATCCACACTGCGATTGGGGGTAGCAGTTAGGTCAGCGCCGAGAATCTCATGCAGCTCATTGTAAAGCGGCATGTCTGTGGTGCAGAACCAGAACAACTGTTTGTTATCTTGTATTCTGGTACACCCACAGTCTCTTTTCTCCCGAAAGACCAATAAGCTCCACCACCTCCTGTGTACGCCATGCTGGAGTGCCTTTGAGGTGTTGAGTCACTATGATCAGCTAAGCTGATTAGCTCTCCATGCTGAACTCCAAAAGTTCCTAGGGCTTTAACAAGGGAGGGAGCTGTTTCCTGTGTACCTGGCTGCTGTGCAGCGGAGTGTAAAATGATCAGCAGGGCTATCACAGCGGAGCATTGTGAAACACCTCCTGGAGGCAGTTCAGTCGACTTAAACAATGCTGAGTCTACACTGCCTCTCAGTTGACCCATCAACATTGAATTGAGCACTACGCATCTTGCAGAGGTGGAGTACTTAAACCGAAAACAGTTATGTCGGCAGAAGGGAGACACATACATTATTAGATCAAAGTAAGGTGCCTTCCGTCGACCTGTTTGTAGCGTAGACCAGTCCTAAAATTGCTGCTTGAAGGAGGAACAGTTCAGATGAGTACCATGCACAATTTCTCTTGCAGTTGTGCCAATACACCATAATCCACCAGTCCATTATTCTAGTCTTGCATCTAGGATGCAAATCAGATGATATTGTATGGATTGGGCACTAAAGTCAGGCCACGCAATTAATTTAATTGTAATTGATCAATCTGAACCCAGGTTGCTATACATGAAAGGCCTATGCACAGTGAGGGCCTGCCACAGAGCCCATTAATGTCAATGGGAGTCTTCCCATTCATTTCAATGGGTTTTGGATCAAACCCTAATAGTCTTTCAGTTATCTTAGGAGGAGGATTGTGCTCATTAAAATATGTTTCCCTTGACTTTGTAACGCCAAAGGCAAACACTGTTTAAGTATGTTATACATGCTTTTTTTGAATGAAGGACTATTATTTTCAAGTATCCAATATACAGCAAGCATACTTGGTGGTAGAGTATTGGAAATCACTGACTTGGCTAACCATTGATTGATTATTTTCTGTGATATTAATCTATTGATTTTTCCTTCCAGTACATTTCAGTCACTAGTCCTTCACACATGAACACTTCTTTCATAGTTCTTCCTGAAATTCTTTTTTTAATTTTCCTCCTTTTTTAGCCTTTTCTCACTCTGGACAGTTTTTTGGTGACACGGTTTGCTGAGACAGGTGAGGTGAGAGTTACAGTGCAGGCCTCCTGTGGGAACTCCATGCTGCAAGATTCCAAGATTGTCCGAGTTTTCGGTGAGACGCTTTTACTCTCTCATTTTACTATTTTGTCCATTACGTGTACTTGTATGTACTTTACAATTGCCCTTAGAGACCAGAACCTATTGTGAAACTGATCTGTGAAACTCCATTGAAATGAAAGGAGAAAGACTAAGGAAGAATTTGACCTGTATCCCCTATAGAAAATGCTACAGTGTTATTCCAAAGTACTACAGAAAACAGTTCTGTTAAAGTAGCATTTTGGGCCATAACTGTAGAACACTGTAGAATGTATATATTTGTATAATATTTTTAGTCATTCGGTTGATCATACTATAGAAAGAATGATGTGAGAGAAGAGAAGATAAATTCATTAGGTCAAATGCTTTCAGCATGAAATAATTTGCCTGTTGTGATAACAGCTTTTTTTTTTTTTTTTTTTTTGCTTAATGATTTGAGCATTTCTCGAGGAGTTTGGATTAAAAACAGCACTGTTGAAAAATGTCAAATGACCCCTTAGCTAATGTGCTGCATTTTATCACAATGTATTTTGCTCTGTTGTGTAAAGTGCTGATGAAGCATGAAAAACATAAGAAGGAAGAGGAAGTATTTAAACTTGTATATGTGCTGTCAAATCTGGATATCAGGGATAGCTAATAAGTCTTACTCTGCTAAAGTTGCAAAGATGAAGAGCTAAAAGCCTTCATATATCCTGGGGACACACAGAATGATACCTAGTTGTTGTCCTAATATTCCAGTCAGACCCTGCCCTTTCTATTTTTAATATGATTTTTAATATAACCTAATGGTAAACATCAGAATTCAAGCTAAATAGAGCCTTTGCAAACCTTTTGCCCTGTAACAAATGGATTTCAGGAATGCCTGTAATACTATTTATAAGCCCATCATTTTTTTAGGAAGCTTTAAAATTATAACCCCATTAGCATGGCTTGTAAACCTATCATACCTCTTACTTTTCACTACTGCAGCTGCTGTTAGTATTGGCAGATCCTGAGTCAAAGACCAACCGGGCATTGGGGTTGAGGAAAATAAAAAAATCCTTAGAAAAAATAAACATAAAAATACTATTCTGCCTAAACTGCTCAAGAGATCAGGTTTGAATCATTCATACATTCCAAGGGATCTCTTTCTCTGCTTTGCATTGGGTTCTTCAAGTATGCTTCCAGGAGCCTGTAAGGAGAAAGGAAAGAGTTTAGAGTCCTGTTTGCTAAGGAACTGTCAATTTCTAATATTTCAGTTATTTTTGGATTATATTAATAGACGTTTGAGCGTATCTTATTTGTTCTTTTAAACAACGCTGTAGTTAGCCATTGGCATATCATTTCTGTTACTATTTTCACAGCTAGATTATAGAAAACATGAAGTATTTATTTTGCATGAAAAAAGGAACATTCAATGGACAAGAGCCAGATGTTTATGATTTAGTAAGAATCAAGTCCATAGGATCATGCCTATTAAAAACAAAAGAAACCACTGCTTTGTGTGGTGTGATATACTAAGAAAATATTATTGGAAAGATAATTATCAGTGAAGTTTATGCATCTTGACTTAACATTTTGCATGTTGTCCTTGATGGGTGGCTAGAAATATTTAGACATAAGATGCCATGATGATGGGGCTACTCTTGGTTCATGCTACTTAAATTGTAAACTCCTTGGGGATGGGGACTGTCTTTTGGTATGTTTTTGTACAGCATCTAGCACAATGGGATCCTGGCTTGCAAATGAGTCCTGCAAGTGCTTGTGAAAATACAAATAATAATAATGCTAACAGAGCTTTTTCCAGTGTTACTATTTCCGCTATTTCTACAGAACTATTTTTCTCTTTGAATTGTTCACAAATATTTCTTTTTCCTGTTTCCAGATCATTTTCAAGTTCTTTCTCTAAAATTTACTAAACATCTGGACATGTACAACCCCAACATACCGGAGTGGAGGGAAGACATAGGCGTGGTGGTAACAAGACTTCTTGCAAAGGTGCTCTCTCAGTTTGCTTGTAAACTGCTCCTTCTCCAGTCATAAAGCTGAAGGTTAAGTTAATGCCTTCCCACTTAGAAAAAACTAGGCAGAGCAGAACAATAAAATGTTCCCCAGGAGCCACATTTAGAAGCAGTTTGAGACCAGAGTCACTTGTGTATACAGGTCATAGATTACATTACTGCCATACTGTCAGTTCATTTCTAACAGCCTAATTGGCAATTAATAATAAATACTGCTTTCAGGGATTTTGGGGCCAGGTGGAAATATTAGCCAATACTGTTGACCTTGGGGAAAAAAGTGAAGCATGAATGTGATGTAGTTAGGGGTTAAACAAAGGGTACTATAATATACAAGACTTAGTCTTTGATTATATATTTTTTTAAATAATAATTTACAGCTTTGCATGTATAACTCCAAAAATTACAGAAAATATGTAAGGAATTAATTTGCTGCAGCCACTTTACATTCAATGCAATTATGAATACAATTTAGACTCAGATTTGAACTCTGAATTATCCTTAGGTTACTTAAATCAAGCATCTTGTCTCATAACAGCATTGTGACATCAATGAAGAGTAATGCCATTGAGGTAGGGAGGATTTGAATGATAATATTCGGTGCACACCCTGCCAAAAATAGGCACATATTGAATTCTGTTGTGGAGCATTTCAATAAGTTATGACCCAAGAGGTAAATATTTATAGATATATTTCTCACCAAGGAAATTTTGGAACATATATGGAAGCCATATTGTCAAAGGGCCTCCAATGAAGTCGGTGGACTTCCTCTGGATTTGCACCAGTATAAACAGATCAGGAGTCTGACCTTTTATTTTATACCTGTTTCACCCCAGTTTATGACCCAACACCTACTAAATGCCAAATTAATGGAATTTACTTTATCACACATACCTCTTCAACCCATTACATAATGTGCATCATCTGATCGGTGTCTTCTCCCCCCAGTTAAATACAATCACTTGGATTTTCAGAGAGTGTTTAACCTAAGGACTATGAGATTTGACCAGTGCTTTTCATTAAAATCTCATGATAGCCTTCCTGTATATATCACACAACACAATAATTGACAAATGGTAACATTTTCAAAAGTGATGGTGTTATTTAGAAGACAAAGTTCTACTGAATTTCAGGGAGACTTAGGTGCTTTTTGAAAATTTTGTTTTGGAAGGTTACATGCCTACTGCAGTTCTGGTAAACCTGCAAACCACTTAGGCTTCAGTTTACTCTTTCCCATGATACCCATTAGAGCTCTTTGATGTGTGTGATAATAGCATTTCTAATTTTCAAAGAGCTTTTCAAATCTCAGCTAATTAATGTAAAGCTATATGCAGCTTTCTAGCTTCCAGTGACTTATGTAGAATTCTCGCTACATATTAAAAATTTTAACACCAAAGACCAAGTCCAGAAGACATGTCTGAAAGCATATACCGTACATATTTTATGTAATGTTTGTATAAGACTGACTGTATAAAGTTAGCATAGAGATCTCTAACTCAGTGCATGTCTTTGTCACTGTAGGAAACTAATATCCCTGAAGAAACACTTGTGACTGTGGTGAAACCTGGTCTGCCCACAACTGCTGACTTGCTCGTGCTGCTACCAGCAAACCAGCCAAAATGGAAGAGAAGTGTAACTAGTGACAAGGTAACCAGACCAATACATAGCTGATTAGTGCCAAATCTTCATCCCATTGAAATAATTGGTGATACTCCCACTGGCTTCGCTGGGATTAGGATTTGGGTTTTACACATCTAAGTGCCCTCACCCTACTCCTTCCTGCCATAACAAACGTAAGAGCTAGCAACAATTGCAGTCCCTGTCTTTAGTGGAGTGCAGTGTCTGCTCCCTCCCTGTGCAGCCTGAGATGGAATCTACCCCATGGTCTTCCCTCCCCCTCTAGTCCAGCCCATAATGTGGGGATGCAGTGGGGAATATGCTGAATTCCTCTCCAAGATCCTCCAGGGGCAGAGCGTCTCTATACCAGCTTGTACTCTGAGTTGTGGCCATTTGCACGATCCCAGTTGGTATCAAAATATTTCTCAGGGATGGCTAATATTTGTCTGTTGTTATACCAGAAACAACACTGATAACGTATTGGTCTATAATGATCCCGTAGATTAAAATTCTCTAACCTAGAGTATAAATCATGGTGGAAACCACATATTTAGAACATTAACATTCATGATTAGAGGAGAGGAACCCTTCCCACTGAATTCAGAAATACATTAGATCTCAGCTCCTACTGACTTTAGGATTTGGCCTATTATATGAGGAGCACCACAGTGCTTTTGAAAGAAGGTGGTTTCTATTCTAATGGGCAGGCAGCTTTTTTACGTATTGAGGCAACAGCAGCAAAGAGTTTAAGTGCAACAGGACAGGGCTCAAAGATGAGATTTCCCCCATTCCCTTTTTCCAAGTGAAATCTGCTCAGTGGGAGAGGGTCCTAGTTCAGTAGAAGATCAAAATTTATCCACTGGCCTTACCTCTAATTTATAATTTATGATGATGGTATGTCTTTTTTCCATAAAACGAACATCTCAGCTCTGCATCAGTTTGAGTTTCAAACATTATCAGTTAAAAAGAATAATTATTTAAGGAATTATTAGTTCTTAAGAGACTAGTTCAGGAGGGGCAATATGTTACAAAAAAGAGGGTTCAGAGAATAGGCCACAGTGTGTCCCTACTGATAGACAGGTCCAAGCTCCCTGGGCAGCATGGTACAAATAGCTTGTGCATGGAATTGCTTAAAGGGGCGAAGCTTAAAGGAGTATTTTTATATGGCATCTGAATATTCGAGCAGAAGACTTTAAACTTAACTTTAAACTACCCTAATGTGAGAAAAACATTCTTAGCTTCCCCCTATTATCTCAGTGTGAAGTTCTGGGAGAGTGAAGTCTCAATTAATTTCCAGGAAGCACTGCATTTTAATAGATAGCTGAGAAAGCCCTAGGTGAATTGTGGCTTGCAGCCAGGTGAAACTCTCAACTTCTTTGCTCCTTTTAAGGAGCAAGACGCTGATTTATGATGAAATTGTATCTTTCTGTTCCAAGTTTATGTGGCATGGACTTCTTCAATAGTTAAAAGCAACAGCTCCCTTCAAACCTCAGCTACTATCAGTGGTCTGCTTCCAGACAGCTTGAAGAATGCCATCAGTTACATTCAATGCTGCCTCAGACTTTTCATGGTCAGATCTGAACCCCCTTCCAGATACTAGAAGAGGGAAGACATGAAGGGCTACTGTGAGCTGCTAATGATTTGGGAGAAATTCCTAATCTCAGGACTGGGTAGAAATGATAACAATTTAGTAGTGCATAATTGGTATGGTAAATGTCCCCACCTCAGAGCTAACTTATGGCTATTGGAGCTAATGGTGCTCACAGGGATGCCATAGTCAGGATCCAAAAGATAAATATAGAAATAGCTACATATTCTGCATCATACTTATATGTTGCCGAAAGTGTCCAGTTAATGTGCAGCAGGGGTGGGGCATACAACAGGGTTTACAGACATCAGGAGCAGATATAATACCTCCACTGGAGCGAGTGTGTTCCCTGGTAAACTTTCTACACAATGGGAAGAGGTGCAGACTGTAGCTCCCCCACCACCACATCTTTCCAGCTGCTTACTGGTGTATAAGACAGTCTGGTTGTCACAGGATAAGAGGGAAGGTCCTCTCCTGGATCAGTAGCTGGTTAAAAGATAGGAAACAAAGGGTAGGAATAAATGGTCAGTTTTTGGAATGGAGAGAGGTTAATAGCGGTGTCTGTGCTGGGACCAGTACTGTTCAACATATTCACAATGATCTGGAAAAAGGGGTAAACAGTGAGTTGGCAAAATTTGCAGATGATTCAAAACTACTCAAGATAGTTAAGTACAAAGCAGACTGCAAAGAGTTACAAAGAGATCTCACCAAACTGGGTTACTGGGTAGCAAAATGGCAGCTGAAATTCAATGCTGATAAATGCAAAGTAACGCACATTGGAAAACATAATCCCAATTATAAAACAGAATCCCAATTATAAAACGATGGGATCTAAATTTGCTGTTACCACTCAAGAAAGAGATCTTGGAATCATTGTGGATAGTTCTCTGAAAATATCCACTCAATGTTCAGCAGCAGTCAAAAAAGCTAACAGTGTTAGGAATCATTAGGAAAGGGATAGATAATAAGACAGAAAATATCATATTGCCTTTTTATAAATCCATGGTATGCCCACATCTTGAATACTGCTTGCAGATCTGGTTGCCCCACCTAAAAAAAAAAAGATATACTGGAATTGGAAAAGGTACAAAAAAGGACAACAAAAATCATTAGGGATATGGAAAAGCTTCTGTAAGAGGAGAGATTAATAAGACTGGGAATTTTCATCTTGGAAAAACAATGACTAAGGGGGATATGATAAAGACCTATGAAATCATGACTGGTATGGAGACAATAAATAAGGAAGTGTTATTTATTCCTTATCATTAGAGCCCTGCAAATCCGCGGATATCTGATTTATATCTGCAGACCATTTCTTGCAGGTTGCGGTCGGATGGTCACAGCTGTTAGGTTGCTGGCGGGGCTTGGCAGCTGATGAGCTGTTAAGCAGGAAGGCAGGGCTGATCAGATGTTAGGTGGGAGGGGCAGTTGAGAGGGCTCATCGGG
>ML675624.1:70608912-70638762 GCA_007922155.1 Mesoclemmys tuberculata
TTGTCCTGACCCAGTATGAGCATTCTTATGTTCTTATGGCCACGGCCCTACTCACACACCCTATGTGGAACTTGCAGTGGTGCAACAGGTCCTAGCAGCCATACCCTCATCACCTTACTGTAGGCAAGATAGACTACTGAAGCTATTGGTGTGTGCACATTTTCATGTAGAATAATTTTTTAAATAGGACGTCACAAATTTTTCTAACATCTGTGACTGTACCAAAATCTGTGTGATTCAGTAAATGTCCTTCCAGAAAACAGCATGACAAACTTTCTACCCTAAGGCTTAATCCGGTGTCCAGTGAAGTCAATGGAAAGATTCCCATTGGAATGGGCCCTTCGTTATTGCTTGTGGCAAACCACCCATGTTTATGGATCATTTTTGATGTATACCTGAGAGGAGAACCTCAAAGTTCTTCAGTATTTCCCCCCCTTTCATGTTTCACCAAACGGACACTTATTCTGCTGATAGCTCCAATTCTGAAAGTTGGTGTCCTGGCATTCTTGTGAGGAGTCGTCATGAACCCAGAATGCACTCTGAGTTTGTCCATTAGCCAGGGCACCCTTGTGGATTCTGTCTTTATATCTCTACTCTGAAATGTGTATCCCTTTAAAGGTTTCATCTCCATGTCACGTCTTACTTGCTTGTCTCTCAAAGGAATTGCATAGGGAAGAACTAATTTTAGTTCTAGAATGCCTGTAAGATTTGAGAATTGCTTGTGGGACCAGTAAACTATGGTTCAAGTACAGAACTCTGTTAGAGAGGGACCAAGTAAATATATTTCAGTGGAGTTTGCATTATTTTCGAAGTTTCTGCTAATACAACTGTCAGAACTGTTCCTAATGTCAGACTTACAACAGAGTAGCAGAATCAATATGTGTCCAAGTCAGTAAGTAGGGGATAAAAAGATAAGATTCTCTGAGGGAATTTTCCTGAAAAATAACTGAGACCCAAATTATTTTACCTTTACGCTGAGTCCACAAAGAATCCTGTTAAAGTAAATGAAACCATTCATGGACCGAGATATTACTTGGTGTGAGTAAGTGGATCAGAATTTGGCCCTTTGTGAATTTCATGCACGTATTGTAAGAGAAACAGCAGGGGCTTTTCTACATAACTGGCTGTGAGGGCTTGTCAAAACTGTGCACAGTAATTGATAACTTTATAAAAAGAGCCTCTCTTGAAGGTTTTATATATATAAACTTCTGCTTTGGCATCCTGTGAGGAGTGGAATCCTGAACTAAGGAACAGTCTATAAAACTAGCCTTGATCCTCTGGAAAATCACCTATGTTGAAGATGCAAGCAAGAGAAAGACTACACGATGTGTTTTACAGTGGTGGGATGTGATGGCACTTTTAATGGTGCTGTTCCATAAAAATGTAGGAGAGCATAATTTAGCATGCTTTGTCCAAATTAGAAAAGTAGGAGAAATTATTTCTATGTAGATGTGGAATAACTGTTTTGACAGAATCTTCTTTAAAACATATTACAAACAGGCATCCATCCTTAGAGATAAGCAAATGAGGTGAAGGATGGCATGTAGTGCATTATCAAGCAACAGTTACTTCTCATACGTAAGAAATCTAAAGTGCCAGACTGGCTTGTCTTTTGATATGATTGGGAGATTATGTATGTTGGAAACAGGTTTTAATGTGGATTATTCATTGTGCAAGTGACAATTCAGGTGGGCCAACAGCTTCTGTAAATGAAATGCTGTCTATCACATAATGTGGAAAAAATGTAAAGCGCTCCATAAGGGGAAGAAAGATTTGGCTATGAACATTTTTCACTTTCCAACATTGACGGGTTGCAGAGATTTGAATGATTTTTAAAATCAGAATTGCCTAAAAAGTTATAACTCACTGAAACTACATGGAAGGTGCCTGACATTCTCTCACTTACATTTTCAGAGAATAGCTGCTATAAAGCAGGCCCTGAATGCACATAACATCAGCTTTTTCCTGAGAGGAGGATACTGGGTCTTAGTGACATTAGCCAGCTCTGATTCAGGTAAAAACCCCAATCTGTAGATTGCTATAGAGTTCTGAGAAACTGTTCTGAGAGAAATGTCACAGAAACTGGTTTCTTCTGCTGTGTATTAATTTAAAATGTACCATCAGAGCAATTTATTTAACAGTTTTTCTTTGTGTATAATCCTGTTAGAAGCTTGAAAATATTTTTCCTCTCATTTTTGTTCTTGGACCCACAGATCCAAACTACAAAGATAGAGGCATGGTCTGAAAAGTTTTCTGCATGTGTGTGGGGGTGGGGTGTTTTATGAAGGAAGCATACACTGAAAAGGCTGTGTTTTAGCAGCAAGGACAGCTTCAACTTAAACCCTCCCTGATGATGTCAAAGTCTCTTTGTTCATGCATGTGCATTATCACCCATGACATCTATCTATCTCTTTGTTGCTCAATGACACAAAGCCAGCAAAGGAAGCAAAGCACTGTGGGCCATACTCACATGTGTCATAAATAACACATGACGTGAGCTATGTATTGCCAAGTCAGTTCCCAGGGCAAAATAAGGCACATCCTCTCCACAGCTTAGGTTTTACTACAGCACCCATCACCGCAGGTTCTAATTTGAAAGTTACTGTAGATGTCACTCGCATTAAAAGCCCGTTTTGTTTAGTCCCTGCTCTTGCCACTAGGGCTGAGGAGTCCTGAGTTCCATTCTAGACTCTGTCAGTGTGTGACTGTGCAGGTCAATTGAGCTTGCTGTGCCTCAGTTTCCCCCATCTGAAAAAATGAATATAATAGTGTTTCTGCAGCCTATATAATAAAGAAATATGAAGACTGATTGGCTACTGCCTGCTGTACCTTTTGAGTTGCTTGGAAAAAACAGCACTATCCATGCTGTTGTAGTAGTAATAATAATATTTACATTTGTCCTCTCTCCTCCATGAGTTGGTCTACAAATTAGTTTGTGGTGCTGCCTATTTGAAGAAGCGACGTGGTGTAGTGAAGAGGAGAAAGTATTAGAAAAAAGAAAAATCTAGTGATATTTACTGAAGAGATTCAGTCATAAAGCAAGCTCAAGATGATGATTGGTCTCAAAGCAGTTTTATTGAGCTCTTCAAATATATGTCTTTCATTTCAGACTCTCAGAGGATTGGAGGTGGCGGTGGATACTGGGCCATAGTGGTTCTCTTTGTTATCTGTCTAGTTGTAGTTGGGGCCTTCATTCTCTACAAGTTTAAAAGGCAAGTAGACCTTGTATACTTTAAGAGCTAGATTTGTTCACATCAGCAAAACCACATATCATATCTTGAAAAGTAGACTTTTTTGAAGCAATGCACTGACAAAGTCTCTAGCTTTTAAAGCCCGTGTTTTTTCTGTGCTTTTCAGACATCAAGGTTATAACTGGTGTTGCTGTAGGTAAATAGCAGCAATGTGGGAGCTCATTCAGCTTGCCTCAATACAACCACCACAAAAATAGTCATTCTAAAATATCTTTCTTACTATCTGCGCTTAGGTGTAATGAGTAACCTAGGCAACCAGGACAATTAATTGATCCACAAGTCTAATTCTCATCAAAAAAACAAAGCAAAACATGTTAGAGTCTGATTACTGAAACAGTGCCACCCAGGTTACGAATATTCAGCTGCGATGATGAAGGAGCTATAGAAGTGGCCTGAATGTAAGAAATATATTCATGATGGACAGCTGAGACCACATAAGCTGTGTAAACAGAGTCTTATTCCTTTAAACTCTAAAACGTTTTTAATCTACGTTTCATTATTGGGATGAATTCATTATTGTTTGGGTGGCATGTTACTGCCATTTTTATACTGGTTTATGTATTTGTTTTATTAATTGGTTATGGTCCTGGTTTTAGTTTTATTTTCATTTTTTGGTTAGGTACTCAAAAGCCCTCAGACTTGAGCCGCCTGGGAATAAGCATTTATTATCTTTGCACAAAATCTGCAGTGAAAATGCCTATTGATTTGGCCCATTATTATTTCAAGATGGATTTTAATTTAAAATAAACATCATTTCACAGAACAGACTAGGTACCGTGTTGTGCTACTGACAACAGCACAAATACAGTATTTAACTAAGTTCAAGTTAGCAAAAATCTTTGTCATCTCTTTAGACAGAAGTGCTTTGTCTCGTATAGGAAGAATCTCCTGGCTTTCCAACTGTGGAATCTTAAGTTTCTTGATATTTATAGTGACTAATTGTTCTATAGGTTGAAACACAGAATTCAATATCAAACTCTGTCTACGGATGAATAAAAATGATACAAATCCATTTAGCTATTTTAGGTTCCCACAGCAACAGAAATCATCATAAAAATGGTTGATATGATGCAATAATATTATTTCATTTGCAGTACACTGGGGGTTGTCTGTATTACAAGATCATACAACTTGGTGGTGGTGTGTATTATGAGAGATTGTGATTTATACCTCTTTATTAGCTCTTAAGTTAGAGACAACAGACACAGTTAACAAGTGGCAAAAGAAATATGCAACATTTAAGAACGAGGGAAAAATGTAATTTTTATTCATTTTGATTCCCTTCTAGACTGTCCTCTTGGCTTATTATGTTCTGAATGCGACACTTATTGCAGGGGGAAACTGCAAGAATACCTAGGAATTGCAACACGACTTTAACTCCCCTAATACCATGGAATTTCTCAATTGAACAAGTCATACTCCAGAGCAGGATTGCACAGCAGCGTGCAGTCCCCAGCAAAATCTGATTCTTCTTAAATGGAAAGCAGATGATCTACCGAAGCAGGGTGCTTAGGGGCAGATGTCACTAGAAATGGTTAATCACCTGAAGCAGAGGCTCGCCTATGAGTCTGACTTAAATTCATGGGTGCACATACTTCACAAGAGCACATTCCTCCCAGAATGAAAAATGCAGAATAAAGGATTCTTTAGAAATGAGATTCATAAAAACAGAGCATCTGCAGTAAGCTCTCCAGGAGTACATCTACACGACAATGAAGGACCCGCAGCATGGCCGTGGCTGGCCCAGGTTGGCTGATTCAGGCTTGTGGGACTAAAATTTGCCATGTAGATGTTTAGGTTTGGGCTGGAGATGGAGGTCTGAGGACCAATGAGGCTAGGAGGGTCTCAGAGCCCGGGCTGCATCCTGAACCTGAACATCTTTGCTGCAGATTTTAGCCTGGCAGCCCAAGCCCCATGAGCCTGAGTGCTCCAGGTTTTTTATTGCAGTATAGACCCCTAGAGAGCAAACATTATCCATGAACAAGACTCCACAGAACATAGTTTTACAGGAATGGGATCCACCTAGTTGGAGTAGTTGATCCATCTAGATGGCGATCCACAAGCACAAAGTAACTGCAGTGTTGCGATCCAAGACTATACTTCCTAGCAAACTTTTAGAAGTATTTCAAACGATCCAGTTTTATGGTTTTCAAATAAAAATCCTAATCTAGTTTCAACCCAGTAGTTAACAAACAATGTTTTAGAACAGCATTTTCACAATTTCTTTTTTATGGGCTGGGAGTGAGGAGAAGAGGTAATTTCCCTGGCAGCAAATACTGCTGAAGCAAGAAACAGTTCCAGAGAACAAAACTGAATATCTCAGTAGCAAAAAGAAATCCTCCTCATCTTGGCTTCAGGCTGTAAGTGTTAGATAATTAACATGATGCCTCAAGCTATTGATAGGCTGCTAGATTCACCAGTATGCTCCATCAATGTAACCATCCAGATAAACTGGGATCATGGAGCTTCCTGTCACTGGAACAGCATAAAGCAGCTGGAAGGTTCCAGGGACTCTGGCCCATCCTCTAGCAAGGATCCAGGACCTGCCTATTGTTTTTCAAACCACTGCCGCACTGTTAAATGTAATTCAATCAAAGAAAATTTCTTCTTTTCTTTTTCAAATGTAGGTTTATGTCTGTGATGTTTTTCCTAGTAGGATTTCTTCACCCTTTCAAGCAGCACTCTGTGCAGGCTTCCAGGCTGGGGCACTGTGCAATAATATAGACAGACAGACAGCACAGTATACACCCAGCTAAGTCAAGGGAAGGAAAATTATTTTTCGCCCGCATCAAAGCCGTCATGCAGTAGACCACTAGCTGAAGGGCTGACATCGTCCTCCTTTTATTTTTGCAACAGCAGGAACATAGGTTTCGTCTTACCAGCTTAGACTATTGGTACCTCTGTTTAGGTATTTAGCCTTCTTTAGTGAGAGTGCATTGGCTCCTCAGAGAAAGAGAAAGATCTCTGCCTTTTTCACATTCTCAAATTCCTTCCACACAGCCTGTCCCCCCCATTCAATTTAAAATCCTGTTAAAAATTACCCTCCTTATTTTTAAAAATCTCCACGAGCTTGCTGCAGCCAAACTCCTGGACCTTGCTTTGTATTCACCTCCTTGCATCCTCTGCTTGGTTCTATATCACCAGTCTGCACCCAGTCAAACCATTTTGGAGCAGAGTTTCTAATCTTTGCTCGTCATCGACTTCCTGTCTCATTTATAATTTCAGAAGAAAACCTGCCCTTATTTCCACCTTCGCCTATGCTACTATTATGTTGCAGGAAAGCAAATGTAGTCCCAACCCCAGCCATTTAGTTATAAAAACAGGTAGTAATACTAATTTAATGATCCATAATATTTCATTAAAAGTCCTCTCAGATCAAAATCATAGCATGTAGTAGAGGCAGGCTTCCAAAATGAATGGGACAAAGTAAATCACGAGTGCTCTAAAGCACAAAGAAGTCATTCATTTGAACATTAACCCCAAAACTAACACCGCATGACAATATTCTATTCAATGTGTTATTATTATTGTCATTGTTAGTTAAGTGCTGACAGTATGCTCCAGTCGTCTGCCCGTCTTTGCATTTCAAAATGTTTAGCAGTAGGAAACAGTAGGAGGGGGGGGATGAGAAAGAGACGAGCTAACAGATACACTATTCTTACCTATTTAAACCCACTGCTCTATTCCTCATTTAGTGTTTTCCTTCCGAAGCCAGTGATTATGGTTTATTATGCAGTTTTGTTTATTTTCTGAAGGCTAATTAAGCGTTTCTGTAGCATATAATATGCACATGCAAATAGTAAATGGTTTATTCTATGCTGATTAGGGTTGTAATGTAGAAAATAACATAGCCCTACTTTCCAGAATCATTTTGAGAAATGTTTGGGGCCAGGAGACCATATAACTCTAGACTCTTATATCTCAGTTCCTTTATTAACAGTTATTTGAAGGCTGTTGGAGCTTTGTTGTAGCATGAATTGCGTTAGGTACCTAGAGCCTGGTATCAGGATCTTTTTATCATTATTTATAAATAAATAAAATGCCATCTTTCTCTTGAAAAGTGTGTTATCTCGTGATTATGAAGGGCCTTGGAGCCAAGACCGGGTATCTTTGATTGATATATATATATTTTTTTTTTAATAAGCCTTCTCAGTGTGTTTTAATATTGTACAACACTGTGACTACCTCAGCAGACAGGTTGATAGAAACACTATGGAAATTAAACTATGATGTCACATTACTGTTATTCCTAGCTGGGCCATGGACTCTATTCAGCCTGAGGGCATTTTGCTTTACCTTTCTGGTCCTCAGCAGCTGTTAAATTGGGGTAACCTCAGGAATGCCATAGTGCGGTGTTTCTCAACTGGCAGTTCACAACCACTGGGGTCATGAAAGAAAATTGGCAGGGGGAAAAGGGTACAGGGCACTGAAAATTGTATTACAATATGAAAATCTTGCTCCCCCAGTTTCTACACATCTTTACCCATGAAGGCCAATATTGCTTGTTGGTCTCTCAAAACAACACACACACAAACCTATTGTTGTAAGCACTGATACATTTTACCCTTATGTATAAAGGATAAAAGAGTATCAATTCAATGATTTCAACATACATAAAATAAAAAGAGGTCACAAAATTGTTTTAACTTTGAATAAGGGGCCGGCATGCTGCTGCAGAGCAGACTAAGACGTGATTCTTTGTCATCCTATGACAGATATTTTGGAAATGCAAGAAATGTTATTTATTCACGTGTTTTTAGCATGGAGAAGGTTTTTATTTGTTAACAATGTAGTTACTGGGAGCCCAGCAAATAACTGAACAATAAACCAGAAATGATCTGTGTTTATATAAAAATCTTTATATCAAATACAGGCAATGTTATGATACTCATCTAGAAAATTCCTGTAATATGTAATAGGAAGGAAACCAATGGGCTTCTGTAGAAATTAATTGGAAATCTGTAGCTATGACTCTAAAATCCTGTGGAATTAAATAGAAAATGTATTGATATAGGCTGGTTTAAAAATTCAGTGGAAACATCACTATTCTTTATTTAATTCTATAGGCTTTTTCCGTGGGGTTGAGGTTAATATGATTAATTGAATACAATATGAAACTAAATTCAATCAAAGGATATTTTTTCCTGTGCTATTTAGGAAACTGCCTGGCAGAAATGTCTATGCCCAGATGCACAATGAAAAAGAACAGGAGATGACCAGCCCTGTTAATCACAGTGAGGACACTCAGAACATCATCCAGGGTGAGGAGTTTATTGATGATGATCTGGATTCTCAGACGCTGGGTAATGCAAGAGGTAACTTCACCTTCTCTTTATTAACTTCTCCATTAATATTTTGTTTTGTTTTATTTTTAAAAGTATTTTTAATGTTTACACTTTTAGCCTATCCATTTTTATACTCAGCTTCAAGAGGGATCGAATGGTAAACTGCTAACAAGGAAACACTTCTCATGTTCTTTGTTTTGTTTTAAATTCAGTCTATTCTGTTGATTTTTGTTTAAGACATGCCATATAAATACACAATACATAAGATAGTATAATATAGTGTCATGAGACATGTGAACGACATAAGGAAAATGCTACAATAAGTATAATAGATCATAATTGCTGAACTTCACTGTCATTTAAATTAACTCATGAATGCCCTGAATTCAAAGTGTCATGAATTTTAGTCAGAGATAAATGATATGTAGAATGAATATTTCCATAGTGCAGGTTAGATAGTAAGGTGTCTTCTCTTTCAGACACATTAAATTAACTCCCAAATAAAAAACTTCATTGAATCCATCCTGTTTTGAGTCCTGACCTGTCATTATCCAATGGATAGTCATTAGTATTCCCTGTCTGGAATCTTTTATGAATGTCTCTTAAAGCAGGTGATTCAAAGTGCTTGTCTAGGCAATTCATGATTATGCAGGAATTTTGTCTGCTAAATGCAATGTAGAGAGCTAATCTAAAAATTTCCTAATCTATACAATACTCCAAATGTATTGAGAACATAGAGCATTCTGAAAAATGTAGCACACAGAAGATCATCTGTTGCTGTTTCTGAACAACTCTATGAAAATGGAACATCTGACCCAAAATCTCAGATTTACAAAACTGGCTGAAATGGTGGTAGAGGCAACTGTGAGGTTAAATGGCTTCATTAACCCTCCATAGAGGGCTATGTAGGACAGACATCCTGGAAGTCCTTCTTTCTCTCTCTTTTGTTCTTACTGTCTATCTCTAACTATCTTTTGTTGTTGTTTTTATTTTCCTTAGCTGAACCATATGATGCTACTTGCTTTGATTTTTAGATTGGATGAAAGGAAAAAAACATAATACACCTGAAAATTTGTTTTTTCCAGATCTGAACATTTTTTGACAAATTGCACACACTAAAATCATCACAGTTTTCATTAAAACCCCTCAAAGAGAACTTTGATTACACTACAAAACTCTACCAGTACAGTAGCACTGCAAATGACCTGGGGAACAAAAACGTTGTGTATGACAAGATTGTTTCAATTATCTCATCTTTAGAGTAGGGTCCTGAATGCCACAGTGGTAACTCTCAGCGTTGGTGCTCCAGAAGCCCAATCATCCTCTTGTGGTTGTGGAATACCTCTCACTATTTATTCATATGTAGTGGCTTGAGATAGAGGGGCATGGGAATGAAGAAGCTCTACCCTGATTTATAACCCATTCAAAAATAATCTCCTTGCTTCTTCATTGTAGGCTAGTTTTGGTCTGCTCCTGCTCTCCTTACTTAGATGAAACTTCCATTGCGGTCAGGAAGAGTGTTGCTTGAGTCAGGAGTGCGGGACCAAGACCCTTCTAATGAGGATGTCTTAAGTTAGACAGTTAACAAATGCAGATCTGAATGTGACCTGTGGTTCTGCCGAGTTGTCAGCACCAGGGGACTTCCAGGGGAACAGGAAGAGCTTGTGTCCTTGGGTCAAAGCCATCTATGTTTCTCAGCTGCCAGACAGTTTTAAGACATAATACTTTTTCTTACTATATTTCTACACCCTGCACTTTTTTGTTACTTGCAGCATTGTCCTGTAGCCTCAATAGCACCCAACGCTGCCTAGGAAATCTCCCTGTTGTCTCAATATTCTGCTATTTCGTCTGGCTGAAGTGTGAAGGATATCACCATCGCTACTGAAATATTAAATTCCGTTTCATGACATTATTTGCAGATGGTTCCTATGCTATGAAGATTCCTGTTTATTCAAATGGGTTTTTCCCCCCTACTATGGAGATCAGTGTAATAGCCTCCTCTCCATGCACAGTAGGGTTTTACAAACCTAGTTTTCTGTTTGCTCGCTCTCTTTTCATAACTTTTGAATTGTCACAGTACAGTATTTCCAGACTCACCCACCCACTTTTTTTGTTTTCTATATATTTTATGTTGCCTACTTTATCGCAACACCCACCTTGGGACTCCTCAACTCCATTTCCTTGCAGTGACTCCATCTGGGAGAGGTGGAAACTTGAACAGCTACAGAGTTCCCTTATTGCTGATGCCGGTCAGTGTCCAGTCCCAGGTCAGTGGCATGTTGAATGGAAGCCTCAGGTTCCATTCTCCTCCCTCACCTGCTCCCCTCAAGACAACTACACCTTTTTAAGCTGCAAAGAGAGCCACCTTGTGCTGTCACTGGGATAGAAACACTAGGAATTCACTACCAACCATCATGAGCAAACACTTTAAAGCACTCAAGTAGAAAGTATGCTGTAGGTACACTGAGCTGCTGCACCACCCGCACCTGAACTGTTGTTTGATAAGACCACCATCTAATTTGATTGACTTGCATCTGCAATAAAAAGGGAATGTGTATCAAAATGCCCAAACTATGCTAATGTTAGCATTTTGTTTTTATATTTTTTTAGGCAATCACTCAGGCGTGGTTTTGAGCATTAACTCCAGAGAGATGCACAGTTACCTGGTTAGCTGATGTTTGCAGCTGAACACAAAAACCGAAAGACTCTTCTCTGTATTGTTTGATTTTTCCCTGGGGATGTCGCCGAATTGCAAACATGGCTGTACCTGCTGGTGGAAAGTAGGTTCCTAAACAGTCCTGAAAATACAAGTGTCTGTTACCGGGGGAGATACTGTAGACTGGGGACTTGTTACAATTCAAACTCAAACTAAGATAGCAGATTTGTAGCCCTAGGCACACTAGATGCCATATTTTTCTCTTTTCTGTCTATGTTCTAGTTCTTTATGTTCAGTTTTAGAAGGACTGGACTTTAGCTCTTTTTATTGGCTAGGGTGTTCAATGAAAGACTAAAATTCTTCAGCCTTGAAGAGTTGACTTTAAAAACCAGTGGCTAGTACAAAGCAGATGGCTGGTTGACCGCTACAGAATTGTACTTGTTTAAAAGGTATGAGTACCTGGTCTGGCTCAGCACAAAGAGAGGAATGAGCAAGGAGACCAATGTACTCTTTAGCTCCTCTTCAATCCAAGTTCTTAACTTTAAAACATGTGAGACTATCTAATGAGCTTCAGCTCACTATGTGAGTTCCTGCTGTCGATTGAAGAAGTAATGTGTAAAGACTTCTTGCAAGTGAAATGAGTCCTAAGAAATCCCCAGAACCACTCCTGCACCCCACCCCACTCCACCCAAAAATCCCCACAGACGTGGTGCTACTTCCAGACCCAGTGCCTTCACTTCTAGAGGCCGGTTTTAAGTTGTTCCTCTATCGTCTTCTAACTTGAGCACCTCCATCCTGGCAAATGCAAGACCAGTTATTATATAATAAACAGTTCTGACTGCCTGTCCCTTTTTCTCTTTTTAAAAGTGTAAATACCTCTTTTAAGTAGCTTTTTGTATATTTTTTTTAAACTTTCTATTTTGAGCGCAGAGGCCCAGTATATTAAGAATTGGCCCCCAGCCTGGTCATTGCAGCACACCAGAACCTTTAGTCCTACAGGTACCTGGAGTTTCCCTTTATGTTCAGTTTATGCCTGTGATGTCAGGATGGGCAAACTCTCAGCTGAACTTCACCGCCTTTGACGTGTTTGACAATCAGGAAGCATCGTAGCAGGGAACTGATGCGATTTAAGGGATTGCACTTCATCAGTTTCACCACAGGGTGTCACTCTTATTCCCTCATCTCTGAGGTGGACCCTATTTCTGCAGGGATGGGCAATTGAACTGTCAAAGAAGCCAGTTTGGGAAAGACATGTGGGTTAGTTCAGAGTTTGCTTATCCCCACCTCTCTATCCCTAGGGGTTGAGAGCCCAGAGATCGTCACTAAACCCACATTTTGAATGTTGTTTGTATGTGGGGGGTTTTAGGGATTTGTGTAGGAAATGAACCCCAGCATGGCTCATGCAAATGTTTGGCATCCCGTGTATCACAGCTGCTGGAATTAGGACACTCTCTCAGAAATCTGTCTAATCTTTTCACCTTTGCCTTCCATAGGGGATGAATAGCTCTTTTTACGCAGTGTTGTACTAATGCTTGTCGCAAAGTGTCCATTCCACCTTCCTCAAAGAGGTGAGAGTCAAGTATATATTTGTGGATGAAGCAGGCCATCACTAGAAAACGCTGATGAGACACAATGGCACTCTCTAAAAATTCTCCTATGCAGTAGGGCACTCTTCCATGTAGCCAGGGAATTAATGATATCATGGCATATGCTTTCTTCAGAAACAACATATTACCATGCCACCTCCTTTGTGGCATTATAAGCTCTCACAAAGCTCACAGAATCGATGTGTAAAGCACAAAAAAACCTGGTTTAGGAAGTAACGGTATGAAAGTGGATGGGAAAGCGTAAGGTGCAAATGCCTGAAAAGAGTGGCAAGTGCACACCAACTGCTCAGGAAAAGATCTGTTCGTAACCACCTCGTAGAAATTTCATCCTGCAAAGCCATAGAGGGCCCTGCAAACAGACAGGAAATACTTGAGTTGACAACGGTGTATGCAGTCTATTCATCCTTTAGTATCTGAGTCCTGGATTTTCTGAGGTGAAGTGCCAATAGAAAATGCATTAGTGCTTTGGAAGCCCTCAGGGCTGTTGTACCATGGACTTACTCTATTCACCAGCTCCTCACTGCTTCTAGGGGAAATGAACTTGAAACAGTATCGCAGACAACTTTTCCTGGGAAGTAAATTCAAAGCTGTTGATATGTACAGGGCAGGAGAGTGGAGGATTAAGCTCTTGAATAATGTAAAGAATGGAATTTCTATAATAGGGTTATTTTGTTGGTCTGCCTGCTGGCTAAGGAATTATAGGGACTAGTTCACATACACTAATTTTATGCTTTGACAACTATTTTTATATATTGACAACAGTTTGATTCATGTTTCTGTGGGCAGGAAACTCCTGCTGTGAACCGTAATATTTAACTGTTGTGCAAGTCTGCACTAGTAATTATCATTAATACTTAGCACTTATGTGTGGTGCTTGTAATCTTCCCAGCATTTTTCAACATTAACTAATGGAATTCTTGAAACACACCTGTGAGGTTGGTATAACATGATTCACAAATGTGGTGAGACACCGTTTTCTGAGGAGTTTTCAGTATTGTCATGTCTGTGTTAATAATATCCAGTAGATAATAAAGCAAGCCTTTTGAGTTCCTGACCAGAATGCCTTTATAATGGATTATTTCTAAAATTGGGAGGATGTCATTCCATGTAATGCGACTTGTTTTTTATTTAAATGAAAATTCACACCCATGGTAGGTTTTGAATCTATTTAACTCTGCCCATGGGAGCATATTTTGTTTTCAAAGGGAAAAAGCGTGTACACACACACACAAATATTTGTATCTCTTTATACAGAGAGATGAACAAATGCACAGAAATATACACACACACACACACACACACACACATCTATATATATAGCAGTATACACACATTTATAGATATGCATAGAGGCGCGTGCACAAACTCTTATAATCATATTATGTTCTAAGTAAGGGAGGGCAATTTTATGGCCAAAGAACAGGACTTGGGAAACAGGTGACCTGGGTTCTATTTCTGTGTCAAACAGTCTTTCTGCATGACTTTGGGGAAGTCACTTAAGCCCAGATCTTTCAAGGTATTTAGATGCCTAACTAATGGGAATTAGCTACCTAAATAACTTTAAAAATCTGCATCTTAACCTGTATGCGCCCATTTCCCCATGATAATACTTAGCTATTTCACAGGGATGTTGTGAGGCTAAATGTATCACTCTGTGTTTGAGTTCCTCGGAATGAAAGGACTATAAATGCAAAGTATTAATAGTTAATTATTTCTTTTTCTTAATTACTGTTATGATTAAAAATATCATTTAAAAAGTTATGAATAAATATGAAAACCAATAGCCCCAAACAAAGGTTAAGCGGGTTAAAAAGAGAAAACGTCATTTCAGTCAAAGACCGCTTACAGAATAGCTGATTGTTATGTGCCAGCATTGTGACATCACCATTGATTTTGCTAATCTGCATACAGCTTACTAATGTCTTAAATTTACTTGCATCTGTAATGCTAATGGGTAAAAGGCCTCGTAATATGGGTTCAGTGATCCACCCACCATACTGGCATCTACCAGTTCTGATACTACACTATAGCAAAGATAGTAACAGCAAAACTGACAACATGTTGGCCTCATCTTCATGTTTTGTGGCTTCCTAAAAATCCAAGTGTGTAAAGCTTTAAAAGCTTCAGTTCTAGAACGATCGTTGAAGCATTGACGCTTCTCAGTGAGGCATTCTAAAGCAGCCACCTAGGTTTAGGGCTGCCATCTTGGATTTCCTCTCTACATTAAGTGAAACAACTGCCTGCGGCTGACTTAGACAATTTCATTTCGCTTTTAAAATGCTGCTTTCGTAGCAAGATGCAGCATACTCACAAATGCACCCGAGAGGTTGGGAAAACCTCTTTGCATTGTATAAGTAAGCTTCTCAAAAACAAAAGCAATAAACTCCAAGGTGTGTCTGTGATACCTTTGGGGCCCAGTTCAGTGTGGTCCAGCCCTTTTTGTAGTCACTTACACCAGGGTGAAGCGGGTGTAAAATGCTTCCATAGTAGAATGATGAGTAGGCCTTTACTCCTTCAACAGTCCTCAGACTGAGTCCTACATTTCTCCTCAATAGTCGCATTGAAATGGATGGAGGTATGTGAGGAGTAAGGTATCAATCAACGTGAGGAAGGGTGGTACAGTCTAGCCCTGTGTTAATAACTTCAAATATTTGCCTCTGAAATAAGTTGGCAATGCACTCGTTGTATGTACAACAAAAAGGATAGATTTTGATACCCTTAATCATACTGTATGGTAATTTACTCCATGAATAGCCCTATCTGAATTGAGTGGGACCACCTATGGAGTAAACAGTAAAATGTGAGTAAGGTGTCAGAATCAGGCACTGGGTTATAGCAAGATTGTCCTCTTTTCATTCTACATCCCATTTACCTCTGGTTTCTTTGGGCCAGATCCTGATACTCCCATTGAATTGTACCTTACTCGAATTGTATGATTTCAGTGGGAGTAATCAAGGAATAAGGTGCTTTTCAGCATAGGTAAGAATATCAAATTCTGGTGCTTTCATTTTATAGTTACTGCTGGCTGATTGCTATAGCCAGATCAGTGTTTCTCATTAAGGGCTGGTACAAGAGTGAGGCATTTTTCATATAATCTTTTAATGGTTACTAGTTGTTTTGCCTTTTTGATTAAAATTCCCCTCTAATCTTTTTTGGGAGATCTTCTGCCAGTAGATAGCGCCTCTTCAACTGAGGGCTGTGAAATGTAACTACAGTGGCTGCTATTCTCCTCTACTCTGTGTGATCCTATGTGTGAATAGACACTTTTCTTTCTCAGAGAATATGTTCATTTATTGCAGTGTCTTCTTGACCATGAACCATTTTGGTTCTAGGTGAGTTTTGAATCTTTTTGCATTATTTAAAGTTTATTATATCATAACTAGGCTTGTGGCTATTTTCATTCAATCATGGGTTTTCCCACATACCTGATTTTATTTCATTAAATAAATAGATTTGGGGGCTTTGAGGTTTTTGTTTGTTTGGTTGGTTTGGTTTTTTGGGGTGGGGATGAGACGGGGAGGGGGTGGGGCATATTTTACTGCCTATTCATTGGCCTTCAAAGTCTTTGTTATACATTAGCATTTGATTGATACAGTGCTAAAGTCATCATCTCCATTTATATTTCAACTGTTTTAGATTAAAATAAAAACTTCTCATTATCTATAAAATAATGAATTTGTATTTGGAAGATATTTTCAAGCATTTGACTTTAGTATGTATTTCTCAGATCATTTCCATCTAAATAATTCTATGTTCTGTCAGCTCATCAGTCTCTTCAAATGTAAGCTTGTTCCCAGTACATTTTCTATTGTTTTCTCCAGTCTAGTCCCAAATGAATATGGCTTCCACAACGTTCCTTGTGACACTTATAGAACCTAATCTCACTAATCTATGGAAGTACTTCTGTGATCTCTGTCACCATAGTATGTGAGTGTCTGGAAGTAGCCATAGTACCTTCCCATAAAAGTTTTCATGGTATTAAGCCTAAACGTTTGAGTTCTTTATTTCCTCTTAATATTTTTAGTGGTAATCCCCTCATGCCATACTAACTAATAAATCTTTACCACTTCATATTTTTAGACTATCACTATATTGGCACATACCAACTCAATCTCACAATTGGGGCCAGATTTTCAAGAGAGTTCCTTTCCCATTTAGACATCAAAATAATTGGCCAAAATGTTGACAGTTATTCAGCGTGTTGGGAGCTGAGCACTTTTGAAGAATTGGCCCTTGCTAATAAGGATAAGGTGTGCCCTAATCACTGAGCTATGGGATGTTCTAATGTGGGTCAGTCCCTTGGTTTCTCCTGTTAAAGCTGTTCCACTCTGGATAACTAATTAAAGAATCATTGGAGCAGAGGGACCACATCCTGGGTTTCCCATATGCTGGGTGAATGCTCTAACCACCAGACTGTAGAGTCATTCATGTGCTCACTTGTGCTCTCTCTCTCTTCTCTCCTCTCATCCCCGCTGGCCATTATGTGTGATTTTTCTTGAGGGGTCCAGTCCAGTAAGTAGCTTTGGAGCACGTCTGCCAGATTGCCCGCAGGTGAGTTAGGGGGAGAAATGTGTCTTCTCTTGATTCATGTATCTCTCTGGAGCTTAAGGCTGTCCAGACACGTAGAGGGAGTCTGCAGTGTTCATGCTCTGACACAGAAACATAGGCACCTTGGGAAATTTTACTGCAAAAACGTAAGTGATGTAGGCGCATACAGAGTTCAGCAGCAGCTGAGTGTGGGGTTTTACGAATATCCAGGGGGCCTGATTCTGGGATTTAGGTGCCTAAGTCCCTTGTGATCTAGCTCTAATGACTTAGGGACATATGGCTTTAGGACTGCAGAAATATTTATTATTGCACATGCATATCCTCTCCCTCTCTCTAAATGGATGAAAAAAATCCAAAGTGAAATTTATTGGAAGGGAAAAGTGGAGCCATTCATTTACCCTGACAATTCTAATTACTACGATTTCCTTACAACACCTGCAGACGTTAACTACATTTGAACTTTATTGATCATTCTTCATTTCTGTGTTTTCGTAGAACCTACATTACGCCGTGATAATGCATTGCTGTACAAAGGGTGTAAAGCCTTGTCAAGTAGCGATGACACATACAGCAGTGCACAACATCACTTAAAGATTATGCCTCTGTGGTGTATTTTCTTAGTACTATATTTGGGTTATTAACCACTTGTGAGACCAGGCTTTTTACATTGAAAATATATCTTGCATTTTTATTTTCCATGGTGCTAATGTTAATGGGCCAAATTCTACCTTTTGATGATTATATCAGCGCCCTTTGACCTGAACACTAGTTGCTCTCAGGGCAAAATTTGGCCCACTTTACACAAATATGATATCGTTTCTCACTTCTTGCTTGTTTATGTCTTTCAGCCCAAATTTGGGTTCTGCACTTTTAACAGCTCATGTAGGAAAACAGCAGCTTTTTAGACCAGTGGCTTTAAGGCAATCTGGTTATGGATTTTAACAAAAAAGTAGGCAGAGCTGTGTGAGATGAGGAATTTACAATCTCAAGAGCAGGAGCACACACATCTGTGCGCACACAAACATTTCAAGGCAAGAAAGCTACAGCCTGAGGCTTATGAGTGCAGTTTTTCTAATAAATCACTGATAAGTGACCCAGATTCATGGAAGAGAATTAAGACAACAGAAACTGTGTCAAATCCGTATTGGAACTTTCTAATTTTGTGCTTCAGCCAAAGTTTTACAGGGCGTGCCATAGTACATACTAACTTCCTATTGTTTTTAAAAAGGGGCAGAGAGCAGAGGTGAGGTACAAAAGGTTTTCACACTATTCTTTCCCTCATGATGTCCTGGAATCAGGTAGTGTTTGGGTCATAAAAGGTTGTCTCAGCTCAGTTGCTAGTGGCTGTTCAGTCAGAGAATAAAAAACACTTTATAGGTCAGCAAATGTTTTCCGTCTCCTCTCAGTTTACACAGCTTGGAGAGACCCACAAAATTCCCAAGTTTTGCAGAGTATGTTCACGGGGGGGTTGCGCTGGTGGGAAAAGCTGGCACCAGATGCATCCTCTCCCTTGCATAACAGCCTTGCCAAATCCTTCCCTTAGATCCTCAGCTGGTGTGATGGAACTCTGCTCCCTACTGTTGAGAGAGGTAGGGACAGGACGGGCAAATTTAAGGATGAGAGTGCAGTGGACCAATGCCTTGTGGAATTGCAATTGTAGGGCCCGCAGTGGATTCAGACATCTTCCAGGGAAATAATGCCTCCTCTTCTCCATCGCATATGCATCTTGTTTCTTCCTGCTCAAGTCCATGCAACTCATGGCAGCTAAAGATCTCTTCGTTGCCTGTTGCTTTGACTATATCATCCCTCCAGTGGTTTCATTTCTAATTCTATATCAGGCTCAATCTTTGAGCTCATTTTCAAGCCTCTATTCAGTATAATTTCTGCCTTCAGCTTGGCTCCCATCCTGTCTTTGTGAATGACTTATTTGTCTGATATAAGCCAGAGCTTTGGGTGTATTATACCATGCCAGGTTCTTTGCGTTTTTGCTTCCTGCATTTTGGGCTAGGTCCACAAAACAGCCCTAAGTCTTGCAATACTCATTGCTTCAATGCCTAACGTATCAGTGCCTTGCTACCTACTGGAATCCATAGCCTCAAGTTAGGGGTCTAGGCCTGCTGCATAATGACATGAGAGAGCGTGGCACCTGAGAATCAGATCCACAGAAGCCACCCTACTGCCTGGGGAGCCTCTTAAGCTAGCCAATAGACAATGCTGAGGCATATGGCCTAAGCCCCACCCATCAAAGAGAGTTAGGCACCTAACTCCAGGCCAGAGGCAGGAACCTGTCTGGGATTCTCTCCTGGAATTAGTCCCTCAACTTCTTTCTTTCTTTCTTTGGCAAGAAACGGAGGTGGAGAAAGCGGCGGGGGCACCACTGCCTCCCTTTGTACTTTTAGTTCAATGGTTAGGCTACTGGGATGAAGGAGACTCCCGTTCAATTCCCCCCTCTGCTTGGTGAGGGGATGCTATTTGAACTAGGGTCTCCTGCCACTCATCAGAGTACCCTAACCAATGTGTTTTAGGGTAATTGGCTTTCCTGTTGAAGCTGTTCCACTGTATAAATAATAAATAGTCAGTGAATAAGAGAGAGAATAATGCCATAACCCAGAGGCTAAGGGAGTCACCTGGGAGCGGGTAGACCCAGGTTCCAGACCCCCCATTCCAGTGACTGTCCCACAACCTCCTCTGACTGTTTTGTGCGGGCTAGGCTTGCTCAGAACACTCCTACCAATTCAGGCCCTGCAGGAGAGCTAGGTAGGGGCATTCCTAGTCCGAGGCTGGTGCTGGGGCTTAGGCATGAGACAGGAGGCTGGTCACCTAGACTGAGGTAGTTGTGAACTTGCTTACTGGCAGCAACGTTGGTGTCTAGGGAACTTGAACCGTAGAAATTCAGTACCTAAGGTGCCTGCTGAGTTAGGCAGCCAGTGAGAATCTCAGTGGCACCTAAATGTTGAACTTTGCTACCTGGAGTAGCAGTTAGCAGCCTAAATTCTTCTGTGGATCTACCCCCCCACCCCATGCCCCTCATTATTTTACCTCACACTCTCTCTCGCACTTGGAACAGTTTCCTCTTCTTTCACACTGATGACTCCTTCAAATTCTTCCGGAAAAGTCTCTTTCTGCACAGAAGCACCTACTTTACCTCACCTCCTAGTCCTTTAGCAGCATTCCATAATGTGAGCTAACACACACACATCTGGTGTACCTGCTCCATGCTTTGATGTTACACATTTCCCCCTCTCTATAGCTCTCATCTCTATTCTTTTCACCTCTGGTTCCCTCACTAATCTGAGCCTGGGCTGTGGGTTATGCTGGCGCTTCCTCCCCTGGAGAGCAAATCTACCACTAATACCTTCCTCTCCGACTCTTCTACACGCTCTTCTTCACATTCACGGTCTGGCTTTGAGCTCTCCTTTTGAACCCCTTCCTCCCTCCTTTTACAAACACGCACACCCTAGTGCCCCACTGCCTTCTCCCTGGGTCCCTTCCCCACCTCAGTTTCTAGGAGAGAGGCGTGCTGCTGGAACATGTGTGTGGCAGCACAGCATGCCTTCACTTGACCACCAAATACCCAGGGAGGGAGGGCAATAAAGCTGGGCTATGGACTTCGCTGGAGTCTGAGCCAGATTGTGGCTTATTGGCTAAACCACCCTGGGTTGGGGCTTCTATTGCATAAGACAGGACAAGTCACTCCTCAGAGGGAGGGGCAGGCGCAGGGGCTGTTTGCCTGCTGGGAAGGCGCCCACTGGACAGCAGCTCCTCGAGTGACATTTCTTGCTAGTCAGAATCATTGCTTGCTACCCACTCAGATGGCCCCAGTGGACAACGGCAGGGCTGGCTTCATGAGCAGGCGATCTGGGGAGCTGTTTTTGTTAGTTACAAAAGGGAAAATAGAACATAAGTACAGCCATACTGGGTCAGATCAACGGTCCATCTAGCCCAGTATCCTGTCTTTCCACAGTGGCCAATGCCAGGTGCTTCAAAGGGAATGAATCGAACAAGTAATCATCAAGTGATCCATCCCCATACTCAGGCTTTGGCAAACAGCAATCCCTGCCTATCTTGGCTGATGTTTGAAATAAAATGTTTCAGGCATTCCATGTGAGAATTCATTTTTCGTTAACCTTCTAGAATGTTCTGGACCTTTGTACAATGTCATGGAACCCTCCAGATTTTCTGAGAACTGCATTGTCCTCGAACCTCCTAGAAGGCTAGCCAGGCTTTCATGGCTATATAAGAGGCGGCACATCGCCAGTCAGTGAGATATAAGAACAAACTGAAATAAGTGAGAACCCAGCTGCGATATTGTGAACCTTGCTTTATTATGTAATTATGAAAGTGTACTTGTGTTTTAAGACTTGAAGAGTTAAGTAGCAACTAGTAAAGGACATATTTAATGAGACACCAGAGCTATCTATTGAACCCCTATCTACGCAGCGATAGAAAAAAAATACTGTTACTTCTTTTGCCATGCATAACACATAATGTTTGGCGAGAGACTGACATCGCTTGCTATTTTATCATTTGAAAATGCCACTGGCTCTCTCTGACACTTTGCTTCAGTTTGCTAGGCCAACGGTGAGGAAAGTGATCTTTTGAACTAAAGTCTAGGGTTAACATTCTAAGGCTGTCACCTATTTTAACACTATTTAATACCAGTACACTCAATGTTGGTGCACAGTTCAATTTCTTGATGTTAGTACATTTCAGTTATTCTTAAAACATTTCTATAACTTTAGAGGAAACAAATTTATTTTTATTTGCTTATATATAGCATGAATAAATGGAGATTTACAGATCCTAACATGCAAATTTATCATCTTATCTGATCAGGATAAATCATTCATGCAAGTCGTTCATCAAAGTCATGAAATGGCCTACAAATGCAGTAAAAAAAAATAAGGTATTCAAAAGTTTAACAAGTGAGGGGTTCCAAAGATGCTTCTCACTTGGGGTACCATTTGGTTTAAGGCCGGCCCTGGGCAGTGGGACAGGAATGTGGGGCAAGGGAAGCAGGAGCCTATCCCTCCAAGCCAATAGAAGGTGGGAGTAAATGAGGGGTTGCTGGAGGACAGTGGGGTTTGGCAGAGTCAGGTGGGTGAAAGGAGCCTAGAGAAGCCAGTGGGGGAGGACACAAGCTCACAGTTTAAGCCCGTCTTGTGATTTTCAGGGACCTGATTCACAGGGGGTTTGAAATACTGGAGGGGGAGGACTTTGAAGGGGGGGGGGAAGATGAGAGAAGGTGGTGGCTGGACTGGCTCTTCCATTGCACACTTTTTGAGTCCCCCCCAGCGATGCCATTGGCAGCTGCCTCTTCCAGCTCTCTACTGCCACACTGCCTGGAAACCAGCAAAGGGACCATTGATAGCAGAGAGAGCCTCTCTGCCCCGTGCTTCAAGGGTGGCCTAGTGCTTACATGTGATTCCAGCAGGGCTGGAAATGGGAGAGTCTTGCCCAAAGCGTGACACTTAGCAGCCCTGCGTGTAATGGTCATTGCTAACAGCCACAGAACCGTGTGTATATACAGGGTGGTTAGTGACTGCGCCACATTCCTGTTTGCTGCCCATGCTGCTCCTGGGCTTTCCCGCTGGATGGAGAGGTAAGGAGAAGAGTCACAAAACAGCTATTTTTATGGCGTGTTCCCTTGAACTGACGATGCTTACAGCATAATTTGTTACACACATCGTGGCATCTGCAACTTCACAGCTTTGCAGAGGGGCTGTACACACCCCGTGTGGGGCAGAGGACAGATTGGGCTTGGAGGCCAGGTCCTACCATGTGAAAAATTAAGGGTAGTTGGGATCCCCCTCCTGATTCTGGTCTTTTTCTGAGGGGGCCTTTTTCTGGAACCTCTCTTCAGCTGACTCCTCCATTAAGGTGGGTTGGTAGGGCAAAGTGGAAACAACTCATCTGCTGCATTTCTATTTTCCCTTCCTTGCCCTTTAAAGGTGCAATGGGAAAAACTTGGAGTCGGAATAGCAGATTGGTAGAGGTGAGGGTTTGGGTAAAGTGGCATAACTCGGTGGGGAAGTTTGCACAGTGTTTGCCTACATTATAAGTGACTCAATCCATTGCTACTCTTTGCTCACGTTGAAAAACACACATATGTATGATGACTCCCTTCCCACCAGCTCCACTCACACCATTCACACCATTTCCCAATGATAAAGCTGTTGGCAAAAATATTTTATTGCAAGTTCAGCTTTAAGAGAAAGCAACCACCACCTCTGCTGACCTAGGTAAAATAATTACCAATAGCATAATTTTATAGTTATGAAATTGCAATAGGGTTACAAATTAAACATTGATACCTTATTGGGGAAAGATCATCAAGCTGGAGAATTTATCATTTTATTACTATAGGTTAAATGTGATAGTATTCATAGTTTTAGGATGGATGTAGCCATTTTCTACAAATGCAAGGCCAAATCCTGCATTTGTAGATAATGCAAACGATAATACAGACTTTACTGATGTTGTGCATGTGATTAAGATGTGAGGGATTTGACAGAGAGACCAGGTCAAAGCCAGACTTGCAGAATTTGGACAAATCAAGATACAGCTCTTGATTAAAGCAAGAACAAGAACTAGAACTGAAAGATGACTTGTGAACATTTGCAAATCACACTAGCCCTTTAGTATATATTATTTTTTATTGTCATTACTGGGCTAAATTCAGCCCTCACTCAACTTCATTGACGTCATTATAGTTACACTTAGTGTAAGAGAAAGTGGAACCTGATCTATTGTGTACCTGACATAGAGCAGTGGTCTAAATTAACCTCTTCTTCTCACTCCATCTATACTTGGGCAAGCAGCTAACTGTGTCACCTGTAGTTCTTACTCCTCTGGTTATCATGACAGCATTTAGCACAAATGTAGGCGAGATGAAGCCAAGATGTAATTTACTCAGCTTCCTAAATTCTTAGAGTTGCTTTTATAAGCAGGAGTAACAACCCCTTAACACTGTATTTTAACTGGAACCCACTTAAATGCTCTTAGCAGTAATATACCTTTAACATCAATAAGTATGCAGTCCTCTCTTTTTGCCTCCACATGTTTCCACAGTTGTGAAAACAATATGGTCCTATTTTCCTAAAGATTTTATGGCTTTTTGCAAGCCTCTTTGTACACAGCATCAGGATTCAAGGGGAGAATGAAATTAAATCCATAATTAGTGCATGGTCAAAAATGAAAAATAGTTATTTGTATATTTTTTGTAAATATGTAACAAATTAAATGACAGTTTTGTAGTGATGTGCTGTTTTGGAAAACAGAATCAAATATATGTTTGAATATGCTTAATGTAACACTGATTCAGTTGCACAACCAATAGCTTAATCAAAAGTCTTGTGCAATATGTAGTGCACATACATAATCAAGTATCTGTTAGTGGTCCACCACCAAATTTTTGGCAAATTTTAATTATATTTATAACCTGCACAAGGCAGATTTAACAGTCTCTTCAGCTTCCAAACATGTAGCAGGCAAACTACTGTATACGTACCTGTGTACTTCACTGCATCCAAAGGTATGCATTTGTCTTGAGATACTGCACTACAGATTTTTCTTTAATAAAATTTGTTTCTAAACTATTTGTATTCAGTGTGGTTTTTTTGGTTTGTTTTGTGGTGTAACAACCTCGAGGATATTTTTAGAGGCTCTAGCTCAAGTTTTTCAAGAGCATAATTTACTGGCTCAGAAACATTTGAATGTTACACTTGTTAACAGCAGAATTTAGAACTTCAACAGCATAAAAATCAACCGCTTCATAATTGAACTTTAAAGCTTGAGTCTATAAACAAAATAAATTTGAACCTGTCCTTTTCCTTCTTCCATAGCAATGTAGCTCAGCTTGGTAGAACTGGAATCGCTCAGTCATAAGACTGGAGCTGTGCAATTGTACTGAAAAATAAAAGAATGACCAGACCGCATCAGGCCAATGGTCCATCTAGCCCAGCATCCTGTCTTCTTGCAGTGGCCAATGCCTGAGATGTCAAAGGGAATGAGCAGATCAGGACGCTCATCAGGTGACCCATCTCCTGTCGTCCAACCCTCTACCAAACATGCCAGATCAAGAGGGATTTATACCCATTTGTAACTGAGCAACTTAACAGAGAAACTGAACTGCAGAATCACTTAGGGCTTGTCTTCACATACAGCATCGCAGTTTCACCGCTGTAGCACTGTACGTGAAGATGTGCCTATGCTGCCAGGAGAGCATTTCACCTTCCTGAGCGGCACTAGCTCTGTCACTGGGAGATGACCTCGACGTAGGGGGTTAGGTCAGTATAAATGTCACTCAGGGAGCATAAAAAATCCATGAGTGATGTCATTATACTGACATAGGTCTGTACTTTACACCTGGCCTTAGGGAGACACCTTAATGGATACACATAAATTCATGTTGACAGAGTTCCATTGTTCTTCTCGTGTCTTCATTCCTTTCTCTCTCTTTCTCACTCTCACTTCCTTCTTGGTATCCTATTTACACCGCTATGGTGTCTCACCCTTGTTGCTTTTTTAAACTCATCCCGTCACCTCCTTATTTTTGCCCAGGGGCCTACCCACATCTACCCATGCTACCAGCCCCTTCCTTCCCCCATCCACATAGCCTTACACCATTCCCATTAGCCCCCATGCCAGTATGAGTCGCGTCCTGGAGCCAGGGGAGCTAATTCCTGGAACAGATATTCTACAGCTTGGGCCATACTTAAGATCCACTGCAGGCTGGATCTCTCAAGCCTTGTCTATATTGGTGGCATTGTGTAAGTAAGGGCTAGCTACATGCCACGGTGAAAAAAACAGGTTGTGCCACACTGTGGCAATGTAAGGCGCTGGCAAAGGCTAATGCAGTGGAGAAAGGCCCTGCCGCTTGAATCTTTCGCTCTGTTGGGGAATGGCTCCAGCAGTGCCTTGCTGCTGAGAGACAACTAGACACTGGAGCCAGTGGAGGCACTCTTTGGGTGTGTAGCGAACATGGTGGTGGGTGTTATGTTGAATCCTTTTAATTGGTTGTATTCAGAGAGAAAAGCTAGCACACGAACACAGCGAGATGCAAGACAGGGAGCGTCTTTACTGAACTAACACTAAAACCAGCCAGGACTGGCTGAGCTATCCCCTAATAGTCTAATGCTATTGCTATGGCAACAAGCTAAGCACACAAAATACACAACATATGCCTCACCCCTTAATGAAAATGCCCATTTAACAGAACGATCACTAGACTGCCTTATTTCCTGGCGAAACCCCGGAGATTATTCTGCCCTGTAATGTGGATTTGCCCTAGCTAAAAATCCAGCTGTTGAGGAGGCCCTCTCTCTCTGTGTAGATTACGGTGGACTTCTGGTGTTCTTTCACTGGAAGTTGTTATTGATGTAGATCTAACAATGGGCCCAGGACTTGTAGCGCGAAGAGAAGAAGATGTATCTGCTCGAACAGGGAAGGAGGCTGTATCTGCTGCCGAGGTGGATGGAGAAGGGGGGTCAGGAATGGGTGACTCTTGACTCGATGATATCTCACTTGTAGTGGTGAAGTCAGGCAGTTCACCTGGCGATGTGACATGTATGACCTGGCAACAACTGGTCTACATCTGCAGTCTGGACAATGTAGGCAGCAGGTTCTATTTGGGCAATGACTGAAGCAGGGACCCATCTAGCTCCAGGAGCATAGTTCTGAGCTAGGACAGGCTGTCCAGGATTAAAGGTTCAGTCTTTTGCTCTGTGTGCAGGTCCGAAAATGATTCCCAGTGCTTCATGTTTGATTTAGGCATAGTGCGTTTCTGCTTTGCTTAAGGTGCATGACGCAAAAGCAATGGGTTGCTCCTCTCCTGAAGGCATCATTTGTGACACTCCCACTCTATAAGTGGAGGCATCACAGGCCTGCTGTAGAGGTAAGGACAGCTCAAAAATTAGTCAGAACCTCTTAATTTAGCAATGCACATTTAGCCTTGTTAAATCCAACATCACAGGCTTCAGTCCACTTCCAGACTGTGTTCTGGCCAAGGAGGTCATGGAATGGTTTCAGTAGTGTTACTAACTGTGGAATAAACTTTCCATAATAGTTCAATAGTCCTAAAAAAGAGTGACGTTGGTTTATAGTTTGAGGAGGTGGAGCTTCCACAATAGCCTTCACTTTTGCAGGAGCCTTACGAAGGCCAGTAGCAGCCATGATATGTCCCAAATGTTCAACAAAGGGCTGGAAGAATTCACATTTGTCTTTGCGGACTCGTAGGCTGTACTCTTCCAGTCTTTGTAGGGCGGTCTCCAAGTTCTTAAGGTGCTCCTCCTCATTCTTGCCTTTGACCAGGATGTCAAGATGGCATTGGACTCCTGGCAAGCCACTCAAGATCTGGTCCACCCTCTGGAACAAAGCTGGAGCAGATGTTATTCCGAAGGGCAAGAGACAGTAGCAGTACAGCCCTTTATGTGTCATGATAGTCAACAGCTCTTGGGACTTCTCATCGATGTGCATCTGTAAATATGCCTGACACTGATCAATCTTGCTGAACTTTTGTCCACCAGTCAAACCAGAGAAGAGGTCATCGATGTGGGGAAGAGGATATTGCTCTGCACACAACACCAGGTTAACAGTGACCTTAAAATACCCACAAATCCGAATGGAGCCGTCTTTCTTCAATAGTGGAATGATTGGATTGCCCAATTGCTGTGGGTAACTGGTACTAGGACTCCATTTTTGACCAGGTGCTCCAGGTCCACTTCAACTCTTGGCCTGATGGCATAGTTCTGGCTTGCAGACATTCTGGCTGGCTGTCGGGCTTAAGGGTCAATTTCACAGTGATTCCCTTCATACGTCCCAGGTCCTCTCTAAAAACAGCAGCATGTTCCTTTAATACAGCTGTCAGACCTGTTTCTTCTTTAGCCATCCTGTGCACTTCTTCACAGTTCATCTGGATCTTCCTAAGCCATGACCTTCCCATTAAGACTGGGTAATTGCCTTCCACCACATACATTGGCACTTTAGCAGTCTGTCCATTTAGCGCCACCTTAACATCAGTAGTGCCCAACATGGGTACAGCTGCTCCAGTGTAAGTCTTCAGAACAGTTTTTGTTGGCTTAAGTGGGTGATGCCTTAGCGTCTCCTTATACAGTGTCTGAGACCAGTGAAACTGCTGCGCCGGTGTCCAGTTCCATGCATACAGGTTTACCTTCCAACAGCGGGATTACCCAGCATTCATGTGGGCCAACTGCCATGGACAAGATGGCACCACATCTTCTGACTGGGCATCACTTTGATCATCCTGAGTCTGCTCTACCGAGTGCCAATTTTCCTTTTTGGTCTGCCAGACAATGGGCCTCTTTTTTTCTGGTTTGCCTGTTCTATTTGACTCTTGTTTTCAGGCACGCTCAGTGTGTCCCTTTTTGCCACATTGTCGACACACTAGATATTTACACCAGCATTCTGATGCATGGTGACCCAGCTACCCACAGCGGTAACATTCTCGGCTCCCCACTGTCTTGTGGGTAGGTTCTTGTGACACCTTACGCATTCTGGTTGATGCACTGAGCTGTTGGGCTTCCTTTCCGGTCAGCTCCATAGAGCTTGCCATTTCAATGGCCTTCTGCCAGATGAGCTGGGCCTCTGACAATAGGCGCTTCTGTATTGCTTCATTGTTCAGAACACACACTAACCTATCATTATGGTGTAATTTAACACATCGTTTAAATTCACAGTGCTCAGCAAGCTTCTTCAGTGCTGCTACAGATTGCACAATTTTTTCACCTTCTTGATTCCTCTGTGGAACCTAAATCTCTCTGCAATTACCAACAGTTCTGGAGAAAAATGTGCCTCCAAAGTCACTGTCAGATTTTGTCTCTGGCTTATCAGGGGCACTAAACTGTGCAATAAAGTACAGGTTTTAGCTCCTACAACACTTAAGAAAATGGGCACCTTCTTTGCATCTGTAATTTCATTTGCAGTAACAAAAAGTTGAAAATGTTCAGTATGTGAGTTCCATTCCTCTAGAGTCTCATCAAAAGGTCTCAGGAGCCCCGCAAGTGTAGCCATTGCTTCCCTTCTTCCCTCTACCCCTTGTCTTTTAGTGTGTTTTATTCATGTGTGTTGGGGTCATTCACACCCAATTGCTGGTGATTTCGATTCTCTAGCACGGCTCTTCTTTCTTCTCCATTCCCAGTCTGTCTGCTTCACTTTCGTCAGAACAAAGTGAGCCTGTTTTAATTTCAGTTTGAACCATCAGTGTAAACAGGCCAGCCCCCAAAACAACAAAAAGGTTTGTTTTTTTTTTTCCTTACGTTGGCCATTATTTTTTTGCCGGTGCAGCACAGGTCAAGCCCATCCACGGTTGCCACTTTTGTTGTGTTGAATCCTTTTAATTGTTTGTATTCAGAGAGAGAAACCAGCACAGGATCACACAGAAATGCAACACGGGGAATGTCTTTATTGAACTAACACTAAAACCAGCCAGAGCTGGCTGACCTATCCCCTAATAGTCTAACGCTATTGCTAGGGCAACAAGCTAA
>ML675624.1:70639162-70713861 GCA_007922155.1 Mesoclemmys tuberculata
AGTGGCGAAGGGGGGGACAGAAAGCTCAGGCATGGACATAGTTTGATTTTTTTTCTGCCTGAGCAGGACCCAACTCGGCTTGAGTCAGCTCTGCAAGGCAGGGCTCAGGTAGAGAGCACCACCTCCACCCCCGATTCACCTCAGCAGGCTACCCAAACAACTGTCAGGTGGGGGGGGAGGGCACAAGCAAAAATTATAACACAAAGTGGGGGGGGGGAGCAGAGCTAAATAGGTTTGAAAACTGCACAAGGTATAGGCACTGGGTAGCGAAGGGCTCTGTGCCAGGAGGGTACAGGGATAGGGGTAGCTAGCAGCTGTGTGCAGGCAAGACGGTAGCTAAGGGCCGTGGGTAATGTAGGGGGTAGATCACGCTGCAGGGGGTAGCTAGAAGCAGTGTGCAGTGAGCAGTGTAGTTCAGGGTGCATGGAGATTGGTAGCTGGGACTGTGCAACTTAGGGGACAGGCAGGGAGTAGATGGGGCTGAATGCAGACAGGGTGCAGCTCACACACTAGGGGAAGGGTAAACGGGCTGTGTGTGGACAGAGGAGCAAGCTGGGTGCAGGGAGGGGGTACAAGAGGCTGTGTGTGGACAGGAGAGTAGCTCAGGATGCAGCAAAGGGTAACTAGGGACTATGTGCCATGGGGGAGGGGGGGGTCGCTCAGTGTGCAAGAAGGTGTAGCTAGGGGCTGTGTGCAGAGACGGGTGTAGCTCGGTGAATGGGTGCCTGTCAGGAGGGTAGCACTGGAGACAGGCAGGGGAGCGCTAAGGGCTGTGTAACATGGGGTGCAGGCAGAAGGTCACAGGAGCTCTGTGTGTGGGCACAGGGGTAGCGCTGGGTGCAGGCGGGTATAAAACATGGTTACTTACCAGTAACTGTGGTTCTCCGAGATGTGTTGCTCCTATCCATTCCACTTAGCTGTGTGCGCGCCCTCGTGCACGGTTCCTGGACTTTTTCCTTAGCAGCCTCCGTAGGGGCCAGCTCCAGCGCCCCCTGGAGTGCCGTGCTCATGCCGCAGTACATAGGGCGCCGCCGGCCATGCGGACCCTCAGTCCCTTCTTTCTGCCGATTCCGACAGCGGGGACGGAGGGTGGGTGTGGAATGGATATGAGCAACACATCTCGGAGAACAACAGTTACTGCTAAGTAACCATGTTTTCTCCTTCAAGTGATTGCTCATATGCATTCCACTAGGTGATTAACGAGCCTTACCTGGAGGTGGATAGGAGTCACCAGTGAGCTGCCCTGAGCACGGCTCTGCCGACTCACGCAGCCTCCCTAGCCTGCTGGACGATGGTGTAGTGCGAGGCAAAGGTGTGGACCGACGACCAGGTGGCAGCTCTGCAGATGTCGTCCAGGGGACCCGTCCCAGGAAGGCCGCCGACGCGGCCTGGGCCCTTGTTGAGTGCACCATCACGATCCCAGGGAGCTGGACTCCTGCGCGCTCGTAGCAGAACTTGATGCAGGCGGTGATCCATCTGGAGATGCACAGCGTGGAGACCGGGGATCCCTTCATCCTGTCCGCCACCACGACGAAGAGTTGTGTGGTCCTCCGGAAGGGCTTCGTCCTTTTGATGTAGAAGGCCAAGGCTCTCCTCACATCCAGTGTGTGTAGTCTCCTCTCCTCCTCCGACCCATGCGGTTTAGGGAAAAACACGGGGAGGAAAATGTCCTGATTATAATGGAATTGGGAGACCACCTTAGGCAGGAAAGCTGGATGGGGTCTTAGCTGCACCTTATCCCAGAAGAACACGGTATAGGGGGGCTCCGAGGTCAATGCTCTCAGCTCAGAGACCCTCCTAGCTGAGGTAATGGCCACGAGGAAGGCCACCTTCCAGGACAGGATTAGCAGGGGGCAAGTGGCCAAGGGCTCGAAGGGGGGCCCTGTCAGTTTAGAGAGGACCAGGTTGAGATCCCAGGGAGGCACTGGGTCACGGACCTGCGGATAGAGCGTCTCAACCCCCTAGAGGAACCTCACCGACATCGGGTGGGAGAACAGGGACCGCCCCTCCAATGGCTGGCAGAAAGCCCAGATGGCCGCGAGATGTACCCTAAGGGAAGCTAGCGCTAAACCCTGGAGCCTAAGCTGTAGTAAGTACTCTAGGATGGCCTGTACCGGGGATGTACAAGGGGGGATGCCCCGCGACTCCGTCCACCAGGTAAACCTCTTCCACTTGGCTGTGTAGAGGATCTGCGTGGAAGGTTTCTTGCTGCCCAGCAGCACGTGCTGGACCTGCGCCAAGCAGGCCCTCACTTCCTCCATCAGCCAGAGAGACTCCAGGCTGTCAGGTGCAGGGAGTCCAGGCTTGGGTGCAGCAGACGACCGTGGTCCTGGGAGAGCAGGTCCAGCCTCCTCGGGAGCTCGATCAGCATGGCTGAACCAGTGCTGTCTCGGCCACACTGGGGCAATCAGGATCACGTCCACTCTGTCCCTCTTGATTTCCAAGAGGACCTTGGGGACGAGTGGGATGGGGGGAAACGTGTGCATGAGGGTTCCCATCCATTCGATGAGGAACGTTTCAGAGATGGAGCCCGGCTCGCACCCCCCGGAGTGAACAGAACCTTGGGCACTTCCTGTTCCAGGACGACGCAAACAGGTCCAGTAGGGGAACACCCCACTCATGGAAAATCCTGGCCGCTACCTCCGGATGCAACAACCAGTCGTGTTGGGTAGAAATGACCTGCTGAGGCGGTCCGCCTCATTGTTCCTGACCCCTGGGTGGTGAGAGGCAGTTACACAGAAGTTGTGCCTCACTGCAAAGTCCCAAAGTCGAAGAGCTTCCTGGCAAAGCGCTGTGGAATGCGCCCCCCCCTTTGTTTGTTGATATAAAACATTTCTGCGGCATTGTCCGTCAGCACCTGTACCATTTTGCCCAATAAAAACTCGAGGAACACTTTGCATGCCAGTCTGACTGACCTGAGTTCTTTCATATTGATGTGGAGGCCCCCTCCTCCTGCGACCAGTGCCCTTGTGTGCTCAGGCCACCGCTGATATGGGCCCCCCCACCCCAAGTCCAATGCACTGCATATCAGGGTGACCGAGGGGGTCAAGTCCCTGAACGGAACCCCTTCCAACACTGTCCTGGGGTTCCTCCGCCACCATAGTGACTCCAGAACCGTGGGGGGAACTGTCAACACTCTGTCCAACTGATGCCTGCTGGGCACGTACATTGAGGCCAACCAACCTTGGAGGGGCCTGAGCCTGAGGTGGGCCAACCTCACCACATACGTACATGAGGCCATGTGACCCAACAGCTGAAGGCACTGCCTGGCTGTCGTTGTGGGGCACATCTATAATTGCAATATTATCGCTGACATGGCCTCGAACCTCGAGCATGGGAGGGAGGCTCTGGCTCGCGCTGAGTCTAGGGAGGCCCCTATAAACTCTATGCGCTGTACTGGGGACAATGTCAATTTCTGCTCGTTGATGAGCAGCCCCAGACTGCTGCAGGTGGCCTGGACGAGGGAAACCACTTTGTGAACCTGAGACCTGGACTTGCCCCTTATCAGCCAGTCGTCCAGGTAGGGGAAGATCTGGACCCCCCCCTCTGCACTTCAGGTAGGCCGCTACCACTGCCATACACTTTGTAAACACTCTGGGGGAAGATGACAGGCCAAAGAGCAGGGCCGTAAAGTGGTAGTGGCCACCAGCTACTGTAAACCTGTGGCTGGGAAGGATGGAAATGTGAAAATATGCATCCTTCAGGTCAAGGGCAGCAAACCAATCTCCTGGATTCAGAACTGGGAAAATGGCTGCTAGGGACACCATGCGAAACTTGAGTTTCTTTGTGAACCTGTTTAACCTGCGCAGGTCCAGAATAGGCCTGAAGCCACCCTTGGCTTTAGGGACGAGGAAGTACCTCAAGTAGAACCCCTTCCCCACCTTGAGCGGCAGAACTGCTTCTCTAGCTCCCTTGTACAGGAGGGAGCAGACCTCCTGAAGGAGGAGTTGCTCGTGAGATGGGTCCCTGAAGAGGGACAGGAAAGAGGGGAATTGTGGGAGGAAAGCCACAAACTGGAGGGCGTAACCCCGGCGCACTGTGTCTAGGACCCAACGGTCCGACGTGATGTCCCACCAGTGCTTGTAGAAAGGCCTTAGTCTGTCTTTGAAGGCCAGGGGTGAATCCAGGGAGGGAATACTGATGCCACCCTTGGGCATATCGTCAAAAATGACGCTTCCCTTTGGGACCCTGGGGAGGCCCTTTCTGGGACGTGGAGGATGACCCAGAGCGGTCGCGCTGTCTGAAACCCCTGTTCCTGTCCCTATCCCTTGTGGGGGGAGAGGCCTAGGCAGTGGCCTAGGTTGCTGCTGCTACTGGTGGGGCTGTTGCCTCGCCGCCTGAGGGATGTATAAGCCCATGGAGCACAGCGTGGCCCTAGAGTCCCTTGAGAGTGTGCAGCTTCTTGTCTGTTTTGTCTGAAAACAGACCGGCTCCACCAAATGACAGATCCCGGATGGAGTGCTGCACCTCCTGGGACAGCCCCATGGATTGGAGCCACGCCACGCATCGCACGGCTGTAGCAGAGGCCATCGCCCAGCTGGCCGTGTCTGCAGCATCCGACGCAGTCTCTAAGGCTGTGCCGGCAACAGTCAGCCCTTCCTCCAAGACCATGGCGAAGTCTGCCACTTGGTCCTAGGGCAGGGACTCTGCGAACCTCCACATCGAGTCCCACAAGTTCAAATTGTACCTCCTCAAGAGGGCCTGGTGATTTGCCACCCTAAATTGACATGCCCCTGTATAGTAGACCTTTCTCCCGAAGAAGTCTAACTTCCTACCCTCCTTGTTCTTTGGGGTAGAATTCTGGGTGCCTTTCCTCTCTTTCTGGTTGGCGGAGTCACCACCAGAGTCTCTGTGGCTGGGTGGGTGAAAAGGTACTCATGCCCCTCAGCTGGCATGAAGTACTTTTTCTCGGTGCCCTTAGAGGTTGCGGCAACCGAGGAAGACTGCTTTGGCCAGGCGTAACACCCTGTCATGGATGGGCAGGGCTACCCTAGACGGGCCTTGAGTCCCCATACGCCCAAAGAGTGGGGGTCCACTTACTCCTCGAGTACTTTGACCTCCAGGTCGAGGTTGTAGGCTACCCGCTTCAGGAGCTCCTGATGCGCCCTGAAGTCAATAAGAGGGGCCCCCTGGTCCCTGAAAGCTGCCTCGGCCGGCGATGAAGAGGAGGACAGGTGGTGTGGGCCTGTCGAGGGACCCTCGCCAGGGTCCGACTCCTCCCATGAGGAGTGGTCCCTTTCCTGCACCGGTGGGGCATGAGGGAGGACTTGCTGGGTAACAGAGGCAGGGGCCGACATAGTTCCCTGCCCCAACTGTGCTCCCCACGGTCCCCAATATGGCCACTGCCAAGGGGGTTGGGGCCAACCCAGTGCCGATGTTGGTGCCCCTTACCCTTCCGGGGGCCCGAGCCGGGGGGGGGCGGGGGGGAGGGCGGTGCCGACAGTGCTGTCTGGAAGACCCGCTTCGGGATCCACTGCTGGACAAACCTGAAGAGCGGCAGCGCCGTATATATCGGTGCCGATGCCTGGGCAAAGCCAACGATGAAGGCGATCAGTGCCACGGCACTGAGGACTTGCGACGCCTCTTTCCTTGTGCCGGCGAATGGTGCAGGGAGCAGTGCCTTGGTGCCGAGATGAGTCGTCGGAGTCCAAGGAGGGAGAGGAGCTATCCAACTCGCCTCTGCGGCGTTCAGTGCCATTGGCAGGCGAAGCGCTGACTCCATAAGAATGCCGTCAGCCGAATAGCCCTCTCCTTCTGGGGCCGTGGCTTGGAGGCTTTACAGAGCCGGCACCGATCCTGACGCTGCTGCTCATCCAGGCACTTGAGGCAGCGATCGTGAGGGTCACTGACTGGGAAAGCCTTCCCACAGCCAGTGCAGGGTTTAATCCCCGGCGAGCCCAGCATGGCCGGGTCGCTTGAGCACTAAGGCTCTCTAACTTTCCTAACTAAACTATTCCTAACTCAGCTGACACTATCTAAGTTCGGGGAGACCTGCTTTACAACAAAAGGGAAGAATACTTGCAGGAGCAAGCACTGCTCCAGTCACCGTCACGGGCGGAAAGAAGGGACTGAGGGTCTGTGGGGTTGGCAGTGCCCTAAGAACCGCGGCATGAGCGCGGCACTCCAGGGAGCGCCGGAGCCGGCCCCTATGGAGGCTGCTAAAGGAAAAAAGTCTGGGACCCATGCACGAGGGCGCGCACTCACCTAAGTGGAATGCATATGAGCAATCACGCGACGGAGAACTTGGGATTGTGTGCATAGAGAAATGTGATACAGACGCTGTGTGTGGGGGGGGGGGTGCAGGATGCAGTGAGAAGAATAGCTAGGGACTGTGTGTGGTGAGGGCTTTAGCACAAGTTGCAGGGCGAGGGGTAGCCAGGAGCCGTAGTGGCCAGGGGGTACTTCACGGTACAGCCAGGGATAGCTGGGGCCATGTGCAGAGAAGAGTGTACCCCACACTGCAGGAGGGGTGCTGTGTGTAGGCAGGGGGTGTAGGCCAGGGTGCACAACGTGGGTAGCTAAGGGCTGTGTGCCCAGGCTGCCAATAGGGTGGAACCAGGGGCTGGATGTAGCTCAGGGAGAGGGGAGAGGGGGTACCTAGGCACCGTGGGGGATTCAGGCAGAAGTAGCGAGAGGCTGTGTGCAGGTAGGGGGTTCGCCCACGTGCAGATGGGGATCCCTAGGGGCCATGTGTGGGGGTGGGGAGGGTAGCTCAGGGTGCAGAAGAGCGAGCGCTAGGGGCTGTGTGCGGGGAGGGTTGCAGCTCAAGGTGCAGGGTGGGTGGTAACTAGGCAGCGTGGGCAGGGCCACTCAGGTGCAAGGAGTAGTGGCGCTAAGTGCTGTGTGCAGGCAGGAGGGCCCCTGTGGGTCCAGGGAGAGTAGATGGGAGGAGCCAATAGTGCAGGGAAGGGGGACCCGGAGCTGGGAAGCTCAGGGTGAGTGGTAGCGACGTACTCTGGGGGGGGGACGTTATCTCAGGGTGCGGGCGGGGGCAGAGGGTGGGGTGTGTGCAGGCAGGGAGGTAGCTCAGGGTGACGGGTGTGGGGTAGGCATGCGTGCTGTATCAGCAAGGTGCATGCATCGGAGCGGTGTCTACGCGCTGTGTGCGTAGCCTACTGTAGCTCAGGGTGTAGGCAGGTGGTAGCTAAGGGCTGTGCGCTGATAGCAATGCAGGGAGTGTATAGTTGGGGGCTGTGTGAAGGTTGGGGGGTAGCTTTCAGGGCGAGGCGTTTCCAGGGGCTTTGTGTAACAAAGGCGTAGCTCAGGCAGCAGGGAGTTGGCAGCAATGTGTTGTGTGTAGTCAGGGTGCATGCAAGGGCTGTCTCAGTGCCATGTGCAGAGAGGGGTGTAGGCAGGGTGTAACTGGGGGCTATATGATGTGGGGGTTATAAGGGTGCAAGGACAGGAGTAGCTATGGGCAGGCGGGAGTGTTGCTTAGGGTGCAAGGGGGGATAGCAGGGGCTGTGTACAGGTGCGGGGGGTACCCCAGTGGGGCTGTTTGGAAGTAGGGGTGTGGCTCAGGGAATCACATGGTGGTGGGGGGGGTCGCTTGATGCTGTGTGAAGGCAGGAGTGTAATACAGGGTGCCAGGAAGAGTAGCTGGCAGGGGGGAGTCGGTCAGGAGCTGGAGAGTGGCTGAATGCACTGAGGGGTGTAGCTTGGGGCAGTGAAGGGTGAGGGCTACCTAAGGGCTGTGTGCAGGCAAAGGGGTAGCGCTTGTTGCAGGGAGCAGGGTACCTATGAGTTGTGGGGGGGGTAGATCAGGGTGCCGGAAGAGAGTGCGCATGGGGCTGTGTGAGGGAATAAGTGTAGCTGAGGTGTTGGCAGGGTGTAGGTGGGGTGTAACACAAGGTGCACGGCTGGCAGTACCTGTGTGTGGGTGCAGGGGTAGCTAGGTGCGGGCATGGGTGTAGCTCAGGGTGCAGGTGGGGGGGTAGCCAGGTGTTTTGTGCAGGTAAGGGTGTACCTCTGGATGGACGTGAGGGGAGCTAGGTGCTGTGTGTGTGAGCAGAAGGGACATGTAGGGTGGGGGAGGGTGTGGCAAGAGGCTCCACCAGCAGGATCGCTGTTCCCCCAGGGCTCAGCTGACCCCAGAGCAGAGTCCACACATCTGGCCAGGTGTTAAAGGCTGTGCCAGAAGTCAAAGGGTGTGGTGGGAGCTGAGGAGCAGCCACAGCCCCAGACCCCACATCCCAGCAGTGGGAGACGGGGAGGTGCTATGGTTATCCACTCCATGGCACCAGCCATCCCGCATTGTGGCTCCAGGTTCCCAGCTCTGACCTGGCCAAGGAAGTGACAGCGGGGGTATGGAGCTGGCCCCCGGATTGCCCCGCTCCGGTTAAGGCACTGCAGTTTGGGGAAGTCTGTGGACCCGCACCACCGCCACCCCATGAAACCAGCCTGCCCGTTGAGAACTGCTGTCAGGGACCACTGAAGGTAGCCTGGCCTGGTAACACCACTGCAGTCACAGGACAAAAAAAGACGGCTAATCAGCTAGAGTGTTGCAACAAAGCCCATGCCTCTGTTCAGTCCACGATTTGTGTTTGGTGTCTAGCAGTTATGACTCTCACGTGCCGGGCTCCTCTTGTGAGAGTGTTGTGCAGGGTTCCTTTGAACAGGCGGACTGATACATCAGCTATAAAGTGATCATTTTTCATAAAGTGTTCGCCCACCGGGCTTTTTTGGTTTTGTATTCTTTTCCTGTGGCCACTCAGGTGAGAGCTTAGTGATTTTTGGTTTTACTCACAAAGTTGTTAAGGGGGCATCCTAATGCACAGGATGAGGTACAGGTACACCACGTTGAGAGAGGCTTGTGTAGGATTTGTGGCGCTAAACAAGCAAAAGGGGTACTACAGTAGGCCTAATCCGTGACGACTATGTTAACAAGGCCAACTGTCAAGTCTCTGACACCACCTATGATGAAGAACTCAAAGACGACCTCCACACCACCACCCTTTACCCAGGAACTTAGAATACACTAAAAATCCTTTCCCCAAGAGAAACTCATCCCCTCCCCCCCCCCCCGGGACCTTCTACATGCTTCCCAAGATACACGAACAAGGGAATGGAGGCAGACCCATTGTATCTGGCCACAGCCCAATGAAGGAATAGCAGGACTCATAGGAATCATCCTCAAACCACTCACCACACAAAAGGCCAGCTTACTCCAGGACCCAACTGACTTCTTCCATTTACAACTTCCCTAAGAACCCCCATCCTTGCCCACCTGGCTGTCACTTTCTTATACACCAACATCCCTCATGATGACAGGCTAGCTGCTTGCCTCACCTATAAACACGATAATGGACAATATCTTCAAATGGCCAGCTGAGATCTGAAATCACATTTTTTTCTTTCACAGGTAAAACAAAGTAGTTCCCTAGCAATAGCAGATTCACCCATTAAAAAAGACATCTCTTTTAATCTCAGGTTACTGTGTTTTACTGCCTAAAATCACTTCTCTGGCTGTGCAGGAAGCGAATTAAAACTGTTAAAGTGGCGTCAGATGAATACAATTAAAATCAATTGGCCCACATTCTCCTCTTCCTCCCAGTGGTGTACCCCTAGTGCCTTCAGTGGCGCACTCCTAATTGAGAGTGAAAAGTAAATCAGAGCTGGTGATGTTATATGACATTCCAAAGAAACATGCTAAACTTTACTGCAAAGGGCTCTTTCTCCAGCTCCTCATGTCCAAGGACAGGATGTAAAATGACGCTTGTGCTCTTTACCCTACTGTTTTATTTGCTGTCTGCTTTAAAAACTCTAACACCAAACTACTTACTTTGCTAATCACAGAGTAGCCATTTTTCAATCTTATCAGAAACTTGATTAAGTTTCTGGCATAGATATAGCAGCAAATGGGTTTCCGGTAAACTATTTTTGTTTTTAAATTTACATCTGGCAAATGCATTGTTTTCTTATGAAACTAACTAGTGATGACTTTGGGTTTTTGTTTTTAGAAGGCAAAGGGGTGGGAGGTGAGTGTGTGAATTAAGCTACTCACTCTATTTTTAATCTTGGTTAAACACAGCCTTGCCCTTACATCATCACACGCCATGCTGATGTGAGCTAAAGTATGAGGAGAACAGTTTAGGCTAAATAGAGGTTAATAACCGCAATAACCCCAAGAAATAACACATTGGCAGCAATTACCAACCCATTTAAAAATTAATGATGAACCAAGGAACAGTAGCTTTTCCCTTTTTAAAGTCTCAAGGAACATGTAGCTCTAACTATAATGGATGAAGCAAAAAGTAATTGGAAAAAACTATTTCCTTGTCATCAGAAGCGATTATTAAAGGAGACTATCCCAGATGCAATTAGATTAATTTGATTATCTATTTTGCTGTCCATGAAAGACCTTATAATATAATATCATGTAGTGACAGATGTAGCATTTAAAAAAAAAAAAGTGATAACGTACTAATGAATATGAGGTTATTTTTCAGGAAAAATGCTTTTGTAGCCACTAAGGAGAAAAATTGCTGTTGCTATGTTTTTGCTGTAAGAAACCGTCACGTTTGGTGCAGAAGCTGATTTAATAAAAGAAAGTATTTTGTCCCGATACTAGCCATGGATGTAGCTTTGCCAGCCTGTTTAGAACCCCATAACACTGAAATACACCTGTCTACACTTTGATAATCCCCATTTGTAAGGGAATTAGGCACTTTGAAATGCGATGGAATGTGGGCATCGAAGGGCCACATTTTTATGGCTTTGCTCAACTGCAGTTTTCTGCTGCAAACGCTAAACATTATGAACTTTTTTTCTTTTGTGTGGCATCCTTTAGCCTTAGCGTATCAGCTTTACCATACGTCTTCGTGATGCTAAGGGAATAACATTGCAGAAAAAAGAGATTTCAAGTATCTGGAAGACTGTTTATAACGGGTGCCTCCTTATAACTCATTTAGAGGAGTCACACCCAGCAAATTTTGATTTTTCTTCTATCTAATCTGTTTAGGTATTAATACCATGCTCCTCTCCATGGTGCCAGTGTTTCCAGTGAGCTGCTGAGGTGTTCCACATTTATTATGTTGCCAACTACAAAGAAACAGTGATCTAAACACATCTTGTTTTGACAGGGTAACTTTTATTAATAATGCACATGTATCTGTCACACCTACTAGGTGCCAGTCCTTTTTCACACTCTAAGACTTCATGGAGAAGAAACTAGAAAAGGAGAAAGTTAAATGAAGCTAAAGACACACATTTGTAGGTGGGTCCATTTTGGATTTTCTCCCCTCTCCCATGAATGTATCTCTACAAATTAAATACATTGAGAAATACAGTAGAAAGAATATATTTACAGTCAATTATAATGGGCACTGCCAACATATCCAATAACAAAAATAAAACAAAAGATTTTTCATGTTTCTTGTATGCTTTTTTCCCCCTAGAGATTTTTAAATACGATTTTGTTTTTTTTTAAAATACAATAAGGAAATAATTACATTCTTAATAGGAGAACATTATCTTACAACATACAATCAGACCCAATTAATTTGGAAGTGTCTAAAAATGAAAAATTGACACTAAATTAAGTATTCTCTGTTAGAAAAATCAAAACACCAAAATCACCTAGTAAAAAAAACAAAACAAAACAACCTTTGGTCTCCCCAAAATTATTATCTGATATTTTAAAAAGCACCTGATACAGTAATAGGAGTTTGTTTAGGAAGCACCTGTGTAATATTTTCTCCAGACACAGACGTGTTGATTTACAATACAAGAGTTTTCTCTTTAAAATATCATACTGTCTTATTGCTGAGTTTGCCTGGTGATTTTGAAATTTCAAAACTACAAAAATACAAACTCTGTTGCTTTTTATTAAAAATTGCACAGTTAGAGTAACACAAAAACAAGTATTTCACAGCACCAAATGTGTTCTGGAAAGAGGTTATTTCTAGAGTTTGGTATATTCTTACTTACAGTATCTTGGCCATTATACAGAATAATCTTAACTAGTATACTAATTGCAAAATATTAGCAATGTACTTGCACATTCAGTTACAGTATATTTTTGGGGAGGAACTGTCCTAGTCAGGGGAGGAAGAGCAAATGGTTAATCTTGTCCATATTTAATTTAGAACAGGCATTTAGGGGTTCCATTCTTAAAAGGTGCATGTAGCAGAATGGAAAAATCATTAAATGGAGTTGTGAATCTTATCAGCAGTGTACAATTTCTGTTTGCTTAAAAGGAATTTTCACACTCATCTCAGGCATGAGATAAAAATTTAGCCCCACCCTTCCAACAAGTCACACTTCACTGTGGGGAAAAAAGTTACAGAGCCAATATCTGGGTGGAAAAATTTGTTAGGGTATCGGCTGTTCTGTGTTATTGATGTGGGACCAATTATAAATGGCGACTGTTTCAGCGTGAGACAAGTTGACTAGAGGCCTAATTCGCGTCATAAATATGTACAGATATAAATTAAATATTTAGTGAAATATACAAATAAATAACTTTTGAAGTAAAAAGCCTAAATGTACTTATTTTTGCATCAAACTTTTTCCTGATGTTTCTGGGATATGCTATAGCATTGTAGTCCATATAATGCAGCATAACTTGTACCTTTCACTTAGATAATGTTAATGTCAATCTAAAACACAATACAATAGCCAGCTTTGAATAAGAGGCAATGGTGACATTTATTTCCCTACTGTATTTGGATTATTGTGGCCCCTAAAAAAGCCATTACTACGCAGAAAGGCCTACCGCCATTTTGCGCCCTGATCCTGCACCATTGAGGGAGCCTTCTCATGGACTTTAATGTGTACTCAAAATCAGACCCTTAGTAGTGGGTCATTATGACCCACTCTTTCAAAAGTGCTCAGTGCCCACAAAAGGGGCCAGATTTTCAGGGGTTGCTGGGTACTGAACATTTTAGCTTGTGGTCGTAAGTCTGCAGTTTCATGCATGTGTAACACCCATGGATATCCTTTTGCGTCGTACTCTTGAGTTTTACATACCAGTGTACATTTACAAAGCTGTGTAAATTATTACCAATGATAGAACAGCAGGACAGGGCCACCAAGTGATCTGTTCTTCTCTTGATGTGTGTATCTGCATTGCTGCCAACTCCTGCGTTTTTATCAAGAGACTGGTTTTATCTGGTGCTTTATTTGAAACCCCAGCACCTGGAGACAAATGATTATGCCAAAATCTCAATTTTAGTTTCAAGCACTCCTGATTGTGGAGATAATCTTGAAAATGTGACCTGAGTACATTAAAGGCTTGAAAAACAGAAGGCAGGAAGAACTCTATAAAAAAAACAAGAAAACAAAAAACCAAAAAGTTTGGCTTAAAAATCATGAATCTCATTATTTTGGGGGCTTGACTCATGACTTTTGAGCAATTGGTTTGTTAATAAGGCATCTGACTTCTCAGCAGAGACGTGTGCATAAAGGGAGAATAGACTTCTGCCTTTTTCACAGACTAAAAGGAAAACCCTGTTTCTTGGCAAACACAATTGAGTCCTCAGGTTTTTTTTTTATCACTTCTTACTTCATCATCATCATCATCATCATGTAAAAAGGAGATTGGAAATTCACGTTTCCTCAGTCTGCCCTACTCAAAAATATTACCTAAGATCTGAAAGGACTGCAGGAAGCAAATACAACAGTGATATAGAACTTGACTTTAACAAAGTTATGACAAGCAAAACAAAACTGCACGAGCTTTTTAAACTTGCTGTTATTTAAAAATTAATTTTAGTGGCTGTCACAGGGATTTTTTTTGGAAGTGCAGAAATGAAGCAACATATAAAAAGCACTTTGTTGCCTTTTTAAAAATCATGAACAAATAATTTTTAGACTACATGAGAAATGTTTGAAGATGACAGGTGCTTAGGAACAATAACAACAACAAAAATAACATATTAAAATGCATGGCAGCTTTTTATGTCCTGATGACAAAAGCATCTGTCTAAAACGTACCAACAAATTCTTCACAGCTAAGTTGTGTCATTCCATAGTCATAAAACCACGGAGAAAAAGGTGGTGGGGAAGAGTTCCTGAGTTCCCAGCGCAAGCAAGTCATGTCATTCCCTATGGAAACATTTCTTCAATCTCCTGCCAAGTGAACAGGCAACAGCTGAATGAATCATAATGAACAAGCTTGCGAATAGTCCTCTCAGGTGTGGAATTCTGGAAGTCAAAATTAGCCTTACTAGTACAACATAGCTAAACTTATATGATTTCATCTGGGTCTCAAACATGCATCAGTCTGCATTTCCATTCAGGACTTTTGATGCCATGTCATTTGCACTGTTGATTTGACCTGTTTCAGCAATGTAACTTTCAGTTGTAACAATATGCTCCTTTCTACTAAGAGTTTTACAAATAAAGTTGGAGATAAAGAGTTACAGGTAATAAAAAGGGGCACACTTAGTTACACAGTAATACAGTAGAGAGTACAGTCAAATGAGCTACTGTTAACTGAACATCATTATAAAACCTCATCACTTGACACCACTTTACAGATGAGTCTTGAGGCAGCCTATGTCTTGGTCCATACGAAGGAAGGCCTTTAAGCAAAGTAAAGAAGTTTGCAATGCTTATGTTCCGTTTTTCAGCTCCCATTCCTAGAAGAAGAAAATAAAAGACAAGGAAATGTTATAGAAATCTAAGCCCACTGAAGAGAGTGGAAGTCTTTCCATAGACTTCAGTAGGCTTTGGATTAGACCTTATACCATGAGTTAAGAGAATAGTTGTCAGCATTCCGAAGGATTTGTATTTTATTCTACATTTTGGAAAGAGATAAGCAAGCTGAGGAAATACGTCCCATTCTGTATCGTTTTTACTAGACTAGAGCTGCATATTGCAGTTTTTTTATACCCATGGTGCATAGCAGGAAAAGAAACGAGCCTTCTCTGTAAAACAGCAGACTGTGTGTGGGAACAAATATACACACTACTCAAATCACAAAGCAATGCTGCACGCTCAGCCTTCTGCAAAAAATAGGGAGGCAGACTTTAGATATTACAGAAACAGATGATCGTTATGGGCTTTCTGATGGACTCTGTCCAGGGTAAAGGAAATCGCAGATGCATCTGCTCTGTAGGGAGCTCACAAGAAATGTTTGATTGTTGTATCAGCAAGAGCAGTTGAAGTCCCTTGGGTGAGCGACACACACTTACCTCGAGACAGTCTGTTAAATTAAAACATTTGACACACCTGTTTGTATTTCTCAACAGTAAATCCTATGGCTTACTGCCATTGCAGTGCAATTCATTCCATAAGGCTTGTCGCTTTACTTTATTGCAAGCTTTGCTGTTTGACTTTAATGGCAGTAAGCCTGGTCCTCCAAGTATCAAATCCAGCCCACATCTCTGTGGTCCCAGAGATTCTCCTGGCAGAACTGATGTAATTCTGAGGTGTAAGGGGAGTTGCATTTGTGGAGAGGGCACACAACACACGTGCAGGGCATGACCCAGATCTCCAGGGCTCCCTGAACAACTGCATAAAGGGCACAGGACATGGGGAAGGGATGGGCTGAGACTAGAAGATCTACTTCGTATTCATTGTTTGAATCACCCCTTCCAGCCAGGGCATGCTGAAACCATGAAGCCATAGTTTTTGGGCTTAAGTAATCTCTATGGAGCAATTACACAGCTGATTCAGAAGTGAGTGAGTGTGTGTATTGTGGTGTGTATATGGAGGGTGGGGGGAGAGGGGAAGGAGTAGTGCTAATTCTTCTTCCTCCATTCCCAATGCAGAGATAGAAAAATAGAAAGAGAGGGCTGGAAGGGACCTCAAGAAGTCATCTAATCCATCCCCCTACACTGAAGCAGAACCAAATAAACTTAGATCATCGCTGAGAGGTGTTTGTCTAACCTGTTTTTAAAAACCTTCAACAATGGGGATTCCACAGCTTCCCTTGGTCCATAACTAAACTATGCTTACAGTTAAACATGTTTCTAGCACTACTTGGGCTTGAAGCTGAATTCCTGAATTTGTTGCTCATTCCATAATCTCTGAAAGGTCTTTCTCACTGACAACAAGAAGTATCTGTTGCTGCTGCTTGAGAGCAATAATTTACCTCGTTAAGAGAAACTGGTGCATTATTCCAACTGCATGCTGCATGATCGTTTTTGCTGTTACAGTCACAGCAGAGCAACTGGGGTGACCCACAGCTGGTGTCCCTTAGGGAAGCATGAACACAACAGGCTCCAGAGTATGAACTTTTAGACTCGGGTTGGTTTGTTAAGCATAAGCCTCTCCCCGACGCTGTTACTCTCTGCAACACCCCATCAGGTGCCTGTATCATCAAAGATATTTCTCTTAGAGTGCCACAGGTTTGAGACTCTCCCTGCTAGGAGGAATTAGAACAGATCAGCCCATCTGCTTCCCCTTTCAGAGGTGTGCACTGTGCTCTAGAGTAGCTTCTAACAGACAGGCCCCAAAGCCTGAGTGATTTGCAAAAAGCAGCCACTGCAGCAGAATGTGCACAGCCCTGAAGTTACACTGTGCTGTGTAACACACAAAGGAGGGAAGTAACAGATAAAAGCGCTCATAGTAGAGAGAGTCAGAGAACCAGGGGTTAGAGATAGGAAGGATAGAACTGCGGGGAAAGAGTTAAAATGGAAGCAGACAAAGGGTAGAAATAAAAAGATGAAAAGGATCAGATAAGTATCCAAAATTTTCAGTGCTCTTGCAGCCCCATCCTGACATTCTGAGATCTATACATTACTAGCGACTTTAGTGTTAGCAAACCATGAAATCTGCCTCACTCCCACACACTGATGGAGGTTACGTATGTTGAACCAAATTCCACTCTCAAGATACTTACATGCAACTCCCACTGATTAGCCGATCATTAGGGCCAAATGGGCCCATAGGCTTACTCATAACTACGCAAAGCCAAAACTTTAAGTGCCAAATTCCCCCCTCATACATGTTAATTCCACTCCCATTGAAATCAATGTGATTTGCAGATGTATAGCTGATGAAAGAATTTGGCTGTATCTAGTTGTGAATGAGCTCAGTACAGTTTGGGTTGTATTATCTAATTCAGCTAAATTCACTGTTGGTATTTGGAGTATGGAGTTTTATGAAAAAGTGGCAATACCTGTTAAATCTGAATTCAATTTTTTTCCGTTGATAGAAAAGTAGCTTGATATCCTTTTAAATAGTTTAATCCTACATATAAGATTCTTTCAGAAGAGAGTCTGATTAACCAGTAGCATTCTTTAAATCCTCCACTCACAATCAATAGAACAGATTTTGCCATATGGCAGTATTCTGAGCAACTCTTGTAGATTGTAAAACATGTAAGTAACTGGATAAATAATTTGCAAATATACAGTCTCTTTCATCCCAAGAACTTTACATTTTACAAATGGGGAAACTGAGGCAGAGAGCGGGTTAGTGGCTTGCCTTGCCACATGATGAGTTTGTGGCAGAGCAGGAGAGCCCAGCTCTTCTTACTCTCAGGTACATGTTCTAATTACTAGACAGCATTCCCTCACCAATGCTTTGCTAAAATGCATTTGTAAATTCTGCTGCTTTCAATATTGAAAATGTATATAAAGGAGGAGAAAGAATATACATCTTAGCAATAATGAAATTAAAATGCTTCCTAAAAAACAAGAAGCATGGCTGTTTTAGACAAAATAATGGAATACACTTTGAAGAACAGAGGTACAGGATTAGTGCTTATAACTGCAGTTAGCAATGAACGGACTAAAACAACACAATGATCTCAGATCCGTGCCAGCAGTAACAGCCCTTTTTACATGCTGTACCAATTGTTCAGTAACATACCTTTACTAGCCAATTCAGTCAGCCCCAGAGAACTGTCAGAAAAATCCCATTTAACATAAAGCACAAGTAACACGTCTATTAAGGACTATATTAATGGTGTAGGAATGCAAAGTTTCATCCAGGATCTAGTCAGAACAAATTAAATTCATCTGATTTCTACTTTAATTGTACAGCAAAAGTGGTTGCTTGCACCGTACATTTTCAATTACTACAGAGTAGAACTATTTAGCTCTTACATCATCTGGCAATGATTATATCTGATATTCTTTTGATTACTAAAGTTTTGGGTTTAACAATGACACTAAATGCTTATTGACTAAACCCATTAGTGTAATGGTGAAGTGATTAAAGGGCCAGTCTGTATCACAGGCCATTTACATTGAACTCCATAAAAGAACAGCAGACAGAGTAAAATCTGTTGTTTGATTTCCCAAATTCACTCCTGTTTGGAGGATCAGCACAAAACCAAGCACCATTTAAATCCTATTGGTGACTGTAGACCCTTGGGCCAGCCCTCCATTCAGGTGCGAACAATGAACCAATCTCTCCTGCGCCATGAATAAAGGAGAGATGAGAAACGTGTAATGAGGGACAGGGGCAGAAGAAGAAAGTCAAACAACGGATCATCTTCTCACCTTTGCTTTTCGAAGGACGTGGCCTCGACACGGAGAATTACTTGATGAAGGAGGTCTCTTCAGCACCGCTGCACTGTTCACCGGTATTGAGCATTCAGTATCACTTGTATCACAACTGGAGATGGGGGAGTTTTCTAAAGTTCGGTGCTTGAGAATTGGAGACTGACACACAGAGCAGACAGAATGAAAACCTCAGACTGGACAAAGTTTTCTTCAAATATTCACGTAAAAAAGATTATTTAACTTTGGAACTACAAAGATTATTTTACTTTGGAACTACAAGAATTGTTTTAAGGTTATGAAAAGTACATTGACAGACAGGCCTTTCCCAACATGAATCATACTCATTAGGACAGCAAATGTCATTTCCTGAATGAGCAAATCAAAAGGAAGTAAATAGTTATACACTCTGTGATGGTTGCTTCAGTTTCCTCTAAGGCTATGTCTATACTCACGGCGGCACAGTTGACACCACCCAATCCATTCACCAGGATCAATTGAAGGAAGTGGAGACCCGCTCAATTGACCTGGAAATCAATGCTGCTAATTCACCCCCGCCAAGAAGAGTAATGCTGTGTTGATGGGAGGGCATTTCCCGTCGGCACAATGAAGTGAAGAAGCTGCGGTAAGTAGAAGTTAGGAAGTTGATGGGAGATACACAACTCTATGTAGCTTGCGTATCTTTCGTTGACTGCCGCTGAATTTCGTGGCAAGTATAGACATAGTCTTAATGACTAAATGACAAGTGACTAGATGGACCCGCATAGTGAACCAACACAGTAAGTGCTCATCGAAACAACACAATAATTTTGTCCATATTGACCCATGCGATATTAAAGGTCTATAGATGTTAAGCTTTTCTGGGGGGGGAGGGACCACCTCTTATTATATTCTTATACAGCTCCGAGCACAATGTGGCTCTGGCCTCTAGGTTCTTCCACAATACAAGTGATAGCATACGTGTCCTATAATTCCATTCACATCAACTCAGTTTCATTGTTCAAGAGGACAACACATGCGGGTGAGGAATTAAAATAATTTAGAATAGAGCTTGGCTCCTTTATTTTCATGGGTTTATGGATCTTATGCCTGATTGTGCAAGATGCTGACCACTCTCAACTCCTAATCACTTTTCTGGATGTAGTGAGTGCTCTGCCCTCCTGTCTCACAGGATCGAGCTCCACGTGGGTGGGAGCTTTTCTGAAATCATGGCTGTAGATTTACCTGTGGGCTTGAGGTTCCTGATTTGGGCTCAATTGCCAATCCCAATGTGATACCTCCAGCCAGGGCCTTCCTCAGGCTCTCTTTCACCTCAGTCAATTCTAACTCCAGATTTACACGCTCAGTCTCCTTCAGCTTACATTCCTCTTCCAGCTTTTTTAACTTATCTTCGAGAATCACTTGAGTCTTCCTGCCTGAAATCCAGAGACAGATGTTATTCCAACAACAGGCTAAAGCTGATGGACTTGGTGCTAAACAGGATTCGCTTATTTACAAAGAATGAACAAATGCTTTAAAATGATTGACTGGCTACCCAAACAGCTACACACATGGTAAGGTCTCAGCCTCATTCAAGTAAAATGTTTCGCATTTCAGACAATACTCAGTGCTTCATTTGGGATGCCATCCAGGGACAATTGTTCAAGTTTCTAGCCATGTTGTTATTTTTCAGCTGGTCTCTGTACCACAAAAATGGAAGTAACCAGTGATTTAGAACGAAATGGTGACCTTTCCTACTTCTATGTGAGCTGCTGATAACTGTAAGTGCATTTAACTCCAAAATATGCTATAATAGCACAAATGTATTTGTACAGCAATTATAGTCTATTTTTTAACACAAAAACTGAACCTCATAAAATGTTCAACCTGTACCAAGCAGTTTAGATTTTTGAAAAATATGTTTCAGGCCCCAGGAAAAAATTCCATTTCATTAGCTAGAATTCTTGGGATGCCTGACTCTAACACCTTAAGACAATTCATACCAGCATTGACTTCAATGGCAGCTCGCAGGTCTTTTCTTTCTTTTCGGAGCTGAGCCAACCTATTCCGCAGAGCTTCTTTCCTCCTTAATAACTCCTCCTCCTTGGTTTGTAACCTCTTCGCATCTGCTTCAACGCGGTTCTTGCCATATTTGTACTGATCAGCATCTGGACAGAAAGATTGAAGTGTAATGATGATTTTATTCCGTTCACTCCTCCTCTTAATGGCTCGGAATGTAGGAATGTCACTAATCAGAATCTGAGATGGGGAAAATAAATATCTCAAATACAAACATCCCTGAACTTCCGCAGTGACACGCGTTGGGCCTGTTTGGTCTCTTAGGATAAAATAAGCAGTGAAACAAACAACGCTTCATCTATCCATCAGATCCAACCCCACATAAACCTTTTGTAATGTCTGAGAAAGTTGGGTTAATTTGATCTTTTCTGTTTTCACTGGCTTTTCCCACACTTCTTGATTCCTGTTGAGGTTTGTTTTCAAGATACTTCTGGAAGAAACAGAAAATACCAGACACCTTACAAGATATCTGTTCTATGAATTCCTGCCTGAGAGTGCAGACAAAACAGGTTCTGAAAAGCATGCAAAAAACATGGTTACTTACCAGTAACTGTTGTTCTTTGAGATGTGTTGCTCATATCCATTCCACTTAGGTGGGTGCACGCCTCCATGCACGGGTTCCTGGAACCTTTTCCCCTTAGCAGACATCGTAGGGTCGGCTCAAGCGCCCTCTGGAGTGCCACGCTCATGCTGCGGTACATAGGGCACAGCCGACCCTACACCCCCTCAGTCCCTTCTGTCTGCCAACTCCGACAGCAGGGATGGGGGGTGGGTGTGGAATGGATATGAGCAACACATCTCGAAGAACAACAGTTCCTGGTAAGTAACCCTGTTTTCTTCTTTGAGTGCTTGCTCGTATCCATTCCATTACAGGTGATTACAAAGCTGTATCCTGGAGGTGGGTAGGAGTTACAGGTGAGCTGCCCACAGCACGGCTCTGCTGAATCCCACATACTCTGTCGCCTGCTGGGCGATGGCGCTTGAGCTCTGGTTGAGTGTGTTATGATAGTTCTTGAAAACGGCACCTTTGCCTGCTTGTAGCCAAACTTGATGTAGGACGTAATCCACAAGGAGATGCGCTGGGTAGAGACAGGTGAGCCTTTCATCTGGTCCACGACTGCACCAAAGAGCTGCGTCGATTCCTGGAACGGCTTCGTACGCTCGGCGTAAAAAGGCCAGGGCTCTTTTCACGTCCAGCGGATGCCATCTCCTCTGCTCCTCCGAGCCATGTGGTTTGGGAAAACACGGGGAGAAAAATATCTTGATTACAATGAAACTGGGAAACCACCTTGGGTAGGGAGGCCAGATGCAGCCTGGGCTGGACCTCGTTCTTCTAGAACACAACATAAGGGGCTCCGAGGTCCAGGTCTTAATTTTGGAGACTTTCCTAGGTGAGGTAACGGCCACCAGGAAGACTACCTTCCATGAAAGCATGAGTCGGGGGCATGAAGTCATGGGACAAAAGGGCAGGGGGAGGGGGCCGTGGGTCTTGAGAGGGCCAGGTTGACATCCCAGGGAGGCACCGGATCGCATACCTGTGGATAAAGCCTCTCCATCCCCTTGAGGCACCTGACCAATATGGGGAGGGAAGAACAGAGATCTCCCTACCAGTGGCTGATGGGAGGCCAGATGGCTGCCAAATGAACCTTTAGAGAGGCCTGCACCAGACCCTGGAGCTTTATCTGGAGCAGATACCCCAGGATCGCCTGCGCTGGTGAGAGGTTTGGCAGAATGCCCTGGGACTCCGCCCAAGAGGTAAAACGTTTCTGCTTAGTCCGATACACGACCTGTGTAGAAGGTTTCCTGCTGCCAAGCAAGACTTGCTGGGCTTACACCGATCGGGCCCCCTCTCCCCCTCTGTCAGCCGCAGCGCCTCCAGGCTCGGGTGCGACAGAAAACTACGGTCGTGGGCGAGAAGGTCGCGCTGCTTCAGAAGCTGCATGGCCAGGGCAATCGATTGGTCCAGCAGCAGGCTGAGCCAGTACTGCCTTGGCAAGGCCGGAGCTACGAGTAAGACATCTGCACTGTCTCACCTTACTTCCAAGCAGGATACTGGGCCGGATCGGAAAGGGGGAATGCTTCGGAAATCGGCCCGGACTCGCGACCCTGGAGCGAGCAGAGCCTTTGGTACTTCGCGTTTCAAGCTGCCGTGACTAGGTCCAGTTGGGGAATACCCCTCTTTTGGAGACCATAGACACTACCTACAGGTGCTGCAACCAGTCACTGTGGGGTAGAAACGACCTGCTGAGGTGATCCGCCTCATCACTCCTCGCTCCCGGGAGGTGAGAGGCAGTTAAGTGGAAATCGTGCCTCACTGCCAAATCTCACAGGTGGATAGCTTCCTTGCAGAGAGCCGTGGAGCGTGCTCCTCCCTGCCTGCTTATGTACAGCATGGCTGCGGTGCTGTCCGTCCGCATCTGCCCCAGTCTGCCTGTCAGGAATTGGAGGAGCACCCTGCACGCTATGCGAATAGCCCTCAGGTCCTTCTAGTGTAGGAGAGCTGGGGGGGCAGGGGAACTATGACCACCCGATTCAGTGGGTGACAGCTTGGCAGAATACCAAGGCCAATCACGCTTGAAGCGATCTGAACCTCCGGCGAGCTAGTCTCACTACATATGTGCAGGCCGCCATGTGGCCTAACAACTAAAGGCGGTGCCTGACTATTGATGTGGGCACTGGTACAGCTAGGAGATGATATAGACCATCACCTCCAAATGTGGCTGAGGCAGGAAGACTCTGGCCTGGGGGGGCATCCCAGATGGCCCCAATGAATTCTGTGTATTGCACTGGGGTTAGTGTAGACTTCTGCTCATTTATGAGCCATTCCAGCTTGCTGCACGTGGAGCAAGTGAGGGTCCTGGTCCCCTATACTTGAGGCCTGGACCTGTCCCATATCACCTAATCATCCCGGTAAGGGGATGTTTGCGCACCCTTACGTCTCAGGTAAGCAGCCGCTACCACCATGCGTGAAGCAGAGTAAGTGCCTGATGCTGGAAAGGACAGGCACCCAAAGTATGCGTCCTTGAGGTCGAGAACGACACACCAATTTCCCAGGTCCAGAGAAGGGATTATGGGGGTAGGGAAACCATGCAAAACCTGAGTCATTTGACCTGCTGTTTAGCCAACGCAGGTTCAACACGAGTCTCAGATGTCCCCTTGCCTTGGAGGTGAAGAAGTACTTTGGATAGGACCTCTTCCCCCTTCTGCCTTGAGGAACCATACCAGGGCTCCTATAATGAGGAGGGTGTCAACCTCCTGCAAGAGGAGTTACTCATGAGAGGGGCCCCTGAAGAGGGACAAAGGTGAAAGACTTGGGGAACAGCATTGCTTGCTGCTTCAGGCAGATGTGAACTAGAGGTGACTCATACCCATTGAAACTTGAGTCCACGCCTAAACAACCCAGCCCTCCTGGTGAGCTTCAGCAAAGGGCAGATCCAAGTGGGCAGCAGGGGCGTCCCCTCGGGTGCACCATCACCGGGGAAGGAGCGAACCTGCAGCTCCCACAGGCCGGCAAAGAGGCTTTGGACTACAGAAGGGGCCCTGTACGACTGCCCATCTGGGGTGCCCCTGCTGGGGGCTGAGGACGAGATGGGTTGATTCCGTGCTCTAAACCCTTATTACTGTCCCTAGTTCTATAGGGTTGGAAGGGCCTAGAGGCCTTGGCTGCTGCTGCACCTCTTCGTGGAAATGGCGGAGGCTATGGCCCTACCTGCCAAGTCAGCAGCGTCACCAGTGTCTGGAGCGCTGCCCTAATCACTGTGATAACCTCATTCAGGACAGTGGTGGAGTCTGCGGCCTGGTCCTGCGGCAGGGTTTCAGCAAACCCCCTGAGGGCGTTCCACAAAATAAATTATATCTCCCCAGGAGGGACAGATGGCTGGCAATCCTGACCTGCAGGGTTGCCAGGCAATAAATCTTTGTCCCAAACAAATCCACTTTTTTGCTGACCTTGTTCTTGGGAGTGGAACCAGGCTGACTTTGCCTGTCCCACCAGTCGGCTGTGTAAGCTGAGAGTGCAGCACCAGGGCTCCCGGGCCAGGTGAGCGAACAATTACTCGAGCCCTTCGGCCGGGACATAATACTTCCTCCCGGCCACCTTTGACGTAGAGGCAACTGAGGAAGGGGTTTCCCACAGGGCCGTATCAATTTGAGAGCCCTATCGTGGACAGGTAGGGCTACTCTCGGTGGGGTAGCTGCCACCAGCACATTGAAGGCCAATGATACCCTCCTGGAGCGCCCTGAACGTCTCCAGTGGTGCCATGTGGTCCCGGGAGACTGCCTCGCCCAGGGAGGAGGAAGAGGACTGCTGAGGCCCATCCTGCGGGTGTTCTCCTGCATGTTGAAGGAATGTACCCATAGAGGGTCCCCTCCATGGGGTCCGACTCCTCATCCGAGGGGCGGTGCCTGACAGGGTGATGGGGCCCCACTCCCATCTGGATGCTCATGGGGGCCAAAAGCCATGTTGCAGCCACTTTCCCTGGGTCAAACCCAGGCTGACTGTGCCACCTGCTGTGAAGCTCGTATCCCGAGCCACTAGACTGGTGATGCCGTGGCTGCCCTCTATCCCGAGTGCCATGCCCTGCCAGGACTGTCCTCTCAACGCCTTTGGCATGGAGGACAACGAGGACATTCCTCTGCCACCACAAATGGTGCCGACGGACAGATGCGCTCTCCAAAGAGCTCTCGGTTCCAGAGTGCCATCTCGGTACCAATGACTCTGTGGTGCCACTTACTCCTTGGTGATCGGGACCGGCGCTGCTCTGGACTCTGCAGTGCTGAGCCTGGGTCCAGTGGCCAGGTTCTTCATCGGGGACTGCGTGGTGCAGGTATTTATGTGGCGACTGGGTTCCACACCATCTCGGTACGGGGCAGGCCCCTTGGTGCCGAGGCACTGGTGCCACCCTTGGCCCGTGCTGCCTCCGGTGCTGAGACTTTCGATGGTAACCGGGTTCTGCGCCACCCAGTGCAGGCAGACCCCTCAGTGCTGGGTCCTCCAAAGGTGACTGGGTTCTGCGCCGCTTCGGTGTGGGTGAGCTCCACGGTACCAGGGATGTGGAGTAGGAGCAGAGCACCGCCTGATGGCCCTCAACCGCTGCCTCTTGGCCTGTGCTGCCTCCAGTGCCGAGGACTGACGTCAGTGCCGAGAGGGGGGCTCCGCGTTCCGAGTTGACGCAGGCCGGCTCAACGATGCCGACCTGGAGTGACTCCTGGGGGAGCATCCTTGCTCTACCCCCGGTGGCCGTCTGCCAGGAGATCTTCCTCCCCGTAGCGGGGGTCTCCACCACCCTTCGGGGGGACCCAACATGGGCTTGTCCCGGGACACAGGCCCCTTCTCCCTCGGTGGAGGGGAGAGCATGTAGGCGGCATAAGCAGGCCAACAAGGCTCTTGCTGCCCAAAGCCTCCAGTGTCAACGGTGTTGGCAGGGGCACTCTCCCACTTCCAGGAGTCGGGGGGTGGCTCCCTCCTTGGAGATGCAGGCACCAGAGAAGACTCAATGGGCTGTGGCTGGTGCATCTCTGCCCTCAACCCTGCCCATACCCACAGTGCAGGGGAGTGTCGGCACTCTGCATGCTGCCTCCTCTCCTTCGGCACCAGGGGGGAGGGTCTGTTGCTCGGTGCCGAGCCAGCCCGGTGCCAGCAGTGCGCTCTGCACCGAGGTGACGGAGCGCTGCTTCCATGAGGAGGGCTTTGATGTTTGATTCAAAAGCCCTGCAGAGCTTGTCTTTTCTCCTCCCTGCCCCCCACCCAGCACTTAAGACACTGATTGGGGGGAGAAGGGGAGTGTCCAAAATCCAGGTGGCTGGGACATGGCCTGACCACCTCAAGTCTCTCAGGGACTTCTTAGCTAACAACTACTTAAAGTAACTACGGTACTTAGGAGAACAAAGAGATCAAATAAAGGGGAATGGCACTTGTGGAGAGCAAGTGCTAGTTCCAGCAACCCTCACAGGCGGAAAGAAGAGACTGAGGGGGTGTAGGGTCGGCTGTGCCCTATGTACCGCAGCATGAGCCAGGGGGCGCCTGAACCGACCTATCGTGTCTGCTAAAGGGAAAAAGTTCCAGGAACCCGTGCACAGAGGCGTGCACTCACCTAAGTGGAATGGATATGAGCAGTCGCTGGAAGGAGAACCTTCCCTCTCCTTATCCAGACCAAATCTCTGAACTCTTGCATGCAGACCTGAGTCTTAATGGAATGATGAAGTTGGAAAAACTCCCAGTTTTCCAGCTTTGCTCCTCCTCTGTTTCCACCCCAGGCAAAAGGCTGAGGTCCCCAGGCATGTACCTCTTCTCTCCCAATAAGGGTGGACGCTAATGAAATAACAGTTGTTTCTCTCTCTTTTCCTCTGCCTAGGAAACTCCTTGGCCCAAACTCCTCTGGCCTCTAAGTCAGGGATCTTCACACACCCCTTGGTGAATGGGGGCTGGACCTCAGAAGATATTTTTATATATTTCAAACCTATTGGGCTCCACAAAATGTCAAAGCATTTTATAACGCTCCAAATTTAGAATTAAATCTTTAGATTAGTAAATCCCACGCTCGTATAGATTAATTTCTGTAGGACGTTATTACATTTCTATTATTATTAATTATTATCCTATTATTATTAATTATTATCTTCATTATTAAACATTTATATTGCAATAGTACCACAACCAGGTTGGGTCCCAAGAACTTTTCCATAAGACTTTCCCAAAAGATCATGGCATGAGAAATGTCACAAAATCTTCCAAGTGAAAATGTTGAGTTAAGAGGGTACTAGTACTTACGGAGGTTACTAAATGAAAAACAAGCCTGAAATTCAACAGTCCAAGTGCTAAGGCCCCAAAGCAAGGAAAATGCACTCTTGGACGTTCTCTGGGCTTCCCTCCCTCTTGCTTAAAAATGCCACACCACCATGTAAGCATTACTAGTGGAATTGCTTTTTAAGTTGCTGAATTCAGGATAAAACAGAATTATTATTCTCTTTGGCCACCATTAGATGTCACCAAAGTTAGTAAAAATGCAATGAATAAGTGGCAGAATAAGTTACAGGAGCACCAATATGAGCTTTATTACTTCAATATAAGAGACAGACAGACATGTAGTTAGTGTGACAAATTTTGTTTACATAGCTTTTTTTGTGCTCAAAATGTACTTAAAATAAAGATTATTTTAAAATACTCAGGTGTCCTAACATGCATTTTTACCATGCTAAAAGGGAACATAACAAAACAGAGAAATATACAGTTAGGAACATTAAAAACTGGAGAAGGCCAGAGAAGCTCATTATCGAATTCACACAGTTCAGTTCAGTTTTAGTCTGAGATTTGACACCCGCAAAACCTGTTCAAATATTCCTGGATCTTTTGAATGGATACAATTGTATAATTAGAATCTCTGAAAAATTACATTTTACTACAGAAATCAGGAGTGAGATAGATTTTGAAAGGGGAGGCCTACTTCCTCAAGACTTTTACCATTATCTCAAAAATTCATACTAACAGACAATGAACCACATCTTTGAACCAGTTATTTTTTTTTGCCTGTTTTAGATTATAAGAAAATCCTCAAGGGAGAGATCAGATGCACTTATGCATTTATACAACTCCAAGCACACAGCTGATGCTTACCTAATAATTCCATATGTTAATAAAATGACAGCCAGAGGTTCAGGGACTTATTCTGATCCAGTTTTACATGGACTTCTGTAGAGTTACTACTCCTCATTGACTCTGATGTAAGTCATATCAGAATCAAGTCTTCAGTCTGTCTTTCCATGGTGATGGTTATAAAAGAATCTACCTGCTAGCACCAGCAGTCTGGGTCTTTACCTTGCCGGCTAGATGCAAAGACATGTCATGTCTCCTAATGCCCACAGTTACAAAGCAAAATCATTAAGGGATGCACTTACTTGATGCTGTACGTTTCACACATGACATTGATTCAGATTTCTTCTGCTGGTTGGTTAAAATTCTCCCTTTTCCCATGATCCCATTTGTAGCTGCAGGGCTTTTTTTGCCTTTAAACTGTTTGAAAACAAAGTATTTATGCAATGTTAACTATTGTTGTATGGTTGGTGCAACAGTAACGTTTTCACCCAAGAGCAATGCTTGACAGCCTTCCAGGAGGCTGTTCACGTTTAATTGATTCTGTTGGAAACAGTGCATCCTCTAGATACTGTATCATTGAGACTTGCCTATTCAGTAAGATCAGAGGCTAGTAACCACTGGGAATTGTTAGATTCTCTCCCTCTTCCCTTCCATCTGTAGGGGCATCACTGTTTCCAATATGTTCAAATTGTTTTTTATTTTTTTAAATCAAAACTGACATATTTCAAGAATGATGCTTTAATGGCGCTACGTGGTATTTTGTAACAATTTTATATTGCACAACTCTATAAAAAAAGTGATGCACGTGACTTTCAAAACCTATTCCAAGAAGTTGTAGAACCATCAGCCTTGCCCACCCATAGTGAGATACAATTTTCAATGGTTTCTTATTTATTATCTGTCCTTATTGGGTACATTTCCTAGGAACTGCAATGCTATGGGACATGGATGTCATTTCAAAATTAAATAATTAAAACACACAACTTTATCTGTAGGGAGTTCATCAATTGAGTCTCTCCTAAGCTACTTCCATATACTGATCAACAAAGCACACTCACTGAAAAAGACAAAATTAAGCTGGTTCTTGTACCACAGCCTTACAGTGGCGCTACACAGGCTCTAGCAGACTACCAGACATAAGAAAATTTCAGAGCCACCGAGAATACTCTGCCACCAGCCTCTAGGAATGAAACCACAAGGACAGACGGCATGAGCATTCTGGCCAACAATCACAAGTTCTGCAATGTGCAATAGGACAGCCAAGATAAAAGGCACTTAGGGTTTCGGAGATGATAATCAGCACCTTGGACTGTACCCAGAAGAAGAACTGGAGCTAGCGCAGAGCACAGAAACAGCATTATGAGGTCACAGGGGGGCAGCCCTGTTTCAAAGGCGGTTGCTGTATTCTGGACTAGCTGAAGCTTCTATGTAGTGTGGAGGGGTAACCCTAAATAGAATACATTGCTGCATTCTATCCTGGCGATGACAAACTGTGGCACTAGTCCCATCAGAAAGAAAAGATTGAAACTGAACCCACTGCAAGATGTCGTGACAGGGATGAAATTAATTTGTGCATCATGGGTACAAAGGAACAGAATCAGGGCCCTGTCCACACTTTGGTAACTGTTGGTAGATGTAGGCTTTTAACAACTACTGTACATTTAGGATGTAGACACAGTACCATTGTGAGTTGTACCAGATAATTTCTTTGAGTGTGAGGCAAAAAGACAGTCCCGGTCTATTCACACAATATTGTGCTGATGCCATGTTATGTAATATTTCCTAACGTGGTCAAGTTCCTAATTCCGTATTTATTGCTAGAACACCTTGTAGCAACATGAGCAACAAGTTGCAGATAGAATCAGTCAGGCAAGTTATTTATGACTCATTTCTGTCATCCTCAGTCAGGCTGAGTAGCTCCTTCACTGCTTAAGAAGCCCCACTGAATTCAACAGGGCCACTTACAATATAAGGTACTACACTTGAAGGGAGTAAGGATGGCAGAATCTGTCACTCAATGACTGGAGAGCAGTCTGTGGTACTAGCTGACTGCCATGCTAGCATGTGGGTCTGTCGCTGTGCATGACTGAATACAGAATTATCCCTTTCGTTCTCACTTGTTTTTTCCATTAAAGCAAACTGATGCAAATTTTATGCTGCTTTCGTCATTTTATCTGACTCTTGAAACATTATCTAATTCTTCAGATCAGTATTGCAGAATAATTTATTACAAGACAATCAAGCAAAATAGCAGCTTCTTCACCAGACATGCAAATTGACTGGCTAAAAAAAGAAGGTCATAGAAAAACATGCCCTTCTTTTAACTGGTCAGACGAGGTCTACACTAGAAATTTTTGATGGCATACCAATGTCAGTTGGGGACAATGATTTCTTTTGCCAGCATAAAAGCTGTACTGACAACAGCACACTTTTTGTGAGCATAAATTGTCTACAGTAGGAGTGTTTGCCATTACAGCTGTCCTGGCAAATCCTTTCTAGTGTAGACTAGGGCCTAGTGTTCCTAAAATGACTAAATAGGAACTGGTGAACCTTAGAATGAAATTCACCCCTATAGAAAAGGCCAGCAAAAGATCTATACAAGTCTCACTTAAACAATCTTTTGAGCCCTATTTTGAAGGCTTAAGTGAGACTTAAGTGGTGCATGGCTTTTGTACTGATCCTCTGCAAAGGGGAGAATTTCTTTGCTACTTATTAAATGAAGGATTCAGATGTTCTATAACAGGTAGAATACTGGATTCTCTGCACATACAAACAGCATGAACGTAGGAGGCTAGGATCTAAAAGTCAAGTATAATTTTTAAAAATTAAAAAAAGAAAAAAAATGGTTTTGGCTGAAGCATACAGTGCTGCTAGGTTATTGCAAAGATTTTCCCCTTCGCAATCCAATGAAAATGGTTCTTTGTTAAATCTTTTAAGTCTAAAAGCCATTGCCTATGGTTGCAAGACAGTTCACTTGCTCTTACACCTGTATTTGCACACATGTTCCTTAAAGTACATATTCTATTCCTTTCTCGATGCCTTTGAAATATACAATAATAAAGTATGAATTGGCAGTACATAGAGTAATCTACTCCTGCACTCTATTTTAACCCAAGAAAAGATGAGCCTAAACCACCATCCCTTAACTTTATTGTTCAGGCTCATCTCTGGTTCTAATATTTTTTATATCTATATAGGCAGGTCTGAATATATTCATAGCATATGCATAAATAGACCAAACAAGTGGTCAGGTAAGTAATACATATTATTTCAGATGCATCAAACAAGTAAAAGACTCCCTTCATTTTACTAATCTCTTTAAATTATGCTAATAACCTCACTGAGAATTGTACACCACTGTCCTTCACCGTGCACTCATGACTGCAATCAGGGAATCTTAAATATCTCAGGGGAAGAAAGCAACAGTCAACTGTAGTTACACTGCATGTTTCAGTAAAGTAATACCACACTTAGAACTAAAATGCCAAGCATTTCATGTAATAAAAACAAATCATTTAGGGGCCAAAATTTTCAAAGGGCAGTACACAGAAATTTGCACAAGTAACTGTTGGATGTGACAGTCCAGGAAATATTTATATGCAATATTTTTGTTACTGTGGCAAGCTGTGCTGAAACGCCCAGTAGGAAATGTGCTGAAACCAATTTAAAGCCAGCAGAAGGCCTGTCATCATATAGCTACATTTTGTTTGGAAAGTCATGCCTGTTGATTGTTTTGGCTATAGGAACAGCATCAAGAACATGCTAAGCAGACATTTTATGGACACATTTAAAATCTAGGTGGAAATCTTTTACTTGTACTGGGCCCTTTTAAGTTGCAACATTCTAGTGTTACAAGTGAAATAGTCCAAGATACAAACAGAATGGTAGTAAAAGGGTTTGTTACAACATTGTAGTACCTGAGACACAGATCCCCTCCCCACAGCAGAGGTGTTAGTGACAGACTGAGCAGAGGACAGATTGGACGAGACAGGGTTTTTGTAATGGTTAGAGGAGAGTTTGTCAGTAGATAACCTATTGGCTTTTCTGTCAGCAGGTGGATAGCGTGCAAAGATTTGCGGAGACGGCAAGTTATCGTACAGGCCTGCGTTATCATAAAGCATTTCTTCTCCCATGTTTCTGCTACGAGAAGGAGGAAAGCCATCTTCCAGTTCCCACTGCAACACACACACTTTTGCTGTTAGCAAACAAAACATCATGCAGAATCTATGCAAAATTAAACATAAGCAGGTTATTTAGAATAATTAAAACACCCTGAATTTAGCAATTTTGATTTTGATTTTTCCTGACATTTGAGCCAAACTGGTCTAGAAAGACATGGGTAGCTATGATGTGTTCAGATGCCTGAGGAAAAGGGAGGATCGTGTTACCTGCTTCATAACCTGAACCCATCTGGTGTTTTCTGTTAATCAGAAGAAAGGAGATGTAATGTTACCCCTTATACTATTACTTATTATTATTATTACTTTCCAGTTGGTAATTCTGAGAAAGAAGGTGCCATCCGTGCAGATGTTGATAATTTCTTCCTAGTATAAGATAAGACAATAGTGGGGGTACTCATGGGCAATGTAGGTGAGTCTTCAGGAAAATCTCTAGTACATATTCTGTTAAAACTGGCTTGGTAATACAGGTTTTCAGACCTGGCAACTAGCAGGTTTTTCTTGAGGCCACGTGTCTTTCCAGAAACTATAAGCTGCTTGTGCACTAATACTGCATTTTATTTGTTGGAAACGTATTACTTAGCTAAATAAATACCTAAAATAGCTACAGGCCATTTCCTCTTTCCATCAAAATGGAAAAGTCAGTATCAGTGACCCAGCAATTCACTCATTTAATCTTAAAAGAAGCCGTGAGTCTGCATGCCTGACATCCTTCCTTAATCCACCCTGTCTGCGTGAGTGCCCTCCTCAGGTGGAGTCTTAAGCATAGCCTGGAACTATATGTCTCACAATCGCCAAACGCTTTGCTGTGCCCTACTCCTAGAGACTTTTTCCTGCTACTTCTCTAACACGTCATGACACGAGAGAAGCTTGCACTCATTTGTGACTGCTTATGCCTTGAATTGCTGTACATTTCCCTCAGTTTTCAGATTGAGGTCTCAAATCTGCCTTTAAAACACAGCCCAAATTAGGAACTATGCTAAGGTGCAGCACCCCCATATAAGTGTTTAAAGAACCTGTGCCAGTGTGTGCAAATATGCCCTTCTTTCCCCACTCCTAAACAGGACCAGGCTATTGCAGAGGGTGTGGTGGTACTACAGCCTTGTCCTCACCCTGGTCTCTTTGGGATGAATAGCACAACTGTCCATGGAAACCTCGCCTTGAAGATGGATAGCCCCATTGTCAGCTGTCCCCTGCTGCAAGTGACCCCAGAGTGAGGTATGATGGTTTGTTGTTTCTTCACACTTACAACATCCAACCCGGGGTCTGGCACAATCAAGACCTTAGGTTTGCCTTGGTCTAATGAAGGTTTCTTTTTAAAAATTCAAGGGTTTTATTAATGGACTTGGCACAAACTGATCAACAGGCAGTTGTTTGTATAAATATAAACTGGCTCATGTACCAGTTAATTAAAACAGTATGTCCTGCTCCCTCAAAAGTCTGTAGATGAGAGATAGGTTTTGTGGTTCCTGATTATGAAGAGTAGAAAATTTGAGTTCATTTGGAATCTGCCCAATGGCTCTCAGTGAGGTAATATAGTTTTCAGGTGTCCTTTGTTCAACACATGTAAGCCATTTGCACTCTAAAAAAATAAATTCTTACCGATCCATTTATGCAGGGAACATCATCATAATGAAGTGCCATTCCACTGGGACATGCGTAGCCATTGGCAGTGCTTCCCCGATATGGATTAGTAGATATAACACGTCTGTTCATAAAACTATACAAAACAAAAAATACCACTTGATCTTTAGTCTTCATGATGATTCAATGGTGCTACACCCACATTTGATTATCTGCCAGTTCTGGAAGCACACATCTTTTCTCTTTTGTATTAAAGCAACAGATTGTTTTCTTTCTTTTGCAACCTCCATGAAAGAAAAATAAAACTCTGTATTTCACTCATACCTGGCTGTTACCATCCAATATTGCAACATATGTTTCTGTAGCATAATCATAAGAGAAAGCGTAGGACTGTGTGACAGCCAGGATGGAGACAGCTGTAGCTGTTCCGTGGCTTTACATGTGAATCTGCTGATATAAACCAGTTTGCCAGGCCTCATTAAAAAGTTTCCTTCTGTGTCTATATAGGACAGAATGAGGAAGGTGTAAGTGCACATGGGGGAAAGTGACTTAAGACTTTATTACAATAGTTTTAGGAACTGGAGCAAACCAAGGTCCAAATCCTGCAAAATGCTATGTGTGTGGAACCTGGAACTGGCTGAAATTTTTCAAATGATTTTTTTCTGGCAAAGACAGCATATATTTGAAAACCAAAATTTTTCTGCAAACTTGTAAGTTCCACTGATATTTTTCAGTTATATGAAAACTTTTCTTAGAATCTTTTGACATGTTCTTTGCATTTTATGAAGTTATTTGTATTTTTGGGTGGCCGCTGTGTAACTTTTGACTGGGGACAGGTTGTGTGCCATGCTGTCATCTGGACTTCCTGCCTGGATGAGCGCACACTCCAGCTGTGTGTCACACAGGGGTCTCTCTGTGAAAACTTGGAAATGGAAACTTTTTTTTTTTTATAGTTTTGAATGTTTTTAATTAAAAAAAAAAAAAAAAGGAACAATTTCGATCCAGTCTTGTGGGATCCCAATATCTATGCAGACCACTACTGACTTCATTGAGGCTTCTTGTGATAACAAAGGCTATCCATGTGGAGCAGCTTGTAAGATTGGGCCCCAAGTAGCAATAACTATGATTCAGAGAAGAATTTGCTTTCACAAGCAATTACTGAAACAGAGCCAATAATACAATAAGATCCCAAAAGATTCCTTTAGATTCAAGCAGATAAAGAGAGATCAAAAGAAAAATAAAGGCTCACAATAAAACTTTTCAAATTCTGAAGTTGACATTAATAAAATACAATAAAATCTTGCAGTAAGGTAGATGGGTCTTTTGTTTCTCAATAGGGGGTCATAAATAATGTGGAAAAAGCATGCCTGCCATGTTGTATTTTATTCTAATTGTGTAGAATGAGGAACAATGTTTGCTGTAGCTAGATTTTTAATAATATTAACTAACCATTGTCAGCATTTAGAGCCTGATCCTATAAGATACTAACTACCCTCAACTCCCACTTAATTCAATTAGAAGTTGAAAGCCTTCAATATATTTCAGGATCTAATCCTCAGGAGAATGAGCATACTGCAAATGTCACATCAAGTTGTAAAATAATTGAGAACCAACTAGTGCAGTACTGTGTGTTTGAAGGGTTATACTGTCCACAGTCTTTCATTATAACCAGAAGATATTACATGTTGCTTTTTGAAAACATAAGCTTGTTAGCTCTCTATAAATCAAATTCCAGGTTAAAGAACTGTTGTGCATAATGTTCACTGCTACATTCTTCCTGCTGATATACTCTTTCAAGAACTCTTTCTTTTGGCTTATGGTGAAATTCACCCCCCTGCCAAGGGGCCAACACAAGGTTCATGTGTCATTTAAATCCTACTTTAAGCCCCATTTTTAGAGGTCAAATGGAACCTAACTGGCAAATGGACCTTTTGCTGGCCATCTGCACAGTGGTGAATTTTACCTTTACAGTATTATCGTATAACGACCTTGTACAACAGTCATGGCCTATTATAACCCAGAATTTCACTATATTTTGTATCACTATTTCACAGCCAAAACATGTTTCCGTTGTGACATAGGCTTTCGATCTTCTTCCTCACCAATGAATAAAAGTTCTTGGAGAATTGATAGGTGTTCACAATTAACAGCTTTACAAACAATGTTTTTGGTGTAATCCCTAATGTGGAAAAACTCTGATCTACTGACTCTTTGCTCTAATTAACATTGGCAGAATCTGGCCACGGCCCTGATCCAGCAAAAACGTAATGAATTGAGCACTTTTATAAACATGATATTGAACTCCATGGTGTGTAGTTACTGGCATGTGTAAGTTTTTACAGAATCAGGTGTTATATTTATAACTAACTTTCCATTGTAATCTAACTTTTGACACATATACTCCAACCTACCAAAGAACCCCTCAGTCTGAAATTTATCATCTGTAGTCTTTTTACACAGAAGCATTTTTAAAAAAAGATATATTAGGATTCACTAGACAAGATGATCATAAGATGAGAGTTTTCAGGGGGAAAAAAAATCATAATTCATCTCTGTAAAAGTGCTATTAACTGTAACACAACTCTAAAAAAAAAAAAAAAAGCGTTGTCAGGAAACTCAATTTTTTTCTTTTCTGCTGTCCTTAATGAGAAACAGTACCCAAATATTTCTGGACTATATTTAGAAATATGGACCATGCCTGACCCAAATATCTTACTATCTAAGTATAAGACAAGACAAAGGGGGTATACAAGGATACAATGAGATATTATTAGTCAACATGACAGACAACAGTCTCAGCACACTAGCAGCCTAACTGTTGTCAAATGTATTGTAGGCATTGCAGCACGAGAGAGTTCTGAAGGAGGATAATGAGGTAATTTTATGGATGTTTATGAGGCACTTCTCCCAAGCATGAGGGATATCATGGGATAGAGCAAAGGTAGTTTTTTGAAAATATAGCAAGTGGCAGAGTCTGGCATCATGGGTCAATTGGAGATGGGAGTTGACATCTTGACAGCAAATGAAAGACGATAGGCAAGATCAGATAGGCCACAAAGAGCCTGGAAAGTGAAGACATACAGCTTATAGTTGATGTGATAGAGGAGGAGGAGCCAATGGAGAGATGCAAAGATAAAGGTAACATGGTCAAATGGATCCCAGTCCATGGCTGGGGCTTCCAGGAGCTACGATAATACAAAACAAAAACAATAAAATGATAGGTGAGAAAAGCAATCTTTGCAGAAGCATTCTGGATGGATTAGAATGAGGCAAGCTTGCATTAATTGAGGCTGGAGAAAAAGACGTAATTGAGATGCAAGAGTTTTAGCTGTGTGAATGGATAAGAAAGGCCACCTCATTTCTCCTAATTTTACAAGAATAATTGGATCAGAAGTTAAAAGAAAAAGGCACTAGGCTGCTTACTGATAAGCTCTTACATTCACTTTATTGTGGTACAAAAAATGTAAACAAATTCGTGATAGGGAATTTTTGTTATTATTTTGCAAGTTAGATTTGACATTCCTTCTAACATGTGGTCTAATTGCTTTTGGGGTTTTTTTCCATTTGGTTTCTATTAGTATCACATTTGTTCATAAAATGATGGCTGAGCAGTATTCAGGGGAAAACATTTCATTCCTGCTTCTCTGTTACATGTGGTTATCACTGGATGCTGATGGAAGCGAAAAATGCATGTCACAGGAAAAGCTTTTTTGAGCCCTATTAACTTCAAAACATATATAAGCACAAGCCTCTAAATGAACTGCATTATGATTCTATCAAAATTACTTGGATTTAACAAACACGGGATGGTGGTAAAAGGTGAGGAGAAGGAGGTGTTAGTGCCGTTATATACGGCGCTGGTGAGACCCCACCTGGAATATTGTGTGCAGTTCTGGTGTCCCATGTTTAAGAAGGATGAATTCAAACTGGAACAGGTTCAGAGACGGGCTACTAGGATGATCCGAGGAATGGAAAATCTGCCTTATGAAAGGAGACTCAAAGAGCTTGGCTTGTTTAGCCTGGCCAAAAGAAGGCTCCGGGGGGATATGCTTGCTCTATATAAATATATCAGGGGGATTAACGTTAGGGAGGGAGAGGAATTGTTTAAGTTTAGTACTATTATAGGCACGAGGACGAATGGGTACAAATTGGATATTAGGAAATTTAGACTAGAAATTAGACGAAGGTTTCTAACCATTAGGGGAGTGAAGTTCTGGAATAGCCTTCCGAGGGAAGTAGTGGGGGCAAATGACTTATCTGGCTTTAAGACTAAGCTTGATAAGTTTATGGAGGGGATGTTATGATGGGATAGTTTAATTTGAGCGATTGATTTTGGATTATCGGCAGATAAGTCTGCTCAATGGTCTGTGGGAATGCTGGATGGGATGGGAACTGAGTTACTGCAGAGAATTCCTTTTTGGGTGCTGGCTGGTGAGTCTTGCCCACATGCTCAGGGTTTAGCTGATCGCCATATTTGGGGTCGGGAAGGAATTTTCCTCCGGGGCGGATTGGCAGGGGCCACGGAGGTTTTTCGCCTTCCTCTGCAGCATGGGGCATGGGTCGCTTGCTGGTGGATTCCCTGCAGCTTGAGGTCTTCAAATCTCATTTTTGAGGATTTCAATAACTCAGTCATGGGTTCGGGGTTGTTATAAATGTGTATGGGTAGGGTTTTGTGGCCTGCCTTGTGCGGGAGGTCAGACTAGATGATCATATTGGTCCCTTCTGACCTATGAGTCTATGAGTCTATGAGTCAGCCCTGATTTCTATCAAAAGCCATTCAGACTAGGGCATGAATGAAACATCTCATTTTTCCACTCTGTAGTTCTCCTGACTCTACGCTGATGGCAGTACAGCGTTTCCAAAAGAAAGCTATGCTAGCTTTTCACTCTTTATGCATTGTTAATCTATTCCTAGATATGATGGGTAAATTGGGCTTGATTCTACCAAGTGCTGAGTCCCAGTGATTTCCATGGGAGTTGAGGTCACTCAGCACCTTGCAGAATCAAGCCCATAAAGTCCTAGTAAACTATCTTGCCAAGATATCCTCTATCCATACTTTGTAAAATCACTTTCTTTGTCTGCAAAGGGATCTCCCCTCCCCATATACTCATCCACACCAGAATCCCATTCAAGAGTTGAGCCTCACATAGCAACTAATGGTGATTTGATATTGTAAAGTACTTCGAACGACTACATAAACATATTTCTTAGGCCTTGTTTACACCACAGAGTTTTGCCAACACAAGTTATGCCAGCGTCCAGCTACTGCTATAATTAAACCACTGTTGCATGTCCACGCTATGCTCGTTGTTGTCAATGTAGTGCATTCACACTACCAGCTCTTGCATTGACACAGGGAACAGTGCACTGTGGGTAGCTATCCCACTGTGCAATGCAGAGTGTTTGGGAAGGGTTTGCAATGCCTTATGGGGCAGGCATAGTGTCACATGATGAAGGTTTCTGAATTCCATTGTTCCCTGGGCATCCTACTAGACTGACAACCTCTTCCCAACTGCCCTGTCAGCCAAACTGACATTGCTGAACACAGACACAAGAAGCCCACAGAAGTGTATGAGTGGGGAAGAGTATGTGACAGGGACTGTATGTGTGTGTGAGAGAGAGAGAGACAGAGACCGTGTGTGCTGTGGGACTGTGAGTGTGTCTACATGCTGCCTCTTAAATTCAGACAACAGCCGGATTCCATGAGGAATACAGTAAAGAAATCTACATTGTATTTCAAATTCATGTATTGGTGTGAATTTCACAAACATAGAAGGCTTTTAAACAAGGAACAATTGGATGCAGTGGGGCTATATTAGAGACACAATATGGGTGAGTTAATATCTTTTATTGGACCAACTTCTGTTGGTGAATGAGATAAGCTTTGGAGCTACACAGAGCTCTTCTTCAGGTGGGAAAGGTAATCAGAGTACCTCAGCTAATCACAACATGGAATAGATTGCTTAGATTATGTGGTAAACACATGTTGCAAGAGACCATTTAAGATGAAGTGGGCAATTCACACCTCTGCAGTCATAGCACAAAGGAGGGTTATTGTGTTACAGATTGTTGTAATCAGTCATAAAACCAGTATTTCTGTTGAGTACTGAGGATGTAACTGTTCAAGGGCTAAACCAATCCTGTGAATTTACATTAGTTCTGTTAACATTTGAAATGTGAATATAGCCAACATAAACTATTGTGACTAAATTGTGGCCAAAGTTCAGCTTATTTGATCATTTGAAGTGATAGCTCTGGGGCTGCCAGGAAGAATGGGTTAAAAATAATAGCTGAATATACCATAAAAGTGGACATATTCTGTCTCTCTTGCAATAGTTAGCCAGATGCCAGCAAGATAATCTTAAACAATCTAATATGCTCAGAGACTCAAGATTTCAGTCCTTCAAGAATTTAATATCTTGGCCAAAAAAAGGAAAGTTTGATAAGGTCTCTTGACACCAAAACTAACATAAGGCTGAAAATTCTAAAATGACTGAAAACGCCCTTAAACTGCTTTAATGCATCTTACCAGAAAGTCTGTTTTGCAGCTTGTATGACGCTTGCAGTCATCTCCACATCAATATAGTCATAGTGCAGAGCGCCAGGATCTGTAGATGAACCAGTTTCAGCCAGTAAAATCCCAATCCATCTGCCCATGTCTTCAGATGATGATGCCTATCAGGACAAGAAGATCGTATGGAAAACTCATCAGTTATGACTGAAACAATAACTTTTTAATATTAATTACATCATAATTGTGCTTTTATTCCCTGACACTTTTGATATAATGTTACATATGAAGCTGTGGTTCACCTTTGCCAAATTGTACTAACAAAGAGTAATGTTCACTGAGGTTATTTGGCCATAACAAACACATTTAAGGCAACAAAATGTTCATAGATTATGGAGTAAAGCAAGATTAATAGTTCCAGCAAACGAAGGAAAATATAAATGCATAAAGCCAGTGTATCTAAGCATACACCTTGCTTCTTTTAGATTTCAGAAAATTGAAAGCTGAGTCAAATGTTTCCCACTACAAGGCTAAGTTTTTAAGAAAGGTAATGTGTCCAAATTTTAAAGGCAGGATAACCTTGGACAAAGAAATATTAGAGCAGGTTGAAAAAAACGGGGGAGGGGGAACGAAAAAGTTGGAAGTTACTCTAGTTTTTTAATTTTTGAAATTGAATGATTTTCCCTTTTTTTTGTTTTTGTTTTGAAAATGTTCATACAATTTTATAGGCATTTCAATATTTCTTGTTTCTCCTAAAAGGACATTTTAAAAAAATATATTTTAAATGTTTCTGAAATAATTAAAAATAAATATCCCAGAATGTGCCCAAGGTGATCAATCATCTTCCAAATAGCCTATACTTCACATATATATAGCATGGCCCTTCTTCCAGGACAAGACACTGACTTTATCTGCACTTAAGAAAACCTCAGTGTTCAAAGTATCTGCCCAGAGACTAAAAATGAAAGTTAACCCCCCTAGTTTCCTTACAAATGCCACTAAATGTTATCAGTATGTAAGGTTTCCAATTTTAACCAATAAAAGACAGTAGTCTTTTATTTCCTAGTACAGGTTTATTTTTAAACAAGCAAGCCCTGGAAAAAAAAAATTTAGCTCATTTGAAATGTCATTTCCTGTTTTTTGTTTTATTCTGACTTTTATTTTTGGATTCTACACTTAAATTTGTCACAGAGACATTAAATAACACAAGTATGGATCTCTCTAATATAGTTTTCCATCTTACAACTATTCCCTGTGTTAAGCAAGAGCACAGTCTCTCAAATTGGCTCAGTGGTTGTCAGAAGATGCATTCTCCTGATCTTAGAACTCATAGAATCCAAGTCCAGATGTAGTCATCTAGTCTGACCTCTGGTATAACGCAGGCCATACAGCTTCCCCAAAATAACCTCATATCTTTTAGAAAAGCATCCAATCCTGATTTAAATACGGTCAGTGATGGAGATGTACCATGATGCATAAGTAAGTTGTTCCAGTGAGGTAATTACCCTCATTGTTAAAAATGTGTCTTATTTCCAATCTGAATTTATCTAGCTTCAACTTTCAGACATGGGATGATGCTATATCTTTCTCTGCTAGATTGAAGAGCTGTTAATTAAATATTTGTTCCCCACGTAGGTACTTATAGACTGTAATCAAGTCACCCCATAATCTTCTCTGTGTTCAACTAAATAGATTCTCTCTTTCAGTCTATCATTATAAGACATCTTTTCCAATCCTTTAACCATTCTTGTGGCTCTTCTTTGAACACTCTCAAATTTATCAGCATCCTTCTTAAACTGTGAACATGAGAACTGGACACAGCATTACAACAGCAGTCGCACTAGTGTCAAATACCAAGGTAAAATAACCTCTCTACTCCTACCTGAGATTGCCCTGTCTATGCATCCAAGGATCACATTAGCCCTTTTGGCCACGGGGGGCTCATATTCAGATGATTATCCACCACAACCCCAAAATCTTTTTCAGAGTCGCTGCTTCCAAGGATAAAGCCCCCATCCTGTAAGTATGGCCTAAATTCTTTGTTCCTAGATATATACATTTATCTTTAGCCGTACTAAAATGCATATTGTTTGGTTGTGCCCTGCTTACCAAGCGTTCCAGATCACTCTGAATCAGTGATCTGTCCTCTCTTCATTATTTATTACTCCTCTAATTATTTTTTGTTATCTGTAAACTTCATCAGGGATGATTTTATGTTTCCTTCTAGGTCATTAATAAAAATGTTTAAAAGTATAGGGGCGAGAACCTATTTGTGTGGGACCCCGCTAAGAACACATTCGTTCAATGATGATTCTGCTTAAATTTTGAGACCTATCAATTTACCAGGTTTTAATCCTTTTAATGTGTGCCATATTAATTTGATTTCTTTCTAGCTTTTTAATCAAAATATCATGCGTCTTACAGAAGTCTAAGTATTTTACATCAACACTATTACCTTTAATCAACCAAACTTTTTATTTCATCAAAAAGCTATCAATTTAGTTCGACAGGATCTATTGTCCATAAACTCGTGCTGATTGGTATTAATTACCCTCTATTAATTACCCTTGCAAGTCTTTATTAATAGAGTCCCATATAAGCCACTCCCTTATCTTACCCAGGATTGATGTCAGACAGACAGGCCTATAATTATCCAGGTCACCATGTTCACCTTTTTTTTAAAATGGACATAATATTAGTTTTCATCCAGTCTTCTGGAACTTCCCCAGTGCTCCAAGACTTATTGAAGCGAGCATCCTGTTCCCTTGGTGATTTGGTGGTCTTTGGCAGACACCAACTAATCCCCATCTTGTGTTTTAGCAGTTAGGACACAGATCCATAAGAATTCAAGGTGATTTTTTTCTGAGTTATAAGGGTCTCAGAAACAGATAATGCAATTTTTGGCTTAGAGCGCTCCTTCCCCTCACCCTTTTTTAACAGGTAATAACCATTGATTTAACATTCCAGTTGTAAGAATCATCCCACCAGGTTTCAGTAATGCCAACTGGATCAAATTTATGCTAAGGAAATAAATGAAGAATTCCAATTCTTCTTGACTATTACCCAGCCCCCTAGCGTTGGTGTATAGGCCTTAAAAGAATTTCTCCTTTGCATGTCTTTTGGTTCCTCAACCAATTCTGTTAACATCTTGATTTTGTCTTCCCTCTTTTTTTAACCTCCCTGAGATCCCAGAAAGTTCTTGGGCAACCCTAGTCAATTTCTTTAGCCCTGAGGTCTGCATGGACCACAAAGCTGGCATCTTGCTCCTCCTCCTGTTCAACTGCAAGACAGGGAGCTTCTGTACTCTCCAGCTTTGCATTAGGCTGCAGAGAAGAATGGGTGCCAAGTACTCTGTTCAGCTCCTTAGAAAAATGGACAGGTTTTTCTCTTTGCCTCATTGGTCTTATTAAGGATCTCGATCTTTTGCTACCACTGCCTGCCAGACCAAATAATTCCTTCCCCAGCAAGGTGCTCGGACACCTGGTTGTCTCAGAGGTCAGCAACAGCTGCCCACCTGGGGCACATGTGCATATTTCCATAGAAGCATGCTTAGCTCATTGCTGGATGGTGGTCAGGAAGAAATTGATAATCATAAAATAGTTCATATATATATAAGCTTTACGGTGTAGGCAATACTATTGGTACAGGTAATTTTCTTCTGGTGTTTCTGACCTTTGTGCAGCACAATGCAGAAAGCAGGTTAAAGAGGACATTGCTATGGGACAGCAGCACGACGGCTATTTGCAATATTGGGGCTATTATGCCAGCATTTTCCATCCACACTTCAGTGTTGGAAATTAGCACCATGGAAGTACACAGTGCTTAGCCTTGCTTGAAACAAGTCTAGTGTAAATGATGGTATAATGGCGTACCACTGGGAGCGTTTCACTATTTACATGTGTGGTGTGCATGGCAGGAGATGCAACTTGTGGCTAGGAACAAAATTTCTCTAGTGTAGATACAACACCTGATGATGACTTCAGAATAACAAATCATAAAGTTGATTAATGTGCCCAGGAGAAATACAGATCCAGAATTCCAATCTTCAGTGCAGTGAGCCACAGCCATTTTATTTAATTAGCGCTCAGCTATCTGTACTCTGAGTTACCTAATTGACAGAAGGGGAGGAGCTCAGGCTCTTATAAAGGGAAGAGAAAAGGTCAGAATGGAAAGAGAGATAGCAGAAAACATCTTATAGGGAAGATTTTTCAAAGTGAAAAGTCAACAGCATTAGGATTTTCTCCTTACATTAATTCTCATCTAGACAAGTCTCTTTTGTCTGTAACTCTTAATTTGTTTCTTTCTGTAATAGAATTACAGAGGTGGGTAACAAATATTATTTAAATGTGGAAAGCATTTTGAAAGGCAGGGTGCATGAATGAGAGGTCATGTAATTAGCCCATGTGCATCTCTGCAAAGTATGCCCATCAATAAACATCGCACCTCTAACACTGCAACCTCCTGTCCATTTCGAAGCAGACGGAATGTCAAGGGATGCTTGGAATCCAAGCCTGGAATGACTTCACAGCCACGTAGAGGAATAGAAACAATGTGGGTCTTCAGATCTGTTCTATCCTTATGGAAAATGAGCTTATTATCTTTCACTCTGCACCAACGTTCACGCCACCGGTTATTTGAGAGCACATTGAGATATCCTGCAATAAAACAAAAAATACGATACTTCATCCTTTCCCCCCACTTTTTTTTTTTTTTTAAAGAAACTTGAATTTTTCAGTGTAATGCTAGTATGTATTAAACTTATTCCTGTAAATGCAGATTGAAAATCCAGATGATTTTAAGATGACAAATAAATGGTGTTTGGTGTTTAAAATTATTATTATTATTTTTTTTTTACTTGAACTCACACTATACCAATAAGCAAGAAAACATGGTCTATAAAGATTTGATCCTGGTCATATTCAGAACATATGAAAATGACTGTGCTCAGTTAGTGATGGCTAAGGGCTGAATGTACAGAAGCTCATCTGCCACAGGGTTTCCCCAAGATTTCAGTAAAAATGGAGGTAGGTGTGGGAATCAAGAGGTGTCCTGAGTGAACCCCGAAGTAGGATGGTATTTAAAAACATAATTTGAAAGGTTTCAGGACATCTTAGACTATAGTTGAAACATAACACACTCATGTGAGACAGTTACATACACAGTTGATTTGTACTCACACCTTTTTCAGAATTGACCCATATTCCACAGTTTTGTGGTGCATCCAGATTGATCACACTGCTAATGGTGATTTCTCAGTGTTTTTTGGGAAAACAGCTAACCCATGATGACTCAGCAAGGAATAAGGGGCCTAATGGACATGCACATAAAATAGCATGGCAGCACATGGGACTAAGCACTCAAAAGACATCCCACTGCTTAGAGAGCAGGGAGGAAATAAAGACCAGCAAAAGTGGTTACACAGGCATGATTAGGAAATCCCAGCTGCACAGCAAAATATGAATGTTATGACTTGCCTGCAGGAAAACAACTACATGCAAACCTAAGCTGCTAAGGAGGGCAAGACACCATTATAGCTGCCGTGCTTACCATGTGTTGTTAATCATGTTACATGTACACAAGAAACATGTGTGGAACCAACCATGCCACTAGCTGGTTACAAACCCAGTGAAAATTTTTATGTTGATGGACAGTAAGTCAAATATGGCACTATTCAGGAAAGTAAGTGTAAAGAGGGTTGAAAAATGACACACCATGGGGCTGCAGATCACTGGGAGAAAGTCCTGTGCTACTCTGAAATGCTCAGAGAGTGAGTTTGTATCTATGATGTCTTAAAACAATTTCATAAACACCGATTAAACTGAATTCATTCAGTATCATTCTGCAATTTGTTTTACTCTGGCCTGGTCTGCACTGCCGGTGAAATTCGGCGGTAGTCAACAGGAGTTATGCAAGCTACAGAGAGTAGCACTATGTTTTTGGGAAGGTGGTTTTATTAGATCGACTTCCGAATTGATTGAGCATGTCTTCACTGCCACTAAATCAAAATGGATAAATCGATCTGACAGCAGCAAATTTGCTGCCATCAGTGTAGACATAGGCTTAGTTAGAGCAGCTAAATCAGAGCAGTCCGTTTTACTTGCTGCTCATCATATTTAATTTTGTGTAAAACACACTTCTGTTGTTCTTTGGGTTCACAACACTGCAGGGGAATTTTAAAGCAGAATCAAAATACCTCCACTGATTTCACCGAAATTAAAAGAAGTAACTTAAAAACTAAACAAAACACAACAAAAAAAACCCTCCAAGAACATCTTCATCTTAGGTTTAGTTAAACCACTTGCTTTCTAGTTTAAATTGGAAGAAAAAAGGACATTTGAACTTGGCTCACCATAACATATGGTACATGAATTATAGACTGTATATTTCCACTTCCAAATAGTCTATTGAGAAAAGGATTGAATGACATCTTAAGGGCAGAATTTATATGAAATGAATAATCTACTTCATTACCGATTTTCATTTTCAGTCACAAGGAGGAAAGTTCGTATTCATTCTGGATAGCTATCTCTTTGGTTTTCATTAAAATTATGTGTTATAGTTTAATTTTTCTGGGTTTCCATTCCAACATCATGGTTACAACTTCAGGGCTTGATCCATCAGGATATATCAGCACATTTGAACTGTGCAACCCATGGATGATGCCAAGCTCCCTCTCCCCCTCCCCCTCCTCCTCAAGAACAAAAAAAAAGGGGGGGGGATTTTTAGAAGGAAAGAACCTCTTGATCTTGGTTACTTAGAATTCTCAGTATTCCCCAGCCCTTCACCCTTCTGCACCCCAGATTATGTGGCTGGTGCGAAATGATACAACCTTAGGGATGGAAATGCCTTCTCAGGTGGTGCCTGACCTATTTAGGAAGGATGATGGGTCCTTATTATTTAAGCAACTCTCTCTTTTTTCTCCCTTTGTGTCTGTCTCAGAAGCTCTCCCAGTCCAATGTCCTTTCCTCGAATTAAAGGACTCCCCTTTTATTCCTCCCAAATGGCTCTATTTATAACATTAAAAAATCAGCATGTATCCAACTCCTGTTCATGGTCTTAAATGGAGGGGAGAGGGGGGTGAAGGGAGAAGGAGAGAGAGCTTCTATTGGCCAGATTTACAAACAGAAGCAATCCACTTTTGATGACCCCTCCTTGTGATTGCCAGAGTGCAGGGGGATTTCTTTTTCTCCTCACCTTGTGTTGCCTCACCACAACGTCAAATCGAAAAAGGAAAAAGACAAATGGAGGTAAGGCATTCTCAGTGAAAAAAGCCCCTAACTATGGAGCAGCCAGTAGGAATGAGCCAATTTTTGCAAATGTTGCAAAACTTCTTCTGCAAGGGTTCTCACAATGACCAAAGCAGAAGCATTAGTAACATATATTTCCAAATAAAACCTAGAAAGACTGTGGAGTAGAGCCCATTACCAACAATACTAATGACTATATTTAATGCCCAGATACCAGACAGACACTACAGAAATACTACCGATTAGATTATATAAATCATATTCTGGAGGAAGATATTCTGAGAAAAGAAATCTCTCACATAAGAGAGAGTAGTCAATCAACTGCAAAGCCCAGAAAGTTTTTAGCTTCCATGGAGGCCAGATGTTGCAGATCAGTTTAGCTGGACTTTGCTTTTTCCAGCAGCTGTTATCTGTGGACCACCTGTGGTCTACGAAGTGCTCCAAGGTGGTCCATGGAGTTGCCTCTATCACAATGGTGAAGCAGCTGTCAAGTTTTAAGCAATGATGCTTTCTGCCACTTGCTGCCCAATAAATGACCTCTTTTAGGGTTTCCAGAGACTTTTCTGATCATCTCAAGGGGAAAAATAATCCCCTTCGGCACCTTTGAACTCTGTATAGCTGCTTAATGGTTTTCTTTTTTAGGTGTTTCTTTAAACTGAGCTATGTTCACATATGGAATTGTTACTAAAATGGGAAAACAAAACCTAATTGTAACGTGGCCTGGGAAAAAAAGGAGCTGTTGGGAATGAGGGAAAAGGTCAGCACTAATACACACAGACCTACAGGCAGAGAGAGAGAATAAACAGCATGGATACAAAATGGGGATGGAAAAGAATTAAGCAAGCAACTACACCTATCACATTTTAACCTGTCTCCTTAAATATTTAAATACTATCCTGATGTTATCAAGTACTATGGTTACCACAGGGAAGGTGAGGAACCACAATTGAGTGGGGAAATGGTCTATAAGAAATGAATTATTTTGTGAAGTTTTGCACAATACAAACTAATTTGAAAACCAATGCAGTAGGGGCAATTGTATATGAACTGCTAGACTAGGATTCTTTAGCACTTTAGTTGCAGTATAAGCTTGCAAATCAAAGAAAGTCAAATCACTTACCACATGTTGGAACATCTTCCTCAGCTGACGAGGTCTGTTCATCGGTTGATGGCTTTTTCTTTCCTAAACTGATGATCTTCGTTATTTTTTTCCCTGTTACTTTAGTCACTGTACCCTTGGTCTCTGACTTGGAACTCTTTTTCCTCTTAACTATCAAGAAAAACAAAATATGTACATCTTAGTATGTTTGAATGAAACCAATTATACTAAAGTACATGGATCGAAATAGAAAGGAAAGCAACCGCTCTGCAAATATGCAGCATTCACAAAGCAGCTGCCTTCTGACAAGCAACATACAACTGCAGGCCCCATTAATGTTAATGCCCATATCATATGCCCAGCACAATACCAAAAACATGGCATACGGAAAGGTAAGACAAACAAAAAACAAGTTTATCATTTAAATTCATCAGTCTAATTGCTTCACTCCACTATAATCATCTTCTAATTCAGAAGTGTGATTGGGGTAATTCCATGCAGTACATGCAACCTCTCTACAGTGAAATAAAAATGAAGTTGGATGATCTCCTGTCATTGTTCCTTAACTGCATTTCCATCACACCATGGCAATGAAACAGACCATTCTCCACTGAGTATATGCCTGGCAAAAATATTCCTGTTACTGGAACTAGGTCAGAGTAACTTCACAGATCAGAACAGGTCTTTGAGAAAGGCATGTATAATAAGATAAAAACAGTCACTAACCTTCCATTACTGCTATTCTTTGAGATGTGTTGCTCATATCCAGTCCATGTCAGCTGTACATGTGCCACATGCTCTGGTGCCTGAAATTTTTCCTTCAGCCGTATCCATAGGACAGGCTCTAGCACCCTTGGCAGTGGTGTGCCTATACACTGGTATAAGGGGCGCTGCTTGGCCCCCACCCTCCTCACTTCCTTCTTGCCGAAACTCTGACAGAGGGGAAGGGGGGTGGTCATGGAATGGACATGAGCAACACGTTTCAAAGAACAGTTACGGAAGGCTAGTAACCATATTTAATTCTTCAAGTGTTTGCTCATGTCCATTCCATGTCAGGTGACTCACAAGTAGGACCTCTGGAGGTAGGCCAGGAGTCCATAGACATGCCGATAGCAATATCGCTCTGCCAAAGCCTGCATCGTTCCGGGACTGTTGCGTGATGGCATAGTGGGAGGTGTAGGTATGAACAGAAGACCAAGTCGTGGCCCTGCAAATGTCCTGGATTGGAACCTGAGCTAAGAAAGCCACTGTTGAAGCCTGTGCGCTTGTTGAATGAGCTGTAAGAGTGGCAGGGGGTGTGACCGCTGCCTGCTCATAACCTCGTCTCCACCTCTTTAGTGCATTCGGAGGTGTGGTGTCTCAGTACTGGGGAGCAATGCCAGGACTCTGTCGATCAGTACTGAGTATCTGGGGACTGGTGAAGGGACCCTGATGACCTGTGTCGAGGCTCCACGGATCGGTACTGACCGCCCAGGAAGAGGTACCATGAGTTGGTGGCAGTGCTCTGGGGACTGGTAACAGAGTCTTGGTGACCGGCTGCTGGGGAGTCGGTGACCAATGTGGGGTAGGGAGAGTGGGGTTGAGGCACTGGGGATCTGTGCGGGACCTCCATCGTGGGCTTGTCCCTGGACACGCTCTTGGCAGCTACCTTGGCACGGGGTCTCAGTGCAGAGAGCTCTCCTCGTGAGGAGTGGCCATCGTAGGGAGTGAAAGCAAATCCCTGGCTGCTTGAAAGGCGTCGAGTGTGGATGGCACTGAGAGGTGCTGGGTGCCCCTACCACTGTCAGGAGTCGGAGGTGGGGACCTCTGATGGGTGAGACTGTAGCTGACCCACGTTCTGGGGAAGACAAGTGGCCCAGTGCAGGTCTCAGCTCATCCCCCACTCCCTGTTTGACTTTTTTTAGGAGCTGGGCAGGATGCGGCTTTTTTGGCCGCTTCTTTGGCACCGGGTATGACGGCCGGTGCCAGGATGAACTTGGTGCCAGCAGGGCGCTTCGAGTTGATGTTGAGGTACTGGGCACAGAGTCCCGTCTGACAGCAGATTCCATCAGGAGTGCTCTTAACCTAACGTATCGGTCCTTTTTAGCAGGGGGGGTCTGAAGTTTCTGCACTTACACTGCAACTATATCTAACGACTAACTCTAATTAACTTATCTAACGAACTATGTACGCTAAATCCACAGATGAAACCACTTGTAGAATGCCTGCTGAGGTAAGGACATTCCAGCACCATCATTGGTGGTAAGAAGGAACTAAAAGGAAGGGGAGGCCGGCAACACCCCTTATACCGGCGCATACATATGCCACTCTAGAGGGCACTAGAGCCACCCCTCTGAATACACCTGAGGGAAAAATCTTCAGCTCCAGTACACGTGCTGCCCATACACCAGACATGAGCAAACACTCAAAGAACTTTATAATGAAATAATCAAGACCACTTAAAGCCCCCAATGACTAGGAGTTGGTACTCATTTTTATGGAAATGACAGTGTAGAAAAAAATCCAGTTTAATAAAATCTAATCAATACATCAGGAAACTTTAAATAATGTATCAGAATGATCATACAGATTGGCACTGAACTTGGTTCCATTGAAGTCAACAGGATCGGTACTGGGGATACAATTTTCAAAAGTGCCTAAGTGACCCAGGAGCCTACATTATATATTTTTTAAAAATATAGTAGACAATCTTAACCAATAAAAACAACCAGAGCTGCACAAAACTTTCTTTGTGAAACCAGAACACCACAGAACTCAATCATCTGGTTTGGGTTTCATCAACATTATAAAACTCAGACCCAGTTAACTAGGTGTGCAACCGTGGGCCCATTTTAAGTTGAACCTTAGTTGATTGTGGCTTTGATAAAAAATGAAATTTAACTTCATGGTTTTGACAGAGCTGCGCCAAGTTTCAGTTTGTTAGAATCATCTCCCCCTCTCCCCCACACATGCGCTAAAAGCAACATTAGATGGGTGTGAACTGAGTCATCCAAAAAAACAAAGAAAAGGTTCATTTGAAAGATATAAACTGAAATGTGAAATGTTGACTTAGTTTTCTGACATCATGTTTATCTGGAACAAATTATGTGAATTGGCAATGCAGGGAAAAGAATGTACATAAAAGAAATAATTTAGAAATTCTCAAACCACAATTTGGCATCTTTATTTTAAGCTTTAGTTATTTGTAAACATGGAAAATCATTAGAAATTCCATCTGTCACCAAGATTGTCTCTTTCAGTGAGAATCAGCCACAAACTTATATGTAGCTATGCAGGGAGCTGGGATGGGTGCATCCTGTTTTCACAGGTGACTGGTGGATTACATGAAAATATCTGTAGAATGATGATATCTGTGTGGGAACAAAGGCTAAAACCCTGCCCGTGGATCTGCAGGGCTGACCTCACCCAATATTGTGCTCTCCTTACATGCAGTGAATTCCCAAAGCTCTACGGAGGGACAGCATTCCATCTGCACGTATCATTGTGAGCATGGGGTGACAGCAGGAGGCAGCACTTGACTGAAGACAGGCTGCAATTCCACACAGCAGCAGTTTAAGAACATTTGCAGCTATGGAGTAGGGGAGGGAGGGAAGAAGAGTACCAATGTTCATTCTGGGTTTTGGGAATAAATGCTCTGACCCCCCCAACACACTCTCAGACACAAATCAAGCTCTGCGAGGTGGAAGGAGAGCATGGGAAGAATCCTCGGCACAGGGAAAATTCAGTAACAGTAGCCCAGATGAACACTAATGTTCTTGCTTCCTCTACCTCCACTCCCCATTCTCAACCACCTCTTTCTCCTCCAGTCTGTGAAAGAGATACATCCCTTGATCTCAAGACAGATTTGCAAGTAACCCATTTCTTCTCACCTCCTTCACCACAGCAGAACAAGATGATAGTGGGGGGAGAGGGGGCAGTAGAAGCAGGTGGGCAGCAGTTTTGTGGGGGCAGAAGGGAGATCAGTGCACAGTGAAGCCAGCTTCCTTTCACGTAGCTAACTGAGCTTTCGCTCCCACTGTTACAACTGATTTGAAAAAGGCTCCTGTGACTCATTCAGAACGCCTTAAATGATTGTTACACCAGCCATGTTTTAATGCACTAAATGTCATTGTTTCGTATTACTCTCTTCACTACGACAAAAGCCTGACTGGCCTTTGACAGAGTGGAAGGCCCAAGACTAGTGCTTTTGATTACCCTGCCTCAGACACTTCAAAAGGGCATGATTTTCAGAATGTGTGCACTCAGCACTCTGTTGGAAATCCAGATCCTTTAAGGGGTCTCAAGTTGGGCACTCAAATCACAAGTCACTTGTGAGAATCTTGGACTACGTACATATTTTGGGCTTCCATACCACAGACACGTGACACAGGCTCGAGTAGCTAATGGAACACCATTGTTGTGCGTTCTGTAGTTTTGTGAAAGTTTCTGTAGTGTGGCACTGAACTACTTTGCTCCATTCTGTTAATTGGGGTATGGAGATCCATTCGCCTGGGAAATTCGTTGAGAATCTCCATTGGAAAAGAAGGGCAAAGGTTACAAACTAAAACACCCAGAGGAAACAAGAGTCCACTTATGTCAGGAAGGGGAGAGACAGTGCTTGCCCAAAAGCCAGTGCTGACGCAACTGTATTTCAATACAGCTTACATCAGCTTTTTCACAGCTGTAGGAAAATACATATTAAGGCAAATGTTCTCATCAGAACAAAACTAAGTATCGGTATATGCCAAACTAACTAGCTTAACCAGGTTGGTATAATCAATTTACAGGAGTCTTCTTCCAAGGGAAACAAAAAGATAATCTGGGAACTGATTTTGCAGACCTTACTCAGGAAACAATCCCACTGAATTTGGAATACCCCTCTGCTTGGAATCTAAGGACTGGGAACAAGCTTTCTAATTTCAAAGTGGAGTACATCATTTTAAAAATCATTTAGCATACATGATTCTTGTCCTTCCTTCTGAAATTCTATGACACCTTTCCTGTTTAAAATTATAAGGGAAAACCTTACATACAGTTAGTGGTTGGCTGAATTCTCCCATAGAAGACGACGTACTTTATGAACACAGGAAAAAGTTATTTCAAAACTTACATATGGGCCTTGATCCTGCTGTCACTTACACCCAAGTTACACTGGGATAACTGATAACTAGAATGAACATATTCTAATATCCACCAATGTAAAGGTTGTAAAGGTTTAAGTAATTCAAGCTTGGCATAGTTCAATTTTCAGGGTCGACATAAGATGAATTAAATTAATCACAAAACATTATTACCTATTCCCCTAAGCCATAAAAGAAATTTTTATTATATTCTTTATACAGAACATTTTAAATATACTCTGCATCTGGGATTCACCTTGTTCTTTTCCATTACAAACAGCAGCGATTCCATTTTCTATAGCACCCTCCCCATCCGAGCTTGGCCTCTCAGAGGACAATTTCTGCATGGACAAAATAAATTAGATCATTTCTCATGTGGTCACACTGGCCAAATGATGTGTCATGAGTCAAATTAAAGTTATGCTTATTATTAAATTAAACACATCCCAAGCATCCCTCCCGAGAACAGATAAGAGACAGCCAAAAGTTCATTTACATTACAGATTTCTTATGTCACCAGACAAGCATTAACACAAAACAAAGCACACACTAGAACTATATGGCAAAATATACCACATTCTTTTATCCTTTTCAGAGTAACAGACTGATCATGTAATCCTAATCTAACAATGAACTTCTGTTATTCATAATATATTTTTATTACATTTCTAGATTCTAAAATGTTGCTGTCTATTAATGTGCTAAACAACAAGATCAAGTAAGAGGTGCTGATATCAGATAAAAAAAAATCTTCAAAAGTGAATCTTTAATGAATGCTTTAGGTATAGTATACATTTACAACTGATTTGCTGTTTAGCAAATTAATGGAATCCAGAAATAAAAATATACAGGGTGAGCACTTCGTGCGCTGATGCCTCACTTCAGAGATACCCTGTTCCTTGTCACTCTGCTGCCTCTAGGTATGTCTATACCACAAGTAAAAACCCACAGCTGGCCTGTGCCGGCTGACTCAGACTTGCGTGGCTTGAGCTAAGGGACTGTTCAATTACACTGTAGATGTTCAGGTTTGAGCAGGAGCCCCGGCTCTAGGACCCTGCAAGGTGGGAAGGCCCCAGAACTCAAAATGCAGCCCGAGCCCGAATGTCTAGAGTCTAGACTGCAAGTAAACAGGCCTGCGAGCCTGAGTTAGCTGGCCTGGGCCAGCCATGGGGATCTAACTGCAGTGTAGACACACTCTTAGTGAGTCAGGGAGCCAAAGCAGCCATGCCAGAGGAGCCAAGTGTCTCTGTGCCAAGACACGAATGCTTCACAGGCTCTCAACACTGCTAGCTCACTGTGCCCGAGAGACCGAGCCTCGATATAGAAGGAATTGACTTCCTTTGCCAGGCCTCCACAACCCCAGTTCAGCCCATCATTTCCCCACCATCCATTCCTCTGGCCAGGATCCACATCTCTGCTTGTTTCCTGCTGCCCCCCAGGCCCATCTCTGCACCAGTGCTCACCCACCACATCCCTTGTGATTCAGCCTGCCTGCTTGGAAACATCTAAAACAAAAACGTGCTGATGGAGACAAGTTGCTGAAGTTGGCTAATTTTGACCAACCTGATTTAGGGTTGCCTGCATATGAGGAATAACTTTGTGTGTACTTCATTTTTAAAATGGCCTCTGCCTGATATGTTATCAGAATGTGACAGAGAAATTTGGAGTCCTTGGGAACTTTGTAATTTATTTAGAAGAGGAAGCCAAAGAAATGCAAGGAAGATGGGGCAAAATTTCTAAAAACGAGGCATTTTAAAATGTTTCCTCTCCAAAAGTTAACAAATATTTTACTGAAAAAGTTATATAGTTACTTTGCCAAATGTACAGCCCGAATTCAATCATTAGAGGTTGAGTTCAATCATTAATTAGAGTCTTGCTTTAAGGGTAAATCTCAGTGCAACATAAACTTTAGAGTCACTATTGACACTTCCAAAATCTCTCTTTGCATTAGTAAGTCTTTAACTTTACCTTTTCCAGTTCTGTCTTGTGTATCGGAGAACTTGAGGATGGTCCGTCTGAATCTATAGCTCCAGTACAGTTGCTGCAAACATCTTTTATCACCTTAAAATAAATGCAAAACAGTTTCATTGACATATAAGTAAAAAAGAGAAGATTTATATTTTGCTGAGTAGAGGACTTCAATGGAGATGAAGCACTAAGAATATTTGCTATCCTGAAGGTTAAAACAGCAGTGTGGAAATCATTCTCTTTATCCATAGGCAATATGTTAGGCAGGCTGCCACTGCTTGAGTTTCTCCACATTGCCTCACTAAGTCCCTCCATGAATGACCTGGAGGAGCCATAATGTCTAGAGGTGAAAGGTTTCAGTTTCTAGACTAGTTAAGCTCCAAGTCTCTCCTGAGTAAAGAAACTGCCAGCACTGCTGATTTCTCTGCAGTAGTTTTGCAACATGAACTCAGCTGACACTACCAAATTAATTTCGTTATGACTAAAAAATGGGATTAGATCCAAGGTCTTGAAGTCAGAGGACAGCACTTCTGCCCAGCTGCTCTTTTTCTAATGAAGAAATAATGATGGGCTGACCAAATTGCAGATTTGTATCAGATACTCCTGAGTGTGTGGTTTAAAAGAATTTTTCATTATTAATTATGTGATGTTCAGTGGTCACAGTAACATTGACACTGAAGCACAGATCATATTAATTGCAAATATATCTTAGGAAATGTGACTTATTTTATGTGCCCCAAAATTCACAGAAGGAGATAGATAGAATTTATGGGAGCTCAAAAACGTGCATCTGCAAAACAAGGCCAGAAAAAATATAAAGGCAGAGAGGACTTTTACTTTTCCGGTTTTCTCTGTGCACATTTGGTTCTCAGATGGGGTTTCCACCTACCAATCTTCATGCTGGAGTACCTGGTGTGGAGGGGAATGTTTGAGTTCTTGATTGCAAATTCAGGGCTGGCCTTACAGTGTAGATATGGCCAGAAACATGACTATGTAAAAGTGGGACTTTCTTAATTAACAGATCTCCTCCCTTCATCTAGTCAGAGTAATTTCTGCTGACCTAAATGACATATATGTGGCTTTACTGCCCTTTGCCCCTGCGAATTCAGCAGAGTCCACCCAGCTAAGAGAGAAATGTATTTGACCGTGGCTCAGGAATCATTAAAAATGTGAACAAAGTGCCAAATGCAGGGACAACTTCTGCCCTCATTTATACATGTGACATCACATGATTTATCCAGCAAAAGAACTTGACCCACAGAACCTTCACTCCCAGTGATGGTGCGTAAGCCAAAACAGACGCTTAACTTTCAGATCCCAGACTGTTTGCATGGCTGAACTAAAAATGTCTTTTTACTTGTGAACTGAGCAAATTTGATTAGGAAACCATTAAGACGTAACAAAGATGGAATGAAATAATCTTTTTATAGTTTGTAGAGTTGAACCTCACTTTAAGGATGTGCCAAGCAAATCAAGTGTCTATTGAAGGCACTTATATGCACCTATTGCAGTATCTGAGCAGATGGGGAATTGAAGCATAGACAGTCTAAGTGACTTACCCAAGGTCATGAAGAAGTTGTTAGCAGAGTGGGAAATTGAACCCAGGTTTCTTGCTTCCCAGACCAGCATTCTAAACACTGGACCATCCCTTGTCTCTGGCCTGCTACCACTTTACTCCCCCCAGGCCCCCCAAACACACCCACACTCTTTTGGGGACCACATAATTCACGCAATTATGCATCTTGAGGTCTGGCCCCAGCTCGCTCTCTCTCTCTCTCTTTCAGTAGCAGGGTATGAATACCACTTAACAAAAACTTTGGCATCAAGACCAGATACAGATACAACTTACGGTCAGATTTAATTCCTGTGCTTCAGTTTAATGGAAATATATTAGTGTTTTATTTGTAAAGAAACTTGACCATTCAGTTTCTGGGAACATTCATTCCTGTCTCCTGCATGACCCTGATACGATGGCTCATGATTTCAGCATCTGCTCACACCACACAGTTAGTTAATTTTGGCAAAGTTAGATAGTAATGGAAATTACAGACAGAACAGAGCAAAATGATTTGGCAGCAACCACAGAATAGTATGTGCTAAGTCATGCACTCAAGTAAATACTGTTCTGTCTATACCTCGCATGCTTAAGGGAAAGCTTTCCTAAAGGGCTTAATTAGGTTTTAATTAAAATTTTGAATAAAAATGATGCACCCTCAACAAAAGCTCATGGCAAAATCTGAAGCAAATGCCTATTCAAAAATGTAGCATGCGAACATTTTTGGTAAAGGGATCCACCTTCAGCTGGTGAAGACTGGTTCATCAATTTCTAAGTGAAACATTTCTGTGTTTCAAATACAATGTCAAACTTGTACTTGGATGGGTCTCTGGATGAAGCTTTGATGCCCCTTCTATAATTACAGTGCCATTATAATTGCTGTTTTCCTATGCTCGTAGTTTTTACTTCCACTTTTGAGGCTGAATCATTGGTGTGAAATGTGATTTCATTATGAGTCTAAGAAAATCAGTTTATATTCTGAAAGGTCCTGGAGTCATATAAATACACACGAATCTCAGATTTCTTTTCAAACAACTAAATTTGTATCCCTCATAGTCACAGAGAAAAGCATGAAAATGTGACATGAAAATGGTTAAAAAAGACAAATAAAAAGAACTCAAAATTTATTTTTAATATAATCTCATTATTTGAAGGATGTGACTCAGGATGTTTGAATGCTAATACTATTCCAATACTATTCAAAAAAGAGTCTGATGGAAAGTCTGAACAAAATTCCTTCAGTATTTTAAATTTCAGCATGGTGGGGAGGGGGTGACAGTCGTGTACACACACGCGCACGCACGCACGCACACACCCCTACCATCTGTCCACACCAATCCATTGAGAAAGTCTACCCAAGTTTGTAGGAAGCTAATGCATTATTATAAAGTTTGGGACCATGTGAAATCAGCACATAGAAGGCTTTTCTTTTTTCTTTATCTATTCAAAGCTAAACTTGTCAAATTTCAGCCCCCCAAAATTAAAAATATTTCAGTTCCTAGAGGAAATGACCAGTTGGAATGAAAAGGCTAAAAATCTGGTAATTTTAGTGCAGCCTTAACTATATTATTAATATTTGTTCTATTATAATAGTGCCTAGAGGCCCCAACTAGATCAGGAGGCTATAGTGTGAACTATTGTACAAAACATACCTCCGATCCTGCAGACACACATGCTGTGTCTTACTGACTTCAGTGGGACGAGGCACACAACGTAGATGTTTACAGGACGAGGGGCACATGGAAGTCAGAGACCCTACCCCCAAGGAGATCACCACCTAGGTGTGAAATCCTGGTCCCACTGAAGTTGATGGGAGTTTTGCCACCGACGTCAATGGCCAGGATTACATTCCTGATGTTTCCAGGTGCCTACATGCTCCTATTACATAATGTTTGAATTAACTGTGGCGTGCTCACATATACTGTACTCATCAATTTCCACAATTACCCCGTACTAATTTAAATTAACACTATCAAGGCTGGAAGGCCCAACATTTGACTTATCTTTATTTCTTTTACATACTTGTAAAACTGAGAGGCTCTAGTCACCAGAAATTACCCATCATCTTCCATGATACAGGCTGCAGATAAGATATCCGCTATGGGATAAGCCAGAAAACAGGTTCCTTGCTTTGTAAAAACCTCCAGAAAAAGAAAAACTCCCCTGCATTTCAGAGAGTGGCAGAAATGATGTAAGTGAGAAGAACCTGTGTAAACCAATTCCTGGCCTCCTGCCCACTGCTTCCTAACTCTGAAGATAGGTGTACTGTCTCTTTAAAAGTGGGGGCTGGGAAGGGTTCTATATAGGAGCTCTAGAGTTAAACAGAGGGAGAGAGGGTAGTTTTAAGGCCAAACCTGTGGTTCTTATTCTTATATAGCTCTTTGCTCAGTATTAGAAGTGCCAATGGTATCCTCAGTCTGTCCTCCTTTCTCTCCAGCCTGTGTGAGTTAGAGCCCTATTTCTAGTACAGTACCAAAAATGTGCTGGGTGTTTTAAGGCAGCTATGAGAAATAACCTAAAGACTTAGTCCAGCAATTCACATAAGTAGCCCCAGCAGGCTGACAGGGAGAGAAGAAATTACTTTCCCATGCCACTCTCCGAGTGCTAGAGGAGCACTTGCTCCCCATTATAACAATTATAACACTTCTTGTAAAAGCACCCTTAGACTGAAATGGAAAAGGACCATCTCCTCTACCTATTACCAATGGCTGGGTAGAGTGGCGGAGGACTCCAAATGAGCTAGCAGACAGCGAGACAGTCTTTAGTCAACAGATATCCCCTTTAAAATTCTTTCCCATATGACATTCAATCCAGAAAACCCCCATACACACTGTCCTGTTAACTTATTACTATGAAACCTATTCCCATATATGGCAATTGGATCAGACAGACAGTCTTGTTAAAGGAGGAGCGTTGGTCAGCTGCAAAATTGTTGCTTTAGGCAGTGGCACTCTACTGCTCTTACAAATGTGAAAGGACCCCCTCGGAATGGAAAGTTGCCTGCACCGTCCAAATAGCCTCTGGCTGCAGATACTATTACAGGCTGAAGAGCTCCCCTTGTAATCACTGATATGATTTTCTAGAAACAAATGCCTCTTTTTATGAAAAAAATGCAAATAAAGGAGCTCATCCATGAGCTAACAAATCACTGACTGAATATGAAAGGGGAACATTATTAGGGATGGAATATTATCTAGTGACTAAAGCCAGTAACTGAGTGTCAGAACTCCTGGGTTCTCTTCCCAGACCTACTGTAGACTGTATCTGTGACGTTTAGGAAAGGGCACTTCTGCCCTAGAAAGCGACTATGCAAGTGCGATGCGTGTGGTTCCAGGTTTGTTGTTTCTCGGATTTCCATATCACATGTGATCACCAGGACAACCCCCATACACACTGTCCCGTGTTATCATCAAGAAACCTATTGCCATATAAGGCAATTGGATCAGACAGTCTTGTAAAAGGAGGAGTGTTGAACAGCTGCATATTATTGCTTTAGGGACCAGCATTGCACTGCTCTTACAAACATGGAGGTACCCCCTCCTCAGAATGGAAAGCTGCCAAGTGGCCAGTGGGTGCTCTGGGCTGTGGCAGTAAATCCAGGTCCTTTCATATCAACAGCAGTAGCAAAGATTCTGCAAGCCAGACCTAACTCTGACACCTCTGTCACTCATAGTCTTCAGGTTATGCCCTTAACCACACTTATGTCAGCCCACTGGCCGTTCATGGGTTTGCACTGGTGTAAGTGAAAACAATCTGGCGGCAATGGAGTTGTACAGATATGGCTAGGCAAGGCCTGGTGTGACCGCCATGGATGGAGTGTGCAAAAATGTGTGTAAAAAGCCACTTTTCATTTACAAACTGAGCAAATGTGAGATGAAAGTTAGTCAGACACAATAAAGAGGGAACCACACAATGCCACTTTTATAAAGCTACTTTAAGACATAACTGCAATTTAACCTTTTAACGCCTCAGTTTACCCACTTGCAAAATGGGGAAAACCACCCCACACAGAGGTATTATAAGGCTAAAGAAATTAATGTTTGTGAAGTGCTTTAAGATCCTTCGTTGAAAGGTGTTGCCAAAATAATATTACTCCTATATTGCATACAGTTACAAAATTAGTCCTATACAAGCTTAAATTGATAAACGAACTGTTATGGGTTTAGTTTACTCTCCACTGAAATGCAGTCCACTTCTGGAGTGAAACAGAAGCTATTTAACTGCACTTATTAACACCACAGAATAGTTTAAGTCCGGCAGTTTCAAAAGTGTAAGGGAAATTTGAACAGTAGACAACATACAATGACCGGAAGTGGAAAATGGCTAGGACGCTTGTCAACAGTCTTATGAAAAGGGCAGTGGCATCTTTAAATGATTGCATGAGGACAGAGCCTCAGTCTCGAATACCAGAAAAAAAACTTCATACAGTGTCCTCTACTCATGTTTTTTGTTTTGTTTTTTTTTAAACCAGGGGAGAGCGCGAACGCAGTCCCCCACTACCACAAATGATGCAGTCGAGTTTCCCTCATTTGGGGGAATTGCAGGGGTCAGCACACCCACAGTGCAATGGATGAGCCTCACCTTGGGAAAACCATCTCCGTGATCATAGTGTCTCCCCTGCCAGGTAAGATGGGCAGTTTTAGTACAAACTCAGAGGGAAGAAGATCACCCAATGAATCACCAAAACTCTATTCCAGCAGCATCAATTCTAGGTGTACCATCTTCCATTCAGTTAGTGACTCAGCCCAACCCTACTTAACCTAGGAAAGCTGATGGGACCACAGCAAAGGGTGGTATAGCTGTACACATTAAAGTAAAGAAACTTTACCGAAACAATTCACAGACCTATCAAAAATGAAAATATTTTGATAAAACGGATATTTTAGATTCTAAACATGAGATTGTCTTTCACACGTTAACTGATGACCAAATACTGGAAAACACACTGTAGGAAGCAATATTACAATAGCTTGAGGATAGATTTCACAACTACTCCATCTCTCTAATGGCCATCATTTTGGATACAAGATATTACTTTTAAATGTAAGTATCTTTGCCATAAAATTAGTTTTTTGTTCAAAGACTGGTTTTATATGGTAGATATACCATTTTATTAGTAGTATTTTTATTTCTATTTCTTCATGCATGACTTCTTTGAGGAATGATAAACAAGTGTCTAATTTCCTGCAGCCAATTGGATGTATTGGAACAGATATTCAGAACACAAGTCTATAGTTGAACACGTGCATGCACATTCTCAAATACCCGTTGAAAAAGCTCACTTTTGGGCCACAAAGAGTATCTGTACACATCTTTTCATGTGCATTTTTATAGGTGCAATTCAGTGTTACTGATGTAATCGCTATAGCTGTCTGGAATTTGTACTGGTTATGCTTGGTGCTCTGAAATTCTGACAGACTGGTGACATCAACTATTCTTTCAACCAAGCATTCTTTAGCTGGTAAGCCTGAAACTACCTATGTGGTTTGCTGTCTAGACTTCAGTTTACCCCAGATTCCTCTGCTGTTTTCTGGTGTTATCTCTATAGAATTCTTTAAAATCATCTATGTATGTGCTACAGTTCTATTTGTTCTATAATCAATTAATCATACTTGAATTGGCATTTTTAAATTGGTTGCTTAAATGAAGACTACAGATTGTCAAAATTACTTCTTAAGAAAATGATAATGTCAATGTGTTCAGGCCCCAGGGGAAAACAACATGCCTAATTGTTTAGATATATATGATCTTGACCTTTTCATTCAGGCTAAAGTACTAGCTTGAGACTTAAATCTGGATCCGTGCATGAGGACACACTGTGCTTGGCTTCCAAGCTGGCCCCACAGGTACATATTTTTGAAGACTCCTGCATATGGCTATAAACCACCAGCTACTGCTACAGGACCTGTAGACTCTGAGGCTGCTAAAACTAGAACAATACCAACCTCAGATTCCCTTAGCACTAACCCGGCTGTGAACATCTTTCCTGTGACAGATATTGTAACCCGAGGCAGTATCTTTGAGTACTATTGTATTAATTTATTAATGGTTTATGTATAATGATGTTCTACTTTCTATAACTCATTATGGAACTACAAACATTTGGGGGGGGGTAGGTGTGTCATTACCTCTGGGATTGTAAACAACTCCAGAGAAACACCACCACTTGGGCACAGGTGCTGGATATAGAGGAGCGGCTGCACCCCCGGTTTGAAATCGTTTCCATTACATACAGTGTTTACAGTTGGTTTAATGGCTCTCAGCACCTCCACTATATGAATTGTTCAAGCACCACTGGCCTGGGAGTAGCTTGAATATACTGTTTCAGGCTGGGTCTCCCAGGGACCTAGAGACAAAGAACATGGGACATACAGAGGATGAGTGTAAACAGACTAATGATCTTAATTTTGGGAGAGCAAATGGACAGGACATTATGTCCAAGGAGAGGCCCCAGACCTACTGAAAGGCCCAAAGGGCTGATGGATGATTTCTGATATGTTTATTAGGAGGCATGTAGGAACTTCTGTTGTTATGTGTCCTCTCTGTAATGCTTCATTCTTAGAATAAACGTATTCTGCTTAGAAAGAGCCGTGTGGCCACCAGTCACGGCTGGCAATGTGCTGGTCATAGTTTGGAGAGTAAGCAATGCACAAGTGCTGGCCATTAGGCAGACTGGCTTGCTGGGGACATCACAGTGTATGGTAGGGACCTGTGCAGCCTTAAAGCCCCTGGCTGGGAGGGAAAGGATGGCAAGTCTCTGCCCAAGATAGGTGATGGCTGGGAGCTTGAAACCTTAAGCGGGTGCCTTAAGGCACCACAAAGGGAGAATACAGGTGCAGTTACCCTGAAACTGTGACATTCCCCCCATCTCACTATCAAATCTAGATATCACATGCTGGAGACAGAGCTAATGGGAGGTAGTGCCTCCCAGCTGATGGAAAGAAAGAGGGAAATTGAGGGCCCAATCATCTTCCTGCTGAAGTCAGTGGCCAAATGATCTATTTAACTGGAAAAAGAATCAGGTACGGTCTGAAAAGGATTGTGTTTGGTCAAGAACTGCAAGACCTGACAGCCAAGAAGAATCAATAGAGGCTCTTCAGCACTAAAAATGCTTCCCCATCTATGGGTAGAAGGAAGATATAAACCCCTTCTCCCTCTCCCCCCCAAAGCCGCCACTCCGCAACACAACACAGTGATCTCACTCCCAAGTGTTGTCCTTTTCTGCACACATCAACACACACTGCAGCAGCTCACAGGGAGTAATGAGGTAAACGGTAAAAAGAAAATTAGCTGGAAAATAGTGCAACTTGAAACCTGATGCATCTGACCACTGTTTGCCATTGAAAAGTAATTCTTGTAATTGACTAAAACTGAGCTGCTGCAAGCACAGTATAGGATTGTTCTGAAGTAGGCAATTTGTAATGTATAGTATGGAGTATGTTATAACAAAGCTGTAAACTTGAAGTTGAGAGTACAGTAGCCTTGCCAGATAAAGATAAATAACTTTATCATTAGAAAGCTTTGTAGTGTGATGGAGCGGAATTAACTACCATCAATCTGCCTCCAAATGTTCCGTAGATTGCCAATCTTTCACTCTCAGCACAGATATAATTTTGCTAACAGGCAATTTTGCAAACCCGGATTATTTTTTAGTAGCAGGAATGTGCCTTGTATGTGGAAATAACTAGCTCTGCCTGTGTCTGTGAAGACTATTTTGTGTATAAATAAATATATTAAATATTTTTATGAAAGAACGCCCAATAAGCGCCAATTCATTCAGCATCGCAAAATCCAAGTTTAGAACAACACAGGAAATAGTGCATTTAGTATGATCTAATTACAATGAAATTCCTTTGGAAAAGAATGCGACACACTAATTCCATTTCGTTCCAATCAGTTGCCATAGATGCATGCGAGAGAGATTCCAATCAGTGTTTATGAAATGTTAAATTAATTAACAGGATGCTTATACAGTGCTACTTTTTAAAAACTAATAATTAGGTACTGGCATTACAAACAGCCTACAAAAGACCATTGCTACAGTTACTTTCTATGAAAATCCAAATTTCTAATCCTGAGATCAGAGGCTTCTCTGGCACATAAGCAAGCTAGGCAGTTGTCTAGGGTGGCAGATTTCGGGACCTCCCTTGGTTCCTTTCTGGGGTGTTGGTGGGGGATGAGGCTGGCGGGGCTGCCAGACGGAGGCGGGGCTGCCAGTGGGGCTCCCAGGAGCAGGAAGCAGCCCCCACCCAGACTGCTGAGGAAGCGCTCTCAGCTCCAGCCGTTCCCCACCCCCAGCACAAGTATGACAGTGGCTGCGGATGCAGCTCAGGCACTGAGTGGCTTGGGGCTACTCCTGGCAGCACCACTAGAACCGCTGCCAGGGCTTCAGTCCAAAGCAGAGTGAACTGCCAGGCTCCATTTTAGCATCCAGCTCATGTCTGCCACTCGCCTTCCAAACTCTGCAGGCCCTGGGGCCTGGGCAGCTCCCAGCCCTTGCCCTGGATTCGCACTGCGATTGCCCTACAGATCTGATCAGGATCTATGAGCTTGAGAGCGAGGAGCTCATCTAGATTGGGATGAATGGGACCAGGCTTGCTGGGGACCAGGCAGGAATGCGGGCTTGGAGATGAGGAGTGCAGGAGGGCCTGTGTCTCTGGCCCGAGAAGGGACGGATGAGCCCAGGGAAGGGTTGCAGGAGCCTGATGGGGAGTGGGTCATTGGCCCAGGGTGGTGGGTAACTGCCATGAACTTCTAAGTGAGTAGCAGGGAAATGGAACACTGAAATTTTGCTTAGGGCGGTCTATGCCCATGATACGAAAGAGTAAAACAAAGGCTAATCTGGTGGTATATAGAATTACAGATTAATTTTCCATTCAGCTAGTCATCACACAGTCATGTCGCTGAAACTGTTCTACACGTCTTTCCCTTCTGTAGGAAGGCTACACACCATCAGGAAATTCTTACATGTCTAATCCAACTGTGTTTAGAAACATACAATTTATTCCTAAGAAAATAAGTACCATATATGGTTAGATTGGAGCAAAGCACAGCAGAATGTTGGGTGGATTCTTATGTATTCAGACTTCTAGATGCACTTAAAAGGTTGGATTAAAAGGTTTTAAAACAAGCCAATAAGGCTGAAGTGGTAGTTTCCCACACTACTTCACTGACCTTCCCAGCAAAGTCCAACATAAATACAAGTAATCTGGTTAGGATCTGAAACTATAGTACTTGAATGGGGTTACTTTCACACTGCTAGACACTGAACAGAAGGGAGTGAAAGATGACAAAATCCTTTTCCTCAGAAGTCTGCATATCCAGGACAAACTGCAACAGATGACTAGAACCAAGCTAGAACAGGGCTTGAAAACTGGACTAAACTTATTAGACAGAGTGAAACATACCTGCACTGCAACATGCACAAAACAGATGCTCCCTGCAATTTACAGTACTACAACTGCTGTGCCTGTGTTTATTCTGTACTGTATTTATAGTAACATATTGCCAATTATCATTTCTTAAATACCATTTTAAAGTGTTGCTTCTTACTGTGTCTCTTGATTTGTTGTATCTACGTTCATCCCTCTTTTTCTCTTCCCTATCATAGCTCATGATTAATTTTTTCCTGAAGTGTCATCCACTCCCTTTCCCCTTCCATCTTCCTCTTCCTCTTATGTATCTTCCTCATTCCTTTGCTACATGGCGCTCTCTAATTCCTCCCCCAATTTCTTCCTCTCTCCCTCCTCTTCTCACAGACGGCTGCACCCATCTACAGAACTGAGCGGTGGGACGTGCACATTTGGGCAGCACGATCATACCCACCCATAGCTCAGCAGGCAGGAGTTGCAGTTGTGCCTTCTAACCTTTAGGTCACGTGCTGAGCAGACAACCAGTTGCTTCACTCTCATTGTTCTCCCTGCTGAATCCAGGTCCAGGAAGGAGCGTTGGCAGCAGCAACACAAGGGGAGAGGCCCAAATGGCATCAGGGTCTCTCATTTTGTCCCCACAACTGTCCGCATCCAGGCGTCTCACAAGCAAACATCTCCACACCCGCCAGAAGACACTCCCTAATTGCCCAGCACCAGCCAGCCTGCAATCCCCTCCTGCCGACCCCAATCCTCCCCCTAGCAAACAGCTAATCCCCAGAAACCCCAGGCAACCAACAACCAAAACCTCCTCCAGCCACCCCACACTACTTGTTCCCTCCTACACACAGCTGCCCAAGATAGTCACCAACTTCCCTCAGTCACCCCCACTCAGCACTGTCAAGATTTTGGCCAACTCCTGAGCCTACCCACACCACTGTTTAGGGGCAGCATGTTTATCATAAGCTGAATTTTGTGGGTTTATGCAAATTAGCGTATGAATAATTTGCATAACATGTCACATGGAGCTGTGCAAAGCATGGCAGCTATGCTTCTTCAGACCTACAAATATTCACAGCCACTCTTGTGTCAACTTATCCACACTTGCTCACCCATTTACACCCTCAACCACACCTGCTACTCAATGGATCCTCAACTTTCCTCTCCCCTCCTATAACTGCTCCAGAGCTATCCCCTTCCCCTTCTATTTAAGGTAGAGAAGTTCTGGGCTACACTATTCCCTTGCTATATCAGAAAGGAGCAAGCAGTAGCTGTGGTCTTTCTGTTCAACAGCCGCCTATTTGCCTGATCAAAATTTCGACTTGCCCCAGTTAGGAGGGACCTGTGCTAGGTTTGGTAGAAAACATTTTCATCTGTGGACACAACATTTCTTCCATAAACCAGGATATTAACAAGGTACGTAAATAATGCGAACTGATCTCTACAACTCCCATCCACAACATACATGCCACTCATATGGTTCTGCATACACTTATCATACGAACTCAGTGCAACCATTCACATGCACAGTTACTCAGGTACATTAGCGTTCACAGGATCCAGGGTCCAAGATGGTAAGCATGGGTGGACAGACATTTACTGGTATGAATTTGGAGTGCTTGATTCACTCGTGAATGGCAAAACCATGAGTTCTTGTAAGTTAGTCAGGTCATGCCAAAAGGAATATCAATAAAACACTTAATCTACATCATCTATTGAAGAGAAGCAAACATTTTCATAATAGATTTATTTTTTGTTTTTTAACAGGGAGGGCTTGGCTGTTTGAAAGCCAATCATTAGTTACTTATTAATAAATTTTTTGAAAAAAAATCAAAACAAAAAAGCCACCTTCTGTCTTGCTTTTTTTTTTTTTTTTAAGTCATTACCAAAACTAAATTTAGTGTTTTGAAGGGGGAAAATGTGCTTCTCCCTTCTCAATATTTAGCATCATGTGGTTTTTTTAATAAATACTTATTTGTTTCAGAGACTATAGTGGCACAAAGCAGATCTTATGATTTTCTTTCCATGGATTCAAAATCCTACATTTCCTATTAGATAGAATTATTTTCTGTTACTCAGCTGAGCTCAGGAGTCCCAGAATACGTGATACTGGCGAATTGGAGAATTACAGAAGTACTATTTGCAGCCTTTTGTTGAGGAGAGAAAAGAGTCAAATATCACAACTTAGCACTACAGAAGAAGTGTCTTCATACAAGGCAACAAGTGAAAGGATTGTTTCAGCGGCAGGTGAAAGAGCTCAAAAACTGGATACACAAGGTCATTCTTCTGAGTAAGAAAAAAAACCCAACCAAACTACCTAAAACATTAATTCAAAAAAATTAAATTTTCATATCTCACCTTTTAACGTCTATTAATACTGAGTAACAAACAATATTTTGTTACCTGACGTGTTTTTAGGTATGAAACTGGTCAGAAACCATACAGTACCTTCAACCACTGTTCCGCCTGCTCTTTGCTCTGTACTGCTAGAACCAGTGCATCTGTTCCTTGGTGAGTGATTTTCAGTTCATGCTTCTTCTTTTTACTGTCTTTGGGAATGTATGTGATACTGCAGCCATTCAACAGCAGTTCCATCTGAGGTTGCTGATCCTTGGAACTTTTATAACACTAAATAAAAATGGAGTATGTTATTAGATTAAAACTTAATCTGCTGAACTTTTGTTGAAAACCCTTACTTTATAGTAGTATTTCACTATTTTAGCTTTTCTCACACAGTCCCTTACCAGATAAAGTTAGCCAATGCTAACTTTGCATCCTTCTCTATCACCCCCTTTCTGAAAGTGAAATGACTATCAGATTGACATTACTGGAGACTGTTCAATCATAGAACAGGTACAATGTATAGAATGCCACTGCAGGCTTCAAATTTTACCTACCAATAAGCCTTTTTAGATGCTGGGTCATTGATGACCTTGGCTCACATTTGAACCTGTGACCTAAGTTGTAAGGCTTCCCATAGCATGACTTATCCGATGGGTCATCTAGTACCCCCACTGAATGCCTATCCTTCTGTTCTTTGAATCTTTCAGTGTTGTTCAGTTTTATTAGGGTTTCATACACAGAATGACAGATTTACAAAAAAACCAAAAACAAGCCAAGGTCAAGTGTTGTGTGCCTATATTTCTATGTCCTTAACTACATGTGTAAATTAGTCTTTTGCACATGCAAATGAAAGTGTAGATGGGATAAATAGCTATCTGAATACTTAAAAAGACCAGTCTCCATATGGAATAAGGATAACCGAACACAAAGGGGAGACAAACAAATGTACGTGCATTTTTACATATGGACCCGAGACCCTTATCTTAAAATCTTGCCATTACCCCCTTCATGTGCTAAGATACAGGAACATATAGTAATAGTTAATAGGATATTACAAGCACTACAGTCAAGGCTGAGAAGGGAAATTCATTTAAAAACCATCTTTGTAATTATTCACAATTTTCTAATTGTTTTCCTTTTAGGCTAAAATGTATCTGGCCTGGTCTTAGCTTAGAAGTAAATAATTTTTTAAGGAAATTTGCTATACAAGAAAAATCATACTTAAGTTATATGAGCATGAAATACCACCAACCACCACATTTTAGCACTTTAAAAAAGCATTTTTGTGACATATCTTTATATATATTTCTAGATTTTATTTAAGAGTACACATAAGAAGTTTATTAAAAATACACATTTACATAACAAATAGTGCCAGATGAGGCTATATAGAAAGCAATCATTCGTCAAAATATTTATACTAAACGTCTGGTTCTGATTTAAAATATCACATTTTGACCTCATTTGAATGCTGCATTTATGATATAGGGAATTACTAATCCCTAAACACATATACATTTGTATTACTTTCTGTATAACTGATAGGTTAAATCCTCTAGGTCTTTCTTCAAATAGTAATCTAATCTTGTTTAAATTTCTCATTCAACTCCTGTTATGATTTTTTTTTTCTTAATCCCCATTACAGTATTACTGGAAGAAAAAACCCCAGGGGGGAAATTACAATTTCTTAGACCACACAAGTGGTATAGGAACATGTGATAAAAGGAAGAGTACCACCCGGATTTTAAACAAACAAACAAACAAACAATTCTAGAAGAAATATAGCGTGCCTTTTTAATTTCTCTCTCTCTCTGTCTCTATTTTGACTTTAATCTTCTATTCTTCATTCCAAATGTCTGATTCTGATTTTGCGTATGTTGGCATAAATCTGGACAAACACCAGTGAATCCAAAGGATTTACACCAATATAGGGGTGAACCAAAGGAGAGAAACTTCTTTTTGACAATTAGAATATATACAATGCAAAAATAATACCCTTAAAACATAAATGAACTGCCCATTTAATAACAATTTCCCATCATATTTACAGCAATCTCTTACTAACCACCTATGTCCCAAAATCTGTCCACCCCCTCTTAGGCCAAAGTAGGAAGATGAACTTTGCAGCATACTTGGAAAACTGATAAATCTGGGCTGTGATGGACCAATGGGGGACAATGAGCTGCTAAATTGAGGATCCCCCCTAGTACCAGCTGGTACCAAATTTTTAAGTTGGGATGCGGCCATCATCAACTCATCTGCTAATTGCACGCACACTGGTTATCAAGAAGACCCCAAAAAGAAATACCCAGCTCCTTTTATTGCATTTCAATCTCCCAATCAGCAACTAAGCCCAGTAGAGTCAAATTTTTGAAAAAACTCTGTTCATTTTACCAAAATGTTCTCCTGATCCCAAAAGGGTCAGCCACATTACCAGATCTATATAGGTTTGGTCTTTACCCAAAATACCATGCTGCCAGCCAACCCTTTAGTATCTAAAGCTAAAGTTTTATAAACATTTATTTTAAAAGGAAAGAAACAAACAAGATGAGAGATGTTAAATGATCAATCAGATACATACAAATGACTTCAAAGTCCATATTCTTTAGCAGTATTGGAGTTTGCAGGCTTGTGCAGTTCCTCTGGAGTACATCCAGTACCTGGATAAGTCTCAGTTCTTTGTTTCACAGCTTCAGGTAGAGAGTAGATAATCCAGAGGCAGGAAGCAGCGGGAGATGGAGATGGTGCAGCTGTCTTTTATGTCCTTTTGCCATGTGGCTTGTCCCAAACACGGCCACATGGCACATGACATGGAAAAGCACTTGGAGTTCCCTGTTCATTCACAGGCATGTCTCTACAAGTCCTGATGACTCACAGGGGCATAGTCCCTGATTTCCCTCCCTAGGCTATTGTATCATTGATGGCCCTTGATTGGCCCTTAATCAAGCCAAACAGTGCTGAGACTAATCTGTTGGGGGGGGTCACCCAGTAGCACAACACAAGTTTTAGATAAAAAAATATTACATATATTCATACCTTACAATACAAAGATGATGCACACAAAAATATGATCTTATCACATTAAGTAAATCGTAACTTTTCCAATGATATCCTACATGGCATATCTAGTACAAATTACTGCAATTTTGCAATGTTGATGTCAGTAATATTATAAATGGTCACTCATATACTAGACAGCGCCATGCAAAATTGATGCAGAAAAGGGTGTCCCTAGACATATGCTGAATGCTTCACAGGAATTTTCATTCGTGGTTTTCTATTATTACAGCTTTAAACATGGTCAAAGGCTTTTCAAAAGATCACACACATAGTACATTAGAAACAAATTAATTGCAAGAATTAACATGAGCAATAACATTAACATCAAATTAGTACAAGTGTGTGCTTACAATAATTTTTGTCATGCCATACCTTCTGTTCTGATAGTTGGTCATTGGAGCAGTTTATTCAACACCCTTTTTGAATTTTAGAACACTTTTAGCAGGTAGCTATGCTTTTAACTAGTGTTCTCTTTAGCACAGGCTTTTAGTTCAATTACATCCTTGGGGTTTTGGTACTTCAGGATTAACCTGTGCTTTTCATTTACAGGATTAATTTTTTTTCCCCTTTTATTTTCCCCATGAGATTTGAAATCTGGACTTTCTTGTCTAACAATCCATTGGTTGGCTAGGAACTGGCCTACACTAGAGAGTTTTGTGGACAAAGGCTGGCTTTTGTGTGCAAAACACTGCAATCACACCCCCGCACATCCCCACCCCACCCCCCCACTGACAAAACTGCCGTTTTTTGGACAAAATAAAGCCACCTCGATGAGAGGTGTAGGACTTTTGTCGGCTTAGTTAAGGATGATGCCGTGTCAATGCAGACACTGCCTCTCTTACATTGGTGGTGGGGCTGTCATTCTTATCAATTTCACTGCTCAGAGTGGTGAAATTGACAAGAAAGCCCAAGCCTGGGCTGCTGCAAGCCTTTCCCCTTCACCCCTATCAGGCAGGTAACTTGCAGCAACACACAGCTTGTTTACCAGTTTTCAAATTTTCAACCATTATCTATTTCAAGGATGAACTCTGTCTTAAAGAGATATCATCACTTTTCATCACCCTTTCAGAAACATGGTTCCGATGTCCTTTCACTACCAATTTCTGCTTCCACATGGAATCAGATGTGCCTGAGTCCACTACGACTACAAGATATATCCATAAAGTGTCCAGGGATGAGTTTGCCTGCCACCCCAGTATTCTTGAGAGATTAACTGTACAGCCAGTTTGCTCTGCAAATTTAGCAACCCAGTCTCTCTTCTGAACCTGAGACACCACCTGTTCACTAAGAGCTGGCAAGGAGACATTCATGTTTGAACAATACTGTTTCCCCAGTACGCTGGCTAAGCACAGCCACTTGGTTTCAGGGCTGTTATGCCCCCCAACAATTTTTTCTCCATCTGAAACCATCTTTCTAAAACAATGTCAGAGCATCCACACACATCTGAAAAATTCTGGTAGCGAGAAACTAAAACAAAGTTCTCAACATATAAATCTTTGCTTGCTACAACCAGTGATTCATGCTGAGATAACTCAATAAATTCACACACCTCTTAGATGCAGCAAACTGCTTGCAAAAGCACTATGCGGTTTTATCCCTTCAGGGGCATTTTTAAGCAACAATCCATTTTCCACAGCAAATCTGACCTTACCTTTTTTAGCTAAGGATTGCTCTAGAACACTCCTTTGAGCCACAACAGACTTTCTGGGTTTCAGTTAGGTTCAGAATCAATTCTAAGACAATGGACACCTCCTCAATCAGCATAAACTGAGGGGCACATACTGTCTGCTCCAGAGACAGAAGATTGGAGACAAACTCTCCCTCAGCAGATGATGAACTGCTTAACTTTCCTCCCCTTTGTCCGAGCCCACATGGCTATTCAGACAGATGCGGGGACAGTGGGATCCTTAACAGGCAAAGTGTCACTCCCAAACAAACAAACAATTGGAGACAACTCTCTCTCAGCAGATAAACTCATTGCTTTTCTGAACAGACAAGCCACTATTTTCCACAATCCCAAGGCTAGAGCCACTCTCTTCCTTGGCACAGCACACCTGGCTAACCACAGAAAGGTCTCAGACTCATAGGTCAGAAGGGACCAATATGATCATCTAGTCTGACCTCCTGCACAAGGCAGGCCACAAAACCCTACCCATACACATATATAACAACCCCGAACCCATGACTGAGTTATTGAAATCCTCAAAAGTGAGATTTGAAGACCTCAAGCTGCAGGGAATCGATCAGCAAGCGACCCATTCCCCATGCTGCGGAGGAAGGCGAAAAACCTCTGGGGCCTCTGCCAATCCGCCCCGGAGAAAAATTCCTTCCCGACCCCAAATATGGCGATCAGCTAAACCCTGAGCATGTGGGCAAGACTCACCAGCCAGCACCCAAAAAAGAATTCTCTGCAGTAACTCAGTTCCCATCCCATCAACATTCCCACAGACCATTGAGCAGACTTATCTGCCGATAATCCAAATCAATTGCTCAAATTAAACTATCCCATCATAACATCCCCTCCATATACTTATCAAGCTTAGTCTTAAAGCCAGATAAGTCATTTGCCCCCACTACTTCCCTCGGAAGGCTGTTCCAGAACTTCACTCCCCTAATGGTTAGAAACCTTCGTCTAATTTC
>ML675624.1:70713871-70745334 GCA_007922155.1 Mesoclemmys tuberculata
ATCATCCTAGTAGCCCGTCTCTGAACCTGTTCCAGTTTGAATTCATCCTTCTTAAACATGGGACACCAGAACTGCACACAATATTCCAGGTGGGGTCTCACCAGCGCCGTATATAACGGCACTAACACCTCCTTCTCCCTACTGGTAACAAAGGAGAATTACATTCATGCTTTCTTTGGGACAGGGCTATGACATCAGCCTGGTTACACATTCACCATTAAATAACATACCAGCATTGTTATACACTGGACAGACTCTCTTCTAGTCTTTGCCGTTGAGAGGAGCTGGTCTTCCAGGATTTTGCTATCTTTAAATACTTTGATTTGGAGTCTAAGTCTGGCAAGTTCTGCCCCAGTTTCCAGTTCCAGCCTTTGATGTTCCTGGGCAGCCTTTTCCATCTGGGCTAGAGCTTGCTCCTCTTGCATTCAAAGTTTTGCCTTTTCTCTCTCATGCTGAAGATGATGGCTCTCTCTCATGGCTTGCAGTTTGATTGCTTCATATGATCGTAGATCTTTCATTATGACTAACTTCAACCTTTAACACTGTCAGCATTAGCGTGGGATTCTGATCCAAAACCCAAATAATCTGGTGATGTGGATCCTGCTAAGACAACATCAGTGTGACACGTCTGTGCCTAAGATAGCCAACTGAAAATGCCAAGGTCAGGGCAAGCTGCAAAAAGGAGAACAGATTCTCCCTCGCTGGTGGCTAACAGTGCAGTTAGATTCACCAGCCAGTCACAAACAGTGCTCCTGATTCCCCACGCTCATTGTCAAGAAACCCCCAAAAAGAAATACATAGCTCCCTTTACTGCATTTCAGTCTCTCGTTCTCATTCAGCAAGAAAGTCCAGTAAAGAGACAAGTTATTGAACAAATTCTATTCACTTTACCAAAATATTCTCCTGATCCCCATTCGGTCAGCCACATTAACACATCATTATGGTTCTTACCCAAAACACCATGCTGCCAGCCAATCTTCTAATATCTAAAGCTAAAGGTTTATTATAAAAGGAAAGAAACCAACAAGATGAGAGATGTCAAATGATCAAAGCAATCAGATACATACTAAAGAATTCAAAGTCCTTATGTATATCAGATTGGAGTTTGCAGGCTTGTTCCTCTGCAGTACATCCGATACCTGGATGGTCTCTGTCCTTTGTTATACAGCGTCAGAGGTAGAGTAGTTAATCCAGGAGGTAGGAAGCAGGAATGAAGAGAAAATGGAGATGGTGCAGCTGCCCTTTATGTCCTTTTACCATGTGGCTTGCCCCAAACACAGACACACAGCACATGGCATGGAAAAGCACTTGGCGTTCCCACTTCCCTGTTCACGGGCATGTCTCTATATAACTTATAGATGGCGCCTGTGACTTCTCTCCTGGGTTATTGTATCACTGATGGACCTTGATTGGCCCTCAATCAAGATGGACAGTGCTGAGGCTAATCTGTTGAGGGTGTCACCCAGTAGCACAGCACAAGTTTTAGATACAGAAATTTCACATATGTCCATAGCTGACAATACAAAGATGGTGCACACAAACAGATGATTTTATAACATTAAATAAATCATAAGTTTGCCCATGATATCCTACATGGCATATTTTGTACAAATCACTGCAATTTTGAAGTCAGTAATAGTGTAAATGGTCATTCATATACCAGATAGTGTCATAGAAACCCCCTCATAAGATGACTCTTTTTTCACAACACAGAAACAACTGGCGACCACCATATGAAAGAAATATAACAGAGTTCTAAAGAACAATCACACAAAGACATTTAAATCACTTCCATCTTTCCTTTCTATGATGCAGCTGTGAATTATGTGAATATTGCATCTGTAATTACAGCAGAACAGATGGCGAAGGTTTAGTTTTAAGTATATACATTACAATAACATATGCTGCCAAGTGATTGTTCAATCTACCAAGAGACTCTCTCCCTAAGGGTCTGATATGGCAACTCTTATATAGGGAAAACTCCCACAGAGACAAGTGGGATTTTTGCCTCCAGAGGGAATGCAGGGCAGGGTTTTACAAGGTTTCAAAGATGAAATATATTAGACAGAAATATAGGCTTCAGGCTATGTTCACTGCATTAGAGAATTTTCTAGGGTGTAGGTTTCATTTTGACAGGTTCAATGTTCTAAGTGGATTTAAAAAACCAACCAAGCAATCGATCGATACGAGGGCCCTGTTCTTGGGTAATTCCCAACTAGGCTCTCAGACAGCAATACTTGATCGCTATTCACAATATATTTACCATAAGTAATTTTCCTTTAAAAATAATCAAATCTTTAAATTGCTAACAAAATCTAGCCAAAGGAAATAAAATAATAATTACCAGCAGTTTGTTTTCTTTGATAACACATAGTAGTTTGGTCCATTGTCCAAATCGCTTCTTTCTCAAGAGGAAGGCACAGATTTTGGCATCCTTTACTAGATCCATAGAAGCCTCCTCAGAAGGCCATTGATGTCTCATTTTTTTCCCTTTGCCATCTTCCTCTTCTTCATCGTAAGATTCGTAAGAGCTGCTCATAGCATCTGAGTCATAATCTTTAAGGAAAGCATAAAAGGGCTCACTTAAAACCAGCAGCCATGAAACACACCTAGAAAACTGAACAATTGTAATGGGATCTATTTGAAATAATTCCTTTTATTCTAAAGACAAACCACAAAATGTATTTTTAGTCCTCAGGAATATCAATATATTAAGTTTATTGACTATGAGATGCTATAAAAATGTAAACTGCACCATCATTAGATTTAACTACAGAACCATAATTACTCCCCTGGAATTTTAACAAACTATACATTAGGAATTAATACTTAGCACTTATTTTGAAAATGCTACTTGAACTTTCATTTCCCCCCCTTTTGCATCTTTTCTAGGAGAACAGATTACAATCTGTCCCCATTCTTTAATGCAGTACTAAACTCTTGAAGACAATGTACTCATGGAAAGAAACACATTTCAATATTAAGAACATAGCATGTAGAGAAATAAACATGGCGTATGACAGAGCTCCCAAGGAATCAAGTATTTCTGTAGACTCATGTATTTTACACTGTATACAGTAGAAAAATACACATCCATACAAAATGTCATACGATTATAACAGCAACAAGCAACAAACCATGAGACAATTAATATGAACATAGACGGTCAGTTGATTGCATCATTATGTCTGCTCGGGTTGATGATGAAAGCACTCCAAGGCTCACTGACATTAATGACAACTTTTTTTTATTATTATTTAAGTGGGCTTTGTATCACATCCTATGTTACCAAGAGGCCAGAAGTCAGTTATCTACTACTGCAAACCTTTTGTTACCCTTAGCTCAGAACTCTGCACCCCCTAGTAACCGACAACCTTTCTGCCACTTAGTATGCGTAGAAGATCTAGAAGGCACAATCCTTCTGGAAGCTCCCTGTGGAACAACAGGGCTCAGCGCTAAGCCAATGCAAGGCAGCGGCTAAGCACTACACTGCAAAGTAAAGAAACATTGCATGGCTTTTGTTATTTAAAAAAAATAAAAAGGAAACAAAAGGGACAGGTGGGAAAGGCTAGGGTTTATCTGTTATTTAATTTAAACTGGCAAAAACTGGAAAATGGTTTTATACTAAAGAGCGTTCACTTTCTCATAATCATGTAACATAATATGTAAGATCTGGCAGGATTAGCTATTCTCCGTCTCTTCTAATTATTTCCCTGAGACCCAAGACAAAAGAGCCTAAACAGAAACACACTTCTGGAGAGGCGGTCCAGGAAGCTCTATGAAAGTTTACACTGCTAAATTAGAAAATGCCTACGAGGCCATTGATCCAACTCAAACATACAAAAGAACACCCACGTTACCTGCAGAAAGAGCTAAGAGTGGTAAAATTACTAAACATGAAAATGTGAAATTCAGTAGTTAAATCAGCATTTTCAGGGAGGCCCGCCTATCCCCTTCGCTCAGAATCATATCCTAAAGGGAAAGCTGCCAGAACCTTGGCCCATCCCTCGGGCAACAATAATCCTTCTTGAAAGGCAGCTCATGACTCACTCCATTCTTCCTGTATTCAGGACTAGCAATACTTTCAGGTGGCCATCAGTTGTTTCCTTCCCCTCTTCCAATTGAACAGTGACCCAACATGCAGGCAGGCCAACTATGCCCTGCTCTGCCCTGCTCCAGCTTCTAGCAGTGGGGTTCTGGTAAATCTACTCCCTGTCCAAAGCCAGCTTCTCTTTTTTAATTTTAAAGTGTGTTGTGGCTCTTCTCTAGTCTCTGCCACCAGACACACTCTGAATCTGATAACTCTTAAAAGGGTGACCAGCAGTGGTGGTGAACAGAAGAGGGTGAGAAAAAAAACAACCTTTAGCATTTAAATAAAGTGAGAAGGAAAGCCATTCCTGGGCACCACATTTCAGGACAAATGGGAAAAAGTCCCGAGTAGGGCAACAAAAATGATTAAAGGTTTAGAAAACATGACCTATGAGAGAAGATTGAAAAAATTAGGTTTGTTTAGTCTGGAGAAGAGAACACAGAGGGAACATGATAACAGTTTTAAAGTACATAAAAGGTTGTTACAAGGAGGAGAGGAAAAATTGTTCTCCTTAACCTGAGGATAGGACAACAGGCAATGGCAATGGGCTTAAATTGCAGCAAGGGCGGTTTAGGCTGGACATTAGGAAAAACTTCCTGACTGTCAGGGTAGTTAAGAACTGGAATACATTGCCTAGAGAGGTTGTGGAATTTCCATCACTGGAATTTTTTAAGAGCAGCTTAGACAAACACCTGTGAAGGATGGTCTAAATAATACTTAATCCTGCCATCAGTGCAGGGGACTGGAATAGATGACCTCTTGAGGTCCAATCCAGTCCTACGAGTCTATGATTCTATGATGTATATCAATTTAACCACTGGTGGGATTTCTCCTCCAAAATGAGATGGCTCTTTATTAAAGAGCTCAGAACCATTTTTGTAGATTAGCTTTGAACAAGAGAAAATACAGAAACTCCACACTTCAAATATTGCCTTTATTAGGCCACACTTAAGACTCTTCTGACATATTACGGACAGATCTTGAAGAATTAGAGAGTTGTGTGAACAGAATAGCAACAATTTCTTATCAGATGAGAACCTAGCAAAATACCTTTCCCATCTCCATCCTTTTTAGTGTATCTGCCATTGAGGAGGCAAAAGGCAATAATTTATCTGTTTTCACTGTATTTTAATAGGTCATTTCCATTTTATGGGATGTTTTAACTTTCTCATATTCCATGAAAGAATGTTCCACCTAACTTAGATACCATTGTTATCAGTTATCTCCACACTGTATTATGAAGACTTGCTTTCTTTTTACCACAAACCCCAATCAACTATCTTGTTTCTTTCACAGCTTTTCAACAAGGTCATTTGCTTAACCACTGCACTTCTCCTCACAACACCCACATACTTTTAACAAAATTTTTAATATCCCAATTATGGACGTCAGTTGGGACTCCAAATTTAAGGTTGCACACACACACACACACACACACACACACACACACACACACACACACACCATGCCACAATGCAGCCAAAAATTAAAAAAATATTGTTATAAAATGTTCATACAAACTTAAAAATATAGATCTATAACTTGTTCTATTTTGTAAGACATCTTGGTTTTGGTACAGAGTTCTCCCATTGGGAGTTAAGAGCATGGGCTGGATCATTTATACCTGCATGAAGTATTTATTCACCTGCTCCCTACTACCCAAACTGCTGTTGCCATTATGGTACAAACAAGAACAATTACCTATACTGAATAACCATATAATCTTCACACTGTAACCCTTGTCCTTCCTCACCACATCTCCTCTGTAATCTGTTACCTCAAAATGTTCCATCACAACCAAAATTAGCTTATGGGATGCTTGTCCATGACTAGGGCTCCCAGGCACTAAACTAATCAAAATAATTTATGATCATCATAATTATAATGTCTTTGACATAGGACTAATTATTTCTATTTGTCCTAGAAAGTAACTAGCATGTTTTTAACATAAATATCATGATGACTACAGCTGAATAATTAGTTTTAATGAGAACAGGTCAGACCAATGGTCCATCTAGCCCAATATTCTGTCTTTGACAATGGCCAGTGCTAGCAGTTTCAAAGGTAATAAACAGAACAGGGCAATTCTGAGTGATACATCCCATGCTGTCCAGTCCCATTTGTAGGCTTAGGGACACCTGGAGCATGGGTAGCCATTTTGTCTAATAGTCATTGTCCATTCTTTCACCTAATTGTTTTTTTAACCCAATTATACTTTTAGCCTTCACATCACCCCCTGGCAATGAGTTCCCCAAGTTAACTCTGTATTGTCTAAAGAAGTACTTTCTTTTGTTTGTTTTAAACCAGTTGCCTATTAATTTCATTGGGTGACCCTTACTTCCTATGTTATGTGAAAGTGTAAATAACACTTCCTTATTCACTTTCTCCATGCCATTTGTGATTTTAGAAACCTCTACCATAACCCCCCTTATTTGTCTCTTTTCCAAGCTTTATACTCCCAGTCTTTTTCCTCTCTCCTCATAGGGAAGCTTTTCCACACCCCTAATCATTTTTGTTTCCCTTCTCTGTATTCTTTACCTTTTCCAATTCTAAGAAATCTTTTTTTGAGATGGGGCAAGCAGAAGTGCATGCAGCATCCAAGGTGTGAGCACACCTCGTAATAGTGGTAGTATAATATTTTCTGTTTTACTATCTATCCCTCTACCCATAGTTCTTAATATTTTGTAGCTTTTTTTACTTTTGCTACTTTACATTTTCAGAGAACTAGTCATGATGACTCCAAAGGATTGCTGTTTGCCAGAAACTGGGAATGGGATGGATCACTTAAAGATTACCTGTTCTGTTCATTGCCTCTGAAGCACTTGGCATTGACCACTGTCAGAAGACGGGACACTGGGCTAGATGGACCCTTGGGTCTGACCCACTATGGCCATTCTTTTGTTCTTAAGATCTCTTTCTTGAATAGTAATAGCTAATTTAGACCCCATCATTCTGTGTATAAAGCATGGATTATTTTTTCCAATGTGCATTCTTTTGCATTTCTCAAACACTGAATTTCATCTGCCATTTTACTGCCCAATCACTCAGTTTAGTGAGATCGCTTTGTAACTCTTCAGAGTCAGCTAAGGATTATCTTGAGTAATTTTGTATCATCTGCAAAATATACCACTTTACTGTTCACCCTCTTTTCCAGATCATTTATTAATCTGTTGAACAGCAAAGGCACCAGTACAGATTCTTGGGGACCCTGCTTACTTCTCTCCATTCTGAAAATAAACAATTTATTCCTACCCTTTGTTTCTTATCTTTTAACCAATCATTGATCAATGAGAGAACCTTCCCCCTTATCCCATGACTGCAAAGTTTGCTTAAGAGCCTTTGGTGACGGACTCTATCAAAGGCTTTCTGAAATCCAACTGGCTCAAATTACTTGTTGACCCATTCAGATAATTCTAATAGATTGGTGAGGCATGATTTCCCATTACAAAAGCAGTGCTGACTTTGCCCCAACATACGTGTGTGTCTCATCATTCTGTTCTTTTCTATAGTTTCAGCCAATTTGCCTGGTACTGAAGGTAGATTTACCAGCTTGTAATCGCCAGGATCACATCTGGAGCCTTTTTAAAAAATGGGTATTACATTAGCTACTGTCCAGTCACCTGATATAGAGGCTGGTTTAAGCAATAGGTTACAGGCTGCAGTTAGTAGTTCTGCAATTTCATATCGGAGTTCCTTCAGAACTCTTGGGTGAATATCATCTCCAGCTAGTGACTTATTATTGTTTAATTGATCAATTTGTTCCAAAACTTCCTCTTTTGTACCTCAATCTGGGGCAATTCTTCAGATGTGTCACCTAAAAAGAATGGCTCAGATGTGGGGATAGTCCTCACATGCTCTACCATGAAGACAGATGCAAAGACTTCAATTAGTTTCTTTGCAATCACCTTGTCTTCTTTTAGCACCATGATCATCCAGTGGCCCCACTGGCTGTTTGGCAGGCTTCTTGCTTCTGATGTACTTACAATTATTTGCTGTTAGTTGCTCTTCAAATACTTTCTTGGCTGCCTTATAATACTTTTATATTTGAGTTGCCAGTGTTTATGCTCCTTTCTATTTTCCTCACTGGGATTTGACTTCCAATTTGTCAAGAATGCCTTTTTGCCCCTTACTGCTTTTTTTACTCTGCTATTTAGCCATGGTGGCATTTTTTTTTATTTGGGGTATACATTTAGTTTGAACTTCTATTATGGTGTTTTTAAATAGTCTCCATGCAATTTGCAGGCATGTCACCCTCGTGACTGTTCCTTTTAATTTCCATTTAACTAGATTCCTCATTTTTGAAGTTAAATGCTACTGTACTGAGTTTGTCATTTCCCCCGCTACAAGACTGTTAAATTTAATTATATTATGGTCACTATTACCAAGTGGTTCAACTATATTCACCTCTTGGACCAGATTCTATGCTCCACTTAGGACTGAATCAAAAATTGTCTCTCCTTTTGTGAGTTCCAGGAAAAGCTGCTCCAAGAAGCAGTCATTAATGGTGCCTAGAAATTTCTTCTCTGCGTTCCCCTCCTAAGGTGACAAGTATGCACATTATCACATTGCAATTTCCCTTTCTTTTTAAAATAATAATGTTTAACATACATCAAATCTTGCTTCAGGTTCTTCAAGCCATACATGGTAGTAACCACAGTCCACTATGTTTAACTATAAACATGAAAATACGCTTACGTAATGAATGTTTATTAGATGTCCATGAAGGTAAATAGTTTACTACTGTAGAAGTCCAGTTTATGTGTACAGTTTAATTTGTTCTCCAACCGTTTTCCTTTCTATCAGTGTTAATTGTTAAATATATTAAATATGGACAGCAGTAGAGATCAATTGCTTAAAAAAAGGCAAGATCATTGTGGAAAGGCTAGTGGTGATTTCACTCTATGATTTAGTATTCTTCTATTTTGTTGCACTGTGGGGAACAACTAAGCAGGTAACCCAATCATAGTCAAGGCTTGAAAAGTATCTACTACTATTAGTGAAGGTAAGGCGTTCCTTGGCTAGTGGAGGAGTAACCTATAACATCAGTGCCTGCAGACTTACACTTTCATTTAAAAAAAAAAGTTTCTAGTCCTTGCTGTTGCAAAGATAAATTTCCAAGCGTGACCTGAATGAGAAAGATGCAGTTCCACTGCTGCAATTCAGAAACTTGATGGCAGCCACAGGGAAACTGACAAGGATGCTGTCAGTTCAATTGATACTGTTTGGGAAGGCAATGAGCTACAGCAGAGGTCTCCAGTGGCGATCTCTATGGGAAATATCTTTTAACAGTTAGGGGAAGGGAGAGTGGTGAGATCTTACCACCCCCCCCCAGTAGCAAAGAGGAGATATGGGAGGCCAGAGTGATAGAGAGTGCCAACCTGCCAAGGAAGAGAGAGATTGCTCCTTTTTTCCAGTAGCATAGAATGGAAAGAAAGGGTACAAGACTAGAACATACTCAGTTGCCAGAGATTAATGGCTTTGTAACCACTCACCTTCTGCTGGACCTCAAAATTCCATACTCGCAGAATGCTCACAATGATCAAGATTATTTTTAAAAGATGTTTAAAGTTAGGCTCCCAAATTCTCATTTTGGTTCCTAAACTAAGTGGTTCAACTTTCAAAAGTACAGAGCATCCCGTAGCTCCTGCTGACTCTTGAGTCCAAGCTCTTTGCCACAAAGGGGAATAGTATGCATTTGAGGCAGTACACTGTAATAGGTACTGTATAGGCATGGCAGAATTCAATTTTTTCAATATAATTTCAACAAATAATATCAAGTTTATTTCAAAGCAATTTTTATCACTTTAAATTTTCATGATTGTGGTAAATTATGGTTGGTTGAGACAACAGGGGAGTCAGACAGTAATTTAATTACAGCCGACAATAAAATTAAAGATTTATAACAGTCAAAACACAAATTGTCAACATCACATGTCAAAATATACAAATTAAGTATCCTTAAATCAAACACTAATAAGTTCTCAAGTAGCATTTTTCTTATTCTGCCTATCTATAAATTTTGATTATTCGCAATGGAAATATTTTGAGAGATTTTTGTATGAATGGTGAAACCTATGTTCACCGATGTTTACCAGTAAACAATTAATCCTTCCAAGCCTAGTAATATAAATATACTTTTTGGCAGAGCCTGATGGTTATTCTAGTTTCTGTTGTATGAATTACATGCTTTTCTCTGTACAAAAATAATACAAATTGTTAAGGGGATAAATACCATAAAATCTGTGTTCACATTACTTCCAGTAAGTATTCAAAGGATTACCCTGAAGCTAATTTAAGACAGGTCAGTCTAGATCTTTGTTTTTCAATAAATGGAGTGGGAAAAGAGAGTCATCATTACCTGAGGCAGACTTTAGCTTGTTCTCATTTACAGACAAATATTTATTTACAGACCACAGATAGGGAGATCACTATAATTTTGTTTTCATGAACTATACTCCTGTGTATATTTTTCCCTCTATAGGAGCATGGAAGATGTGAGCCTATTTACTGTTAATTCTATTAGAAATATATTCTTACTATGAAGAAACATTTGCTATAAATAGTTATATCTGTTTGAACATTTATTTAATCCATTAGAGATTCTCCATTCTTCATTATGTTGTTCTCGTAGTCCGGGCCCCTAGAATCTATGTCTTCTGAATCACATCTACCACAAAAACAGCACCAGATCCTGGTTGCAGTTATTACAAGTAAAATTAGTTTGATTTATTTTAGTCACTTAATGTTCTTATTATTCACAAAGCCATAAGACAAGTTAGCACAAATGAGCTCCATGAGAATTGTGCTAGAGTAGGTGGAGAACAAGCACTGAAGGAGGCCTATGGTGAATTTAGGCACTAACTTTATTATAAATAGAGTTGCAAACACTAGTACTTACATTCTTCTGTAGATGTTAAAAGAGTGGATGACAAATACAAAAGGTAATGGAATTCAGCAGAGTTGTGGCAGTATAGGTTTTGAGTTATGCTAGTTGTGCATATAATTTTTGTAAAAATTATAGCATTGATTTTGGGGGTGGGGGGGCGGGGGTGGTAAAGGAGGGCAGTCCATCGTTCCTAAATGCTCCTGTGGGTTTGTATAGTAATGAATGTCAATAAAAATGTCTGAAATTTAGTTAGCATGATTTGTTTCCCTCTCCTCCCCCGAAACAGAACTCTAAAATGCAGCTAAATATTTTCTATTTCAGTTGGGCCCTTGCATTTAGCAGCTAAATGTGAACCGGCAGTTCACTGGATCAGAGGGTGTGAGAGGAGACCACCCTGCACTATTTCCAGGGGAGAAGCAGGGAGTGGATAGTCCCTAAAGTGCTGTTGGGGCTGAGTGTGTCTACAATCATTTTACATTATTTGGAACTCTTTTTTTTTTTTTTGCTTAAATCTCCTAGGTTAAGTTTTTCCTATTAACAAGTGCCAGATTTTTTTTTTTTAATGTTCAGAGCTAATGTATACATATGATTCTCCAAGCAAAACAAAGGACTTCCCCTAACCCACAGTGTACAAATGATAAACAGATCATTTGTTAGTGTTATAATATTTCCTTGTTTTATTGTTTGAGAGAACAGATTTTATTTATTCATTCATTTAGATTTAAACAATAATAAAAAATGATCTAACAAATTTAGGGTGATGAATGATGACGATCCAGCAGAAAAGTAGTTATACACAAGTGATGAATTAACTCAGCCAGCCAATAAATAAGAGCAGCGAAACAACTCTTTTAGCCTCCCCGAACCCACAGGAAAACACCCTCAATCTTTTAGTACTTAAACGTCCAGTTCACTAAACCTGCACAACTGTTCAATGGCAACCATGCCATCACCATCATCCAATTATATCTCAATTTAAACAAGGTAAGGCTTGGTAAGTATTTGGATATAATCATGGGAGACCTGAGTGCTGAAGTAATCAGTAATGATAATTAATCAGGAGATAGCACTCTGCCCCTGAGTTGATACTGAACCAGTGTCACAGAATAATCACTCTCAACAAAACCTGCTGTAGGGTCCAGCATGCATAACTGATCCTCCTGTCATAATCAGCCATAATTCCTATCCTTATAGATACAGACAGTCGTGAGCTCTTCATATAATACGTAACTATAGAGGAGAGAGAGAGAGAGAGAGAGACAGAGAGAGAGAGAGACAGAGAGAGAGAGAGAGAGAGAGAGAGAGAAGGGTTTTCTTTTTTATTTCTGTCTTTGTATTCTAAAGCACTGAAAGTCTCTAAAACTGACAGTTGCTTAGGAGAGAATCAGGATATATATTACTCACTGGAAGTGATATACTCAGGAGCCTTTCCAGGACTAAGAGGCACTGCCTCCTCATAGTAGCCTTCAGGAAGGGATGATGTTGGTAACGGTGGAGGCCCATTATCTGGTGGCTAAATGAAGAAAGAAATTAATGAGACCAAAAATGCCCAAACAAAATGCACTTAAGATGTCTGTTAATGTTCACTACTGATTATGGGAACATTACCAAAGTTAGCAATACCAACAGATTCTCTTGTGACTTTTTGTAATGTTGATTATACATAAAAGCAATGCTCAGGAAGGGTGAAGTTGTCGTGCTTCTTTATACAACAGAGGCTGTGGAAAGTACCAGCTTTTAGAAAGAAAACAGGTCCAAATTTCAAGCTCCTCCCAACAGGTTGTTATAATAAAATAATAAGTTAGTGGTTGAGATTAGCAAAGCAGCAGAAAGAATTTAACCACACATCCTCCATATCCTGGTGATATATTCTGAATGCACAAGAGACCCAATTGCTGTCCCCATTGCTCATGTTGAGTTGTACCTGACTTTGTCAATACTGCAAGTGAATCCAATGGGACAGCTTGCAGACTAAGGTACCACTCAACATCATCAGAGTAGCAGAACTGGAACAGATGGAAATTACATTAAAAGTACTCTTATTATGTAAATATTAAGGGATCAAAAACCTTCATCAGTAAAGCATCCTGAAAGGGAGACTTTTATTGAAGAACTATAAGCCCAGAATCCTACAATGGAATACATGTAGCTGGACTCTATCCCTATATGGAATTCCATTCAAGGATTTATCTGTGCAAACCATTTTACAGGATCAGAGCCTAAGATGCTAACAGTGTGTGCTGTTCTACAGAGACACAAATGTTCATGTTATAAAAGGACATAAACATACTCTCCACTAACAATGCACAGACTGTGTTAACAACAAATTCACTGGATTGGAAGAGACTTTTGGTGGATCACCTAGTCAGTTCAGTGATCAGTTAGTTCTTCAGTTGTACATTCAGAAATTTAATGTATGAGTTAATCCAAATAATTTTATGTAGAGCCTTCTTAGGCCCTCTATGTGACTACATAACAGTTTGGAAAATTTACGTTTACTGATAAAAAATATTTCACATATCAGATCAAGTTTTAAAATGCTGGCTTTCTAAATATAAATCTGTTTTAACTTTTAAACACTACTTGCTGATAGGCTAATACAGTAACAAAGTACATTTTAGTACTGCATGATTTATACCAAATCAGGTTACTGTCATATTTCTTTGACAAGTAGGGAAACAACCATATTTCATAGATTTCACTCATGCTTGTTGCAAGATTTTAATCCTACAGTTTCACACGGAAGGGAATTTTTATACCTTTTTTCAATACTGTAGGTTTATTGTATGGTGCATCATCTTCTTCTGCTACTTTTTATCTCTGGGTAATCTCATCCACAAACACAAAATCAACTACCATGTCTATGCTGAAGAACTCACAGAATTACTTCTCTATTCCAGACCTATCTCCTTTTGACCAAACAAATATTTGTCTGTCTCTCTGACATCTCCTTATGGATATCTAGTGTCAACTCCAACTCAACATGGCTAAAACAGAGCTCTGAATCTCCTCCCTCCCCACCAAACCCTCGCCCAATCACTATGGACATCACCATCCTGCTTGAGGCCTGTAACCTGGGTATCATCTTTGACTCACCTCTTTTAGGTCTTCACATTCAAGCTATGTCTAAATTATATTCATTCTTTCTACATAACATCTCTAAGATACAGCCCTTTTTAATCCATTCTCATAGTGAAAGCTGTTATCTCATGTCTTGCTTAACACAATACCCTTCTCTCTGGCCTCAACAAATGCAATCATACTCTTCTTGTATCCATTCAGAATGCTACAGCACTCTGATCAGATCATTTTCCAAGCCTATCACTTTTACCATGTGTAACCAAATGCACCCCTTTATTCACACTCTGCATGTTATTGTAATAATCTTTGTACAAAACATGCCTTGGGCGATATCGATAGAAAACTAATAACTCACTTGTCAATAACATGATGATGAAATGTATGTAGCAACATTATATGTAAAGTTATAAACAAACTGAAATTAAACACACTTCAGACAAGTCTGGGCAATCTAGTTTCTCAATGGCAAAGGACAAGCTGATGCTTCTAGCTAAGAGTCTTTAAAGTTGATGGTCAAATCACCCTGTCAAGTGGCCATTCTTTGGCAAGGAAGTGGGGGAGGAACAAACTGATCTGCATTTTAGCAAACAGCAGCATGGAACCACTTTCACCACCAAAAGTCCTGGAGGGTTAAGAATAAACTTTATCTGGGGGTAACGCTCAGGGAAATGCATTTCAAAGGCGACTGGGATATAAATGGGACAAGAATACCCCAAGGTATCTCTCCCTATCTCTCTCTTTTTCACCTAGGATGACAAAGGAAGCAGTCATGTGACTTTGGGAAAGCTCTTGACTGAAATTTGGTCAGCCCTGCTGCTGGGAGCATGTAGTAAGAATTTATCTTGAAGCAAATCTAGTTTAAGCTTTAGCACAAGGAAGCATTTTATCTTTCTCTCTCTCGTAACCATTTCTGACTTAAATGCCTTATACTTGTACTCCTTTAAAATCTCTTTGTAGTTAAATGAACTTGTTTTACTCTTGAATCAAAACTTATCCAGTGTGGAAAATTGTTTGGTAACTCCAATTAAAGTAGCAAACTGTTGTATATTGTTCCCTGACAGGGGCAAAGACCCTAAAATATCTCAACTGTCCAGGAGAGGGTTGGACAGTGCAGAACACGTGTTTTCTAGGGAAAATCAGGGACTAAGAGTGTGTTGGGGTCAGCATGCAAGTGGTAACCAAGACTAGTGGAAGCCAGAGCGTGCCTGGTGTGTGCTGGCAGTCTGCAGCTATATACAGACACTCAGTGTGAGACCTGCATTCTTTGTCTACGTCTGAGGAGCCCAGGTTGTGGGCAAAATATTGTGTGGCACCCCAAGTTGCAAGGCAGTTGGTGACAACTCTTCACTGCTCTGGATTGCACTCTGGAACGTCATACCATGTCACCTGTCTTTGCATCTCTCCACAGACTCCCCCTTCTCTACCACTTGTAACATAAGCTGCTTATATTCACTTTCAAGGCAAATAGTAAATCGCACCTTACCCATCATCTCTCATTCTGTCAATGCTCACCTCCAATCAGCCCATGATGGCAGTCTTCACCACACACATTAGTTTCAGACATCTTGTCTGATTCTGCTAAATGGCAGGCCTACTCTGAACATGTCATCAGCCAAATACATTAGACTTTCAAGTTTATCTGTTGCTGCACAACAGACATCACACTTAGATCAACTGATGAAAACCAGCATTGGAGGCAAGATTATCTGTTGCCCTATGCATTTGCATAAGGGAGTAAACAGGTGATATGAGCTATCTGCATTGCTGGACACAGGACAGTGTGGAGAGCAACCTTTGTGAGGCTGACATTCCCCCCTCACACACAAGTGGACTGAGCTTTGTTCTAATGAGCCAGAGATGATGGGAAAGTAATTTCCTACTGGTTTATATCAGTTGCAGATTACTTCCCTTTGGAGCAAGGGGAGAAACTAAGCAATGAATTGTGACTCTTAGGGTCACAGTTTGTTCCCTAGTCTGCTCTTGGATGTATGCCATTCCTTGCTCAGGGCAGACTTCAATGTCCCAGTCTATCCTTAAACTATTTCCCCAATGTGTGTCTAGGAAATATTGGTCTTGAGAGTCGTGCATATTTTGATGCAGGACAGAAACAAGGCTTCTAAGCTATTTATTGCTGAATAAAAGATAAGAGATTCCAATAGACAGCTGAAAAATGCTTGTTCTTAGGCTAAAATGTTATTCAAAAAAAGTGAGGGGAAAAGAGAAGGGAAATGAAACACAAATGGTGCTTGTCTGAGTTCGACCCCTTTAGAGCACTGGTTACTTCACACAGCTGGGGCGGGTAAACATGTGCAGCCAATGTCAACACAGATGGAATCAATTTCTGAATGAACCAGGACCTGGTTTTTTAAATGCATTTTGCAGTGCTTGCCATGCACAAAGTTTTAAAAACAATGAAAAAACCTTAACACAATAGCATTTGAAAGATGCACAATTAGTAGAAACAACAGAAGGCACTTTTAAAAAATGTCCACTATTAAGAATGTTTTCTGATTAAAGTGAGCCAACTTGTCCCCCCCTCCCCCTCTGCCTTCTTTTAAAGCAGAAACACAGACCAAATTCAACGTCTGTAGCAAAAACCCTGTGTTTTCCATGAGATCAGGCACGCCTAATGTTCTGTATATCAAATGAAAAACGTATTGATGTATATACAGACATTCTGATGTTATTGATATTTAAATTTTTTTAATTTCTAATTCTACTGTTTCAATTCATTTTCAATTCACTATAAAGTTGTACATTTTTCTGGCAAAACTTTTCAAGAGCAAAACCTACATGGAATTATGAGGTATGCACTGAAACAGAACATCTGATTTTAATAAAACTTTATTAACTCATCTGCAAATGACAAGCACCCCAAATACAATTTAGCTTGCTTATCAAAAAAGATTATTACAACTGATAAAAATCAGATAACCTGGTAACAACTAGACAAATTGCTCTTATTGTTTTTACCTTGCAATCTGGCATATATTTTCTCATATTTTAATTGGTATTATGTCAGTAGCTTTGAATCATGTACACCCTGACTACCTGAGGTCATTAAAGAAGCCATTGCACTTTCCATCAGAGTAGCTATGTTACCCTTATGTCCTGGCTAAATTTGCATTTTGTTCTAGCCAAATAACTACTTTATTTCCTGTCTGTAGCAACTGGTAGGGATCACAAATGATTGCCACTGAGACTCCAGGTCAATGATGTGAGGATGAGATACTGGCCAAGAAAGTAGCTGCAAGTGGCAGATACACTTAGCACAGCATTCGTCCCAGACTACAACACAAATAACTGTGGAACAGGACAAAACTCTAACAGAGTGCCTTCAAATCTCAGATGAGAGGCTCCAAGCATTCCAACAAAGCACCAAACAGGACGGGGTACTACATGCAGTTTAAAAAAAGAGTACAAAGTTATACTCCAGGGTTGGCCAGATTGCAGGGAACAAATGCCACAAGAGTTTTCCCATTACTACCAGGTGAATCATGAACTGTAAACGCAAGACAGAATTTTATTTGAAAGAGACAAAGCAGTAATTCCAGCAGAGTTAAGAGCTGATATCATGAGACGGCTACATGCTTCACACCTGGGGATAGAGGCAGATGTGAGATGAAAAAGGGAACTTATCTACTGGCCAGGCATGAAGGCCTAACAGTGTAAAGCGTATAAGTGATCAACTACATAGTATAGTGATTGACAACAGATGGAGACTCAGGCAAGAATGATTAGGAAATTAAAGTTGCATTTTGTAAGGTATGGCATACTTGGAATGCTATGTTCAGACAATGAGTTACAGTACACTGTATAGGAATTTAAACAATTGAGCGCCAAATGGGAATTTGAGCACAAGGTATCTTCCCCTAGATACCCAGAAGATGAAGCTGGGAGTGAAGACAGCCAAGAGACTGATGGCAAAGACAAAATAGATAAGAAGGCATCCCTACCTGGTAATGTTAGGTAATCGCAACACATCCTTCCCGGGGCCTAGATAGTAGCCCAGTATAGAAGGCATGTCAACACTGCAATTGGGAGGTGTGCCTATTGCAGTACCATGAACCTACAAAGCAAACAACTTGGAGAGGGGAACACAGGTTGCAGGAGGCACCAGGAAGTCAGTGTGTACACATGGCTAGAATACCAGCTGCAGCATTTCTGTAAATAGTTGTCTTAATAAAGAGCCAGTTAAGATTTACAAGCAGAGTACTTTCATGTTATTGTCCAATATCCAGTACATGAAACACTATCCTAAACGTTTGTACAGTATTTCTCTGCATTGTTAAAGAAGTTCTTGCACTCACCAAAAACCATCATAAAAAATATATGATGGATTATGGAGGATATCAAATTAAAAATAATTAACTTGTGGCTTTAGTGAGAACATTAAGTTAATACCACAAATCTCAGGAAGCAAAGAATTCCACATCAGTGGGGCAACCCAAAAAAAAAAAATTAGAAGTGTTGGTAAGCATCTAACAGCATTAACTGAGCTCAGATTCCAAAGTGGTTGTTTTATGCAATGGCACCGCTGCCCTGGGACAGAACCCAGAGATGCCCTTAAACTTTAGGTGCAACTTCTGTCAGACATGCCTGAATTTGTGATATTTATTAAATAAAATGTGCAAAAGTCAAGTACAGTACACATGACAATGACAAAAGGCAGGCAAGAGTTACACTCAAACCCCATGGCACACTCACGGAAGAAATGTGGGAAGAATTTACCTCAGAGATTCAAAAGTAAAAAGGATGAAAAAATTGAATTTGTTTTATTTAGCATTAATAAAGAAAGATTAGTACATATCCACTTGGAGATGTCACTCAGACAACAGGAAATATACAGATGAAGAACCTAGAAAATAAAGAAAAGGCAGAACAAATTTGTATTTATGAAATAAGAATTGGTCTATGTACCAAAAAGGTTCAGGTGTAGAGAGAAGAGCAATGGGCCATCAGAATTCTGGCAAATACCTCAGTACAAATCCCAAAAGGATGGATTTAAATAATAGTTTGTGTTGAAGCAATAGTCAGAGGTGATTATTGATTTTTTTTAATTGTAGCTGCTAGGCACTTCCCTGCTCAAGGAGCCTACGAGATATTTATGCACATGACATGATGAGGGGTTAAGACAAGAACCAGCAGACACAGGGAGAGGAAGAAGGACAGGGACAATGCCAATTAAATTATGCCATTATTCTGTGAAGGTCTGTGCACAGCATGACATAGTGAAGAGTTTTCTTTCAAAAGAATGAAACAATATAGGAGAAGATTTCAGGTGGGATTTTCACAAGGAGTCAGCATTGTCCTAACTCTGCTTCCACTGAAATCACCAGGAGCTATATCATTGGCTTCAATGGGAGCAGAGTTAGACCAATGATGAGTGCTTTGGAAAAATTCACCTTTAAATTTAAGCAAGTTTTAAAAAAGGAGGAGACCAGCTCACGAATGGCATTCCATGGATAGGGATGACATGGCAATAAGAAACTAGCAACATGATAAAACCCAATCGCAGTAAATAAGAGTACAGTACTCTAGAGAAACAATGGCAGCAATAAGGAAAGTAACTCTCTTACAGTCCAGTGTGCTGAAGGTCACTAATTCACCAACAGATCTAATACAGTTAGAAGAGATGACATTATGTTTCATTTAGACAGAGTTAGATCACTATATGCCTTTAGTAGAGCAATTTGAGTACACTGTAAACCCTAACTGTAGTGCATTGAGAAAATGGCCAAAATGTAGTAAAAGCCAATCCAAGACTGTACGGCCTTGCAGGCCAGAGATGAAGAAAGCTTTGAAACACGATTCAATTGATATTATTCTTTATGAAAGAGTGTTATAAAAGTCTCAGAATTAGATCCCTTAAACTAAGATATTGCTATGACACTATACACTAGTGGCTCTCAGCTGCGACCCATGTGACATCCTCAGGGCCATAGAGGCAATATATATATTGTGCGGATGTGGCCCACTTAACATACAGAGAGCTAAATACGTGGCCTACAATGGTATATAGGTTGAAAACCGCTGCTATATATGTATGTGAATAATAATAGTAGTAATACTAATATCCAAGACCAACTCAAACATCAGGGAAAACAGGGATGGCAAAAGAAACAGCATCCTGAAACGCAACATAGCCAGAAGAAATTACTATACCTGTAGGCATCCAAAGTTTGAATTTCTTGGTCTTATTTACTTAAGCCATCACCTCCCCAGATGATCTTTAGACCCAGACACATAGCCAGTTACACGTGCACATTTAACAAAGACAAAAGGTAACCATGGCTGGAAGGGGAAAATTTTTCAAAGAACCGGCCAATCATCCGGAGCTGAGGAAGGCTGTCTTCCAATCACCAGAACATACATGGGTTTGGGCTCCTTCCAGAGTCTTCATTGTGATGGGGTATTCAAGATTATCTGCAAGAATACCAATAGCTGCAAGAATCAACCTTTTCCATGTCTGGGTGGCCACAACCCCGTATCCCATGCTGACAAACGTTATCCTGGTCATAGTGACTCACGCAATTATCACCTCCAATCCTGAGCAGCGCAACGTGAGGTGAGGTGAGTGGCAGACCAAGGACAGAATCCAGCTCCAACTCCCAGCCCTGTGTTTGAACCAAAAGACCACTCTGCCTCGGCATTTGAGCAACTAATTGTTATTACATATTTCTAAGCCTGAGTTATATTGTAAGCTGTTTGGGGCAGGGATATAATTGTTTACATGCCTGTAAAATGTTGGAGCACTTTGTTAAACAGTTATTATTTACACTTTCCTCTCAGTGTCTCACATGTTTTGTAGAAATTCATAATCTGGAAGTCAGCATTGTACATTTAACTTATTTTAACTGCTATATATGCAATTATAAAGAAATCATAGCAGCTCCAGGCTGGAAACAGACTTTTAAGTATCACCATTTATGAACTAATAATCTGATTTGATACTGACAACTGAATGCAGATCTTGTATTCATTGGAGGATATATTCAATATATGCAAGCTTTGCCATCTTTTCATTCCACAACAGTATTCAAATTCCTTTATGTCCACACTCCAATGTCTGGAATGTACCTCAGGGGCCAGATAAATAAAGGTAGCTGGGACCAGACATGAAATAACTGCTTACTGTGGTAAAGTCAGGCCAGAGGGCCACCAAAGCATATACAAGGGCCGATATGTGGGCCCTAAAGGGTTACAGGCCCTCTGCCTTGTAGGCAGAGGAGAGATTACAGCAGGGCAATTAGAGACACCTGGACCCAATGAAAGGCTACACCAAGTGTACTTTATCCATGCCTCCCCTAAAGGGGGAGGAGGGAACAAACGAGAAGGAAGTTGCCAGAAGGCCTGTGGCAGCTGGAGGAGAAGCTTCCCTCCCAGATCAGGAGACACAGCTCCTCTGCAGCTAAGGGAGATGGGGTAGCTGGGGGCACCCTGGCCCAAGAAGAGAGGTAAAAGCACGAGACCCACCAAGGAAAGCCGGCAGGTTGCCACATTACAGACTACAGTAAAGCACTGCAAATTGTCTTAAAGGAGCAAGCATGCAAAATATACCAGATTAAAGAGTTGTGGTATTTCCTGCATTTTGAAAAGAACCTCTTGACATCTCTGTATCCAGAATCTTACCAAATGGGGGGCTACCTGGAAAACAACTCCCCACAGCCTGGCTACAAGACAGAGCCTACTCTTTCACTAAGTACCAGCAGTGTACATGGCACCATACAAACACAGAACATACTGAGGTCCTCCACGGGAGCTCAGTCTTGTACAGGCAGAGATAAAACAAGGAGTGATGATGATGCAGTCTTGTAATCTCATATAAAACATCACTGACATGCATCCCAGAAGAAAGGCATTTTGGAGACAGTTGAAGGAGGAGAGGAGAGTTGTTTGGAGCACAAGAAGAGGGAGACACTACTTAGCCACTTTCATAGCCTCATGGCAGAGGGCTGAAACACTTGGGGAAAAGAGCTGTACCAGCCTGAAGTATACAAGACTGTTAAGAAAGGAGCTCAAGTCAAGAAGGACAATTCTTAGCTAGGTTGAAGTAGGAGTGTGTGAAGAAAAGACAAGTCTGGAACATTTCTTGTGCTTTCTGGGAAAGAAATTTGGAGGGGGTCGGAGCCATTAAGGAAGGCATGGTGCTGTGGAGCCAGGAGCTATCTGGACCTCCAAGAGAACAGTGTACAATTTGCCCCACAGAAACTCAAATCAAGGAGAATGGGCCATATGTGAATGAGGAAGTGAAACACTGACTGTGGCAGAGTGATCAATAAACGCAAGCATATTACCAGATCAGATATCTGCACTATTGCAGATAAGTCTGGGACAGAAAAGTAAAAAAAAGAAGCCAAACTGAATTTCATCCTATTTCTGTTATTCCACTATTCAAGGTCATCCAGATTTTTCAATATAATATTCAGATCCTCCTCTGCACTGACGACAATTCCCAACTTTGTATTAATCACCAAATTTCATTAGTACACTGCTCTGTGCCATAGCCATTAATAAAAATATTGAATAAGACTGTCCCAAGACTGATCTTTGAGGAACTCCACTAGTAACTTGCTTTCAGACCATTAATTTACCTTTTAGCACAACCCATTGCCTTGTACCCTTTAGCCAAGTCCTTATCCACCTTAGATTTCTTGTACTGATCCCCATCATCCCTACTTTAACTAATCATTTCCCTTGTGGTACTGTGTCAAATGCTTTAATTAAGTCCTAGTATATCAGAGCTACTGCACTTTTCTAAAAAAAGTCAGTTATTTTCTCAAAGAAGGAAATCAGGTTAGTCTGGCATGATCTACTTTTGGTAAACCCATGCTACATTACATCTCCTTTACCATTTATTTCCATGAATTTAATTATTTTCCTTCAACAGTGTGTCCTTGTCTGTAGCCCTAAAAGTTAGATTCTGTTGGCAGCTTATTCAATACTCAAAATCTTGCATTATTGTTAATTATGGAAGATGCTATTCAAGGTCCTTTTGAATTGACATCATTATTCGGCTTTTAACCATACTCAAATGACTTTAATCAATGAACTTTTATTGAACTTACACAATTTGACCTTTTAATACAAAGGGGAAAAAAATGTAATTTCCAACATTTTTTTGAAAGAAAAAAACATGTAACAATGTCATAGGACTCTATTTTTATACAGCAGACCAGAAAGCAATGAGTAATATTAAACCCTACAATAAATCTTGAGGTAAAATAAAGACACACAGTTTCCTCTTCAATGTTCTAGAAGTGTATTTTTCTTATATCATAATCCTATCCACATATTTAAAAAAGAACCCGTACAGTTGGCATACTTTATGTTTACAGAGTGATTCACATAATTTGCAACATCTCACTTTAAAAATTCCTTTTGATTTCGCTATGGATTTTCTTCTCTGAGGGCACCATCTCCTTTTTCACATTTTCTAATAAAAGTCTGAGATTATACCTGACAGAGAACAAGATGAAAGGAGGCTGCCAAATTGACTCCCAACAATAGGAAGCCCATTTATATGGAACATTCCTACAGAGTAAGTATGTACGCATGTGGGGAAGGGTTGGGGACAGAACTGACCTACTCTTTTGATTTATGCCTACAAGGGGTCTGGAACATTGCTGGACACTTGTTGTGGATAAATAATTATTAGACTGTCAGCATTCTAGAAAAAACAAAAAGATTCATGCACTTTACTGTGGAAATAATGCAAAATAGCTGTGTGTGCTATTGTATTTTTTTTTCCCACAGAGCATTTATCTCTGAAATCACTGACAGTCAGCGGTACTATAACAACTTAATGCATGGAAGTTGTGTGTTCTGTCCCTGTCATGTTGTGGGTAATTTATGATAGCCTTCCTCAAGAATATCTGAACAGCAGGGACTTACAGGATATTATTTCATGGCTTCACTGGAAAGGATATTTTTAAAGCTGTCTGATGATGCTGCGGTGTTGGGATCCTAGGTGATAAACCAGCAGCAGTTGAGCGGGACATGGAGTATTGGCTGCTTTGTTACTCTCAACCTATGAGCAAACACTGGTGTTTGTCCATCTTCTCAACTCAAGACAATGTCTCAGCAACATCATCTACAAGAGACCCAGGGCAAACTTAATGATGGGGAAAACTTATACCAAGACATGTTCAAGTACTCAGGCTAGAAAGGAAGGTTGCATACCTTTTAGTAACCAGAGTTCTTTGTGGTGTGTGGTCATTATGAGTTTGCTTGCACTCCATGGGCCCAAGACTGGAAGATTCTTCATTAAAAGTGCCAGTTAACCTATGCCTGCATCCTGTGCTTCCCTGAATTTTGAACTGAGGACATAAGAGGTGGCACGGACCAACCAGATATCCAGTTCCTACTCTACCTTGAATAAAGAAAGGATCCAGGCAGAGGGGAAGGAGGGCAGGTTGTGAATATTCTTAGGAACTACACATCTTGAGGAACTCCAGTTACTGTAATGTAAGTAACATTCCTTTCTTCCTTGAGTGCTGGTACCTATGGGTAATTCACTTCAGTGACTCACAAACAGTACTCACCAATGAGGAAGGTGAACTATCGATTGAAGGACTGTCATGCTGAAGGATACATCAACTAAAGATGCCAAGACTAACACATAGTGTTTGGTAAAAGTGTGCAACGAGCTCCATGTTGCTACTCTACAGATTTCCTCAAGAGGCATACTTTGGAGATGAGCTAGTGTGTGCTCTAGTAGAGTGGGTCCTACACCCTGAGGAGATGGGGCTATAATCTGTTTATAAATTGGATACAACTCAAGATCCATTTCAGGAGTCTTTGTTATTAAATTGTTTCCCCTTTCATTTGCTCAGTGAAAGAGATTAACAATATCAGGGATTTTCTAAATGCCTTAGTCATGCACAGGTAGAAAGCTGGAGTTCCAGGAATGTCCAGGGAATGAAGCTTCTGGTGCTTTCTGGAAATGTGAGGTTTCTGATAGAAAGGCGTGCGAATGGTCTGATTCTGGTGAAATTCAGAGGGAATCTTTGTGATGAACTTGGGAAATAACTTTAGGGGAAGTCTGTCCTTATGAGATATGCCATAAGAGCTGCAAATTCCCTTACTATCCAAGTGAAAGCAACTGCTGTAAGGAAGGCCACTTTCATGGATAGATGGAGAAGTGAGAGAAGCCAAGGGCTCAAATGGTGAATTAATAACCGCTGACAGCACCAGGTTGAGATCCTAAGTAGGAGTTGGTGCTAACATAGAAAGGAAGGTTCTAAACAAGGCCCTTCAGAAATCTCATGGTTACAGGGTGAATGAACACTGAGAAGTTATCAATAGGAGGATGGAAAGCATTAGTCACTGCCAGATGCACGCGTAATGAGTTAAAGGATGGGAGCGTCAGTAAGGAAGGACCCTCTCAAAAGCCTAGTGTCCTGCCTGACGTTCAAATAGGTTGACCTGCAGATGGGATTCCTGGTGAGACCAGGAACCCTGTGCAATTTGACGGTCTAAATGTGCACCTCCCCCCACCCCCCACAACCTAGAAGGGAGGTGTCTGAGATTAGCTTCTTTGTAAGTAGAGGGGGAACAAAGGGAACTACTCTATACACAGACTTCTTTTCCCACCAGATGAGTGAAGACAAATGCTCAGCAGGATCATAACATGTTTGTCTAAGATGTCTCCATTTGGATGTAGACTGTATGAAGCCAACCCTGGAGATAACTGTTGAGGCTTAAGAAGGGTGTTACATATGTGCAGGAGGCCATGAGGCCTAGAACAACTAGGCAGGAGCAGGATGTCATCTGGGCTCATTTGGAGTCAGGCAATGACATTCCTTGTTGAAAGGAACCTGTCTTGAAGTAAATTGGCTTTGATGATAGTCTGCTCCGGGATCGGTCCAACAAATTCTGTAACCTGTGATGGGATTAAAATGGATTTTTCTTAAATTTACTCAAAGTCCTAAGGATTGTTGGAATCTTACGAGGGAGTGTGCCTATGACTGGATGGGATAAAGCAGCCTGTTGTTGAGGAAAGGAAACACCAGGCTGCCCTGATGAAGGAGGTGCACTGCTACCATGGTAAGCGACTTCATAAAAACTCATGAGGCCATCAAGTAGCTGAAAGGAAGGACTCTGTATTGGTTATATTCTATGCTCACCATAAAGCAAAGAAATGTCCTTTGGGCCAGGTGAAGATCTATATGAAAAGAGGTATCTTGCAAATTGAAAGCTGCAAACCTGTCATCTTTGTTGAGGAAGGGGATGATAGAGGTCAGAGTGGTTCCCCCTGAATCTTGAACTGCATATGAAGATGCTCAAATACCTGAGTTCTAGAATGGGCTTTTTTGTTGGGAGTCTGCTTTTTTGTTGGGAAATGAGGAAATCTCTCAAATAGAAGCCCTTCCCCTAGGAATCTATGGCTCCTAGTCAAAAAAGGAAGTCTAATTCCTGTTTGAGAAAACTCTCATGAGAATGGGTCTCTGAAGATGGATTGGAAAGGAAGATTGGAAGAAGGGACTGACAGGAACTCTGTTGCACAGACCATGGAGTTAATCTCCAGGACCCATCTGTTCAAAGAGATGTATGGGAAGGAGGTGAAACAAGCACGCATTGAAGGGAATGGGAATGTCTGCTTGATGGCTCTGAAAAGACTCACCAAAATTTTTTTTGGCAGGAAGTTGCGTCTGAAGAGGAAATGATAGTGGGGCATTCTGTCTGTTATGGTGATCCTTATGGCATTTTGTGGGTAGCTCATAAACCCTGTGAGGAAAAAAAGATGAGGAGTGGGATTCTGCCTATTAAAAGATGATTTAGAGTACTTCCTCAGGAGGGGTGGGGCATAAATCCCATGGGAGTGGAGAGTAGCTGGAGAATCCTTAAGTATGTACAACAGTTGGTACATTTTTTCACTGAACAGGATGTAACCCTGATAAGAGGAAGTCTTTTATCATTTCTTGGACTTCCTTCAGAAACCTTGTGGAGTGAAGCCAAGAAACCTTCCTCGTGACTGCAGTGGGAGGCAGTGTCAGCTGCATTGTACAGTAATGCCTAAAGGGATGACTGGGCTATGAACTTTCCTTAATCCAGGATAGATTGGAACTGGGGTCTGAGCTCCTCAGGAAGCTTGTTAGCCAGCTCAGGAAGTTTGGTGTATATTAACAATCATATTTCAAACTCAAAGCCTGATAATTTGCTATCCTGAATTGTAAGATAGAGAAACTCTTTCCCTCCAAAAGTTCCAGGTTTTTTTGTTTGTTTGTTTCTTAAAAAGTCCTTATCGGAGACCATCACATTTGGTACTGGCTGGAAAAACAGATATTCCTCTTTTGTAGGTGGCTGGGATGTGCCAGTCTTCATCAATTCCAGAATAGCCTCATTCATGGGAAGTGCCATTCTAGTAAGGCCTGCAGTCTGGAGGATGTCCAGAAGCTTGTGAGTAGGGTCCTGAACTTCCTCCAGAGGAATCTGTAAAGCTCCTGTCTGTCTGAGAAGTTCCTGAAATTGTTTAAAATCATCTGGCGGTGATGGTGAAGCCAACTTCACTGCCTCATTGGGGGGGGAGGAGGAAAGAGCTACAGGTGGACTGGGCAATACTAGCTGGTTAGGTTGTTTCTCCTCCACACAGAGGTTTCTGAGGGGCAGAGGTTCTTCCCCAGGAGATGAATGTACTCCTGCTCCAATCTCCTAGAGCCCAGAGGTCTAGAATAAGAGTCCCAGACACTCAATAGAACCAAAGTGTAGGGTCGAATGGGTACAGAAGTGAACATGGAAGGTCATACTGACACGGTGGTGATCCCCAAAGAGGAGCGTCCCATGAGTCACAAGCCCAATAGTGTGTCTTATGGAGATGAGCACAAGCCTAGGACACTCTAGAACCACTGTTGCATCTCAGGACCACTGGAACACTCTGAGTATCAGCTTCAATTTCACTGGAGGAATAGAAATCATTGCAGTCTGCAGACAGAGCTCTCAGTACTATGCGTGCAGTGATTCCTGAATGGCTAGTAGATGGGAATCGATGTATACTGTCAATACTGGTAACCCAATCCCACAGCAAGTGGAAGGGACTAGTGAGTGAAGTATCAACTGTGTAGGTAGCTCCCTGGAGATTACTGGATCAGAGAGCAGTGGTGAGTCCAGGTCAGTATAGATTGCTAAATCTTCAAGAACAGTATAGTCTGAACTGGCCGGCATGTGAGAGGGCCTTGTGTGCAGTGGTAGATTAGATGGTACAGGCTTGGAATGGGAAGTAAGTGATGGTATCAGTAAGTCCTTCTTGAGGTGCAGAGCCTCTGATGTTGGCAGCAATTGCTCTCTCTTCTTTTTCGCTGCAGTTTGGGCCAGACCAGCCCCTTGTATAGGTCATGGTCTTAGGACTACCCTGGCTCTTGGTACAATCAGTTCTAGGCCATGTTCACCTCTGGTAGCTCCAGATCCACCTGTACTGGGGCATGGAGTCTTGCCTAGTCTGGCGGAGGAAAAGGAGGCTGTAATAGGGTCTACACAAACCTAATTCTGAACAAGGCAATAGAGACAAGAGATGTGTGGGTCACTAACTGGGAAAACCTGGGGACTGGCAAATGTTGTTGAAAGCCAGGAATCTTGGGCATAAAATAGATGCCCCAAACGGTGCAGGGGAGAAACCCCCTAAACCTCAGAGTGAATGAACTAGTCAACTAAGAACTGCAACTATGTGCAAAAAAACCCTGGAAGATAGTAAGAACACTGGGAAGGTGCAGACACAGTTAAGAGTCCCACCTCATACCATAAATGATAGAAAGGAATTATGCTACCCTCTTGTAATTATTCTTCTGCTCAGCTTCTGCCATGCTAGCCCACAAAAAAAGGTCCCCGGGCCAATGGAACTATAAAGACAGGCTACAGAAAGTGAGACTTAAAATTTTACTCCTTCAGGGATTTGCTCTAGAGAGTAAACTACATTGAACAGCATTAAAGTCCTTTTTTCCCCTGCAAGCCAGGTTGATTTTCAAGACACTAGGCCTGTATTTTGTGAATTATATATTACAAAAAGAAAGTCTTTGAGGAAAATGGGAATAGCTTGCTTTTAACAGTAAGGAAATATTTTCTAAGGGTTGAATGTACAGTTAAATTAACACTTACCAGCCATTGCTGAGGAATCTCTGGTAGAGGCATCTGAGGTGGAGCAGGCAAACTGTTGGAAACTTCTTGTCTCTGTACATGTTCTTTTATTTCAAAACCTGCAGGAAAAAATGCATGACACATAAGACAGTAAACCAAAGTATTAAGATGGGACACTGCTCTACCATATCTACTTACTTACTTTTCACACAACCTGTTAGTTCTCCATTTCAGAGAACTTCTGAAACATTTGTACCTGCATGTTTGTTTTTAGCATCCATCTACCAACATACAACAGATGTTGTATTCATCCACCTTTATAAATGGCAGGCGGCAGAGACCAACATACGCTCTTAGAATGTGGAAGTCTAGGACCCAGCTTTCCCTCTTGGCCTCATTCCCATTCCCCAGATCATAGATGATTTCCAAAGCCACATTGATAAATGTTTTAATAACCCAAAACATGACTTAATAGGATCAATGCTATAATTTAAGCTTCTAATTAAACAAAACAAACTCATGCTCACCCACCTTACTGTGTATGAGAAAACCAATCCATTCTGCAGAATACCAGATGCAGAAAAGCTATACATGAAATAGGTCTAGATTAGTGGGGGGAAAAAAACAGAATTTAAAGAATCTAAATAGCCAGAGTTTGAACAATTTATTAGGTACCTATTAGCTAAAGGCTTAAACCCATTTGCAAGAGGAAGATATAGAAGATGGGGATGTCCCAGAGGAATACAAAGGGTGCCCTCAGCCATCATTTACCAGGCTAGAAAGTGTAAACGAAATAAACTATTAATGCAGAGTTGCATAGAAGTTCCACCCTCCAAATATTTTCTTCTTTTGCCCAACTCTTTGTTTTTCTTGTGAAGACCCATGGTTTCCAAAAGATCTAACAAGAAGAGAGTTTCATTAGTGCAATTGCCTCTGGAAAAAACAGAGAAGAGAAATTGGAAGTGGAAGGGAGAGTGAGTGTGAAAGCTGTGCCCAGAGTCTCCTACTAGTCACTACTGCCTGTCAGTCTTCAAGGAAAAAGAACTTAGCAAAATAATTTGAATCCCAGTCACACTCTCTTAAAAGGAACATGGTATAGTTTATCAAAAAAATATCAACTCAGGAGATTAGGGTTCATTTCTTCAACATTTTGGCATAAATTCAACCAATGGAGTTGCATTCTGCTTACCCAAGGGCTGAATTTAGCTCTTAGTGTTTTGTTTAGCTTTTACACACATATTTATAGAATCAAATTAATCTCTTTGTCTGAAGCTATACAACTCCCCAAAAGTGTAATGAATGATGAAATGCTTTTTGTCAGAACATTGTAGCACCAGTAGGTGTGATGGAAAAAACAATGCTGATAAAATAGACTATGACTAGAGGCCAGGGATAATTCTTGCTTCCTGAAAATCAAGTTTAGAGATTTTTCTTGAAAAACATTCCAAAATAATTTTCAGTTGTACCTCTTCATGTATGACAAACCCATATTCAGAATTTTACCCATTTGCTTAATCCACTTTCTTTTGCTGTATTTGAGTAATAACAAGAAAGTTAAATAGGGAGTTTCTTTCTGGGACCAAATAAATAAATAAATAAAAATAAAAACGTTTTTGTTTGCTAACAGCCAAAGCTCTGTGTGTGTTAAATAAGGACTTGCCCCAACAGCCTGTCTTCTACTTAATTATGCAGTGAAGTCAGAATGATGTTTGATGCATCAACCATTTCTATGGAAACATGCTGGCAATCACACAATTATAAATTCATCACAGGCTCCAGCAACAGAATAAACTGGATGTTTGGAGGTGAAAGCTCTATATTTTCCACAAAACAAGGTGAAGCAAAATGGGTTTGACTGAGATTTAGTTTAGAGTTTTAGGTTGTTCAAACACTTCCTGTTCTGCCCCTACCTCTGGAAGATGACACTGACAACTGGGTGAAGAGCCCACTCATGGTGAGAGAAAAGGGCTCTGCCGAGGCAATCTGCCAGTACATTGTGGGCTCCTGGGAGGAGTGTCACCTTGAGGTGAATGACACGTTTCACCCAGAAGTCCCTCATCAGAGGGCCTCCTGGCACAAGGTCAAAGACTGAGTCCCTCCCTGTTTGTTGATGTAAAACATGGATGAAGTGTTGTCTCTCAGGACCTGCACCACTTTGCCTAAGATCTGGGGAAAGATCACGTGACAGACTAAGTGTACCGCCCTGAGTTCCCTGACATTTATATATAGGGAAAGTTCTTCTTGAGACCAGAGGCCCTTGATCCAGAGGTTGCCGAGGTGGGTTCCCCACCTAGATCTGACACATCCAAGACTAAGTCTACTGAAGGTGGAGGGGTA
>ML675624.1:70750334-70986341 GCA_007922155.1 Mesoclemmys tuberculata
AGATGACAAAGGACACTCTTTACTTGAGCCACTCTTTAAAGAGTGAGTCAGAAGCTATTCAAATAAAGGTACATAGAGAACCACAGATCAGTTTGAGATGTAGGTTATAAATTGATTTTTTAGTTCTCCAGTACTACAAAAAGATTGTTTTGCACTATCGTAACAAACATCTTTTCTGCATGTAATTCTAGAAGGCAATTGTTATTCATTTCTTTAATATGATGAATAATGTTTCACATTAAATATTATAATCTGTGGCATTCTCTGTAATGAAGCCACATAGTTGGTTCCCTAAGCTTTTTGCTAATACTTCATTGTCCAGATTGGTTAATTATACTGGCCACTATGATCTACAGTCTTCTGGATTTTTTTCTTTTTTCAGAGGTATGGTTATACTGGCTGCCAGACAAGAATTAGGCAATTTTCTTTGTTCAAGGGAGTGACTAAACATTTGAAGTATTCGAGACAGCAGAAGCTCCCGTAAAGATTTATAGGCTTTGTGCGCCTGGTGTCCAGCCAAGGAGATGTGCCATTTGGAAAGTCCTCTGTAGCATTCCTAATTTCAACTGCTGGTATCTCACTTCAAATTTGACTTTTTTTTTATTTTAACAATCTCCAGGATATTTTTAGTTTTTCCAAAATTGTATGTTGTAACAGAGTTCCTGAAGGTGAAGAAAGTTTTTTCACAGAACTTTAAAATGTGTCTTACCTCTTTTTGATTAGTTGCTTTATTTTTCTTCTATTCCATTTGCAAATATGATTGGGGATTAGCTGAATGACATATTTTGAAAGTTTACAAATGGGATTAAAGGGTGCATTTTTAGCTATATTGTGCAACAACTGACATATGTATGTTCCTTTATAGGGGGTAACGGAATATGTGTCACACTTTTACTATACGGTCAATGGATCCTTGCAATTTTAAAAACTCCTAATTTGCAGCTTGACAAAACCCTCACTGGGATTATTTAGCTGAGATTAGCCCTGCTTTGACCTCCTGAGGTCCCTTCCAACTCTAATATTCTATGATTCTATATAGGCTTTTTACAAATATCAGAGGGCAAAGTTAAGGTAATGGGGTATTTTAAAATAGGATAGGATAACTTGAAAGGATTCTATGTAAATGGGGAAATTATTGTACAACAGTAACTTTATAATTTCTTCTCTCCTCACCCCCCTCTCCACCCCACCTAAAACAACAAACAAAAAACTTCCCAGGGGAAAAGTAATTACCCTGGGATGGCATCTAAGGTTATAAGGGACTCATTCTGCCAAGCTAAAAATAGCAGTGTAAAGATTCAGGCCCAGGCATTGAAACCTGGTGAGGGAGGAGGGTCTCAGAGCCGGGGCTCCAGCCTGAGTATCTCCACTACTATTTTTAACCCTGCAAGCCTGAGTCAGTTGACACAGGCTCTGAGACTTGCTGCTGTAGGTCTTTTTTTGCTGTGTAGACATACCCTGAAATATCATCGAGATTGGCTTATTTTTGGGGCAGTTATTGTGGAAGGGGTTTGGAGATGCATCAAAATTAGTATTATAATGGTTAGGTACAGAGCAGCTGCCAATGCTTCATAATATAACCCTATTTTTCAACCAATACCACTAATTGCAAGCACATCCACAATCAAAATAAAGTAACTGCTTAATTTACAGGTCAGAAAAACACTCTGGTTGGCAGATCATCTACAGTGCAATAAATTACTTTGTGGCTAAATTGTGTTAACATTCACATGGTGGAAGACTATAGTTCCAGCCCTTTGTTACATTTAACAGTAAAATTACTCATTTTATTGTTAAGCACTCAGCAAGTTTATATTTATTTTTTGCCTGTTGGTATGTCTTTGCTTTGTTTCAATTTGGCATTTGGGGGAAAGAAAAAAAAAACCTTTGAGCATAAACGAATTCTTCCCATTCTGCAAGGAACAAAATAAGTCTCCGACACTGACCTTTTGATGACTGTATCCTCAGGAGAATGTTAGTTATTACTGCTTTTTTCTCCCTGACAGTGGATGTTAGATATTCATGGTCCAAAAGTTCAAGGAACAGACGCAATTCAACTATTAATTCTTCCATGGCTGAAAAAAAACAAGAATTAACTCTTCTAAACATGTAAACTTGATTTAGAAAGGCCACTGAAATCTCTTATTTAAAGAGATTGTCATTTTTTTAACCTGTACTCTCCCCACCAGCCTTCCCCCATACATGCGCTACAGGTATGTCTACACTACACAGACTATACACGCCCAGCTAGGTCATCATAGCTATGTCCAGCATAATGTAAAAGTGACCCATGCGGATGGAAGGGAATTTTCCATCAGTGCAGAAGCACAACCTCCATGAGTGACAGTAGCTACACTGACAGAAGCATTCTTCCTTTGACACAGCTGCTTCTACTCTATTGACCTGTCTACATGTCTGCCAAACTTTTAATTTAGACCAGGCCTAAATCTAGATAGGAACATATTGCATTAATTAGGCAAACTACAAAACTAGGCCACAGTGTCACCCATCCCACCATTAGTCAGTCTCTGGTGAACCATCCTGCTCGCCCTCCTTCATAAATGTCAAAAGTTAAAAAAAAAAAAAATTAATTCAGCCAGGTTAGCAAAAAAATTATTTATTTCTTTTTGGTGTCATTTAAAATGGAAAAGGTTTTGACAAAAATTTCTAAATGCATTGACATTTTCACATTTTTTTCATTTTGGAACTATGGGGAAAATGTCTCTCTCTCTCTCTCTCTCTCAACATTCCCTCTAGTGAAAAACCAAATGAAGAGATTTTAAAATAAAATTTAAAAAAAAGGGAATGAGTCCCCTAAAAAAATCAAAAAGAATTTTGTCAAATATGAAAAATTGTATTCCCCCTCCCAATGAAAGTCTCCCCCTGACATTTTTCATGCAATATTCCCCCCCTTTTTTTAATCAGCTCTAGTTAGCACATGTAAAAAAATACAAAGGGGATCTAGCTACTCAGCCCCCAAAGTAAGCAGTTCCACACACAGAGATGAGAAGGTCCCAGGGGGAGGTGTTTTTCCCACACAGGCCCCATGTAGGTGTCTGCATAGATCGCAAGGCCAGTCCCAGAAACACATCATGTGTCCCTGTTGTCTATGCTCAGTGCTAGCCTAGAGTTTTGACTATTACAGAGTAGGCTAATTCTGTAGGCATTATTATCCTAGCAAAGACTTCTCCCCTGAGGGTATCTAATAAACCAGGGACACGGTGATGCTACAAAGGCTTCTGGAGTTTAAAGGCATGCAATCATACAAAGTCTATCTGATAAATGAAGTAGTAACAGTCAGAAGTTGCCTTTGGAAAGGCTGGATGTTGTGCTGGAGGAAAGTCTTTCTATTATTATTAGCAGAAGTATTAGGGTATGCTGAAGCATTCTGGTCATGGACCAGGACCCCAATGTGCTAGGTTTGTATGGAATCGGTAGGAAACTTTAGTCCACATACCAAAGAACTGTAGATTTCTCAAAAATGAGCAAAGAAAAATACACATGGTTTTAAGGAATATTTGTTTGGCTATCAGACATACAAGGGTATAAGACGTCTGAGAAAAACATTACTAATGTGCTGTACCCGGTCAGGATATAAAACAAAATACAAACACAAAAAAATTGTTCTTTATTTTACCCCTGGAAAGAATGAAGCAGAAATCCATTTCCTTCCTTACTTTGCTCCTTTCTTGCCTTCCCTCCCATCATATCCACACACCTTTGTTTTCTAATACAGTATTTCCATAAAGCCAGTTCCTACAGCTGAGTGAAACAAGTGACTGATCTATCCAGCCATATCACAGCTTGCTTAACAGTGCACATTGGTACTTCACTTGCAAATGTTTGAACATCTTATCTTTAGAAGTGGCCCTCTTTTTTCAACATAGGACTTCTCTGAGCTCATTTTTAATTCTGTCACATTTACAGCTCTGCATATTTTTATTCATTAAATGACGTATTTCCACAGTCCATGACTGAACTATGCAATACCAATAACATATTTAAAACAAAAAATCTTGTGATTTGACATTAAATGCCAGAGTGAAGTATTACTGTGAAACAACTGTGAGCTGGACGAGCATTCTGGCTAATAGTCTCTAACTGAGAAATGCCCAGCATCCCACTCTATCTGGTCTCACCACTGGCTCTCTGAACCGTATCTCTAGCACCACTTCAGTCAGGATATTTTTCTTCTCTTTTAACTGCAATAATGTTTACCAAGCTCACATGTATAACTGTGACCATATCTCTTGCTCTAGTGGCTGAAGGGAAACATGGGAACACTGCACAATCACATAAAAAAGAAAGTAATTTACACTAGTAGAAACCTGCTGCTTCATTTTCTGCCTCTTCTGGTTTTATGTTTCCTTTGTGATGGATCCTGGCTTATGCTCTTCTGAGTTACTCCCACCGCTACAGCTCTGAGCAGCTCAAAATCTTTTATTTATCTATCTGCATAACACCGTTGCAAGGTAAGGAAGTACTATCCATCCCCATTACAGAGGGGGAACTGAGGCACAGAGAAGCTAAGGTCACACAAAGGTCTATGGCAAAGCAGGAAATTGAATTCAGATATCCCAAGTTCCAGGCTAGTTTCCTAATGATTGGACCCTTCCATCCTCTCTCATTGCCCTGGTAGCCTACAGAAACAGGGGAAGAAAGTTACTCCAGAGATTTCTCTCATCATAAAACGATAATTAAAATATAAACCGGGTAAAGGGACAGAACATGGGTCTGACTGGAAAAAAACCCAAACAAACAAGTAGAGAAAGGTTTTCTATGTTCTCATGCCTCCGTCACCAGGCCCTCTTCTTCCCAAAATCCGTCACTGATCAGGCCTTTCGGAAGGGCCTTCTATATTTCTAGGATGGTTATAAAATGTATTGAATGCTTGACAACAAAAGCATTTGGGTGAAAACTAAGTGCTGCTAATGGATTTTATTTTTTGGTGGGATTGGTATTAAATTAATCAATGATAGTAATTTATCATTTGATTCATTGTCATTACTGTTTCATACACAAGAGCAAAAACAGGTACTTTACAGCAATGTTCTACTTTTAAACACTTTTAAAACAAATTGTGCACATTGACTGTGGGGCAGAGGAGGCAGCAAACACTGTCATCTTCCCCATGATCTGCTCCTCATCCCCTTAATCTGCCCCGATCCCCTTGCCTTTGTACACATAGCCTGCTGTTGCTTCTCTCCATTGTCCTCTGCCAGCATGCACATGCTATGTTTCCATGCTATCCTGTTGCCATGCTCTCCCTTCCTCCACCATGCATACTGCCTGCTCCCATTTTCTCAGGCAATGTGCATTCTGGCAAAGGAAGCTGTTTGCCCCTGAACTGCTGGAAGAAGGGAGGAGGAGAAAAGTGTTACTCTGCCCATCTTCTCAATTGTTGAGAACTGGGAGGCTCTCTAATTTCCAGACAGATTTTGGAAGGGTGAAGACCCTCTTATCCTCTGCCCTTCAAATAGTGATGGCTCCAAGAAATTCCCCTCACCCATCTCAGCCCTATGTAACCAGGCAAGGAAGAGGGAAGGAATGAAAGTTACTTCTGTTTCCTCTACTCACTTGGAGGAAGTGTATCCCACAGAATTCATGGCAACTCTTCTGACTCTCTCTGATCCAACTGTGTTTTGAGGGAGACAGCCTAGAAGCTTAAATGCTTCCAGGTCTCAGATGCAGGCAGAACAGTTCCTTTAATTAGCACTGGGATATCTCTCCCTATCAGAACACAACATTGATCAGAGAGTTACGGTATTGTGGGCCCCTTCTTGGCTCCAGTGAATTCAAATTATTCCACTGACCTCAGTGCAAGCAGGATCAGGATTCTACAGCATAGCTGATGCACTGCAGACAGACTGAGGAGGAAAACATGTTGGTTCACTATCCCTCCCGGTACTAACCCCATCTAAGACCGGAAACTAGAATACGACAAAATCCATCCATAATTCTGGCTTGTGAAGCAATTACACAGAGAAAGAGCTTTATGCAGCTACAAAGCTTTCTGTTTATTCTACCCTCAACACACTCAAATCGGTGGTCGCACAGATAGCACTGTTCTGAAACAACAACAAGCTAGAGAAGCCGTCTGTATAAGGACACAGAAAAGATCCATAATAAACAAACAGTTAAGATTACACATGTGCAAATGCAAACACCTTCAGAAAGACACTATTCATCTACTTAAAGACATTTGTCTGCCCCATCCAAATTTTCTACTACTAGGCATGCTTTTTACTTCAGCTGGGTTGTGCAGCTACTTTTAAGTTAATTGTGCATACTTTCAAAATGCATATTCCACTGTGAGCTTTAGAAAGGCTTCTAACAAGAGTAGCAAAAAATGATAAAATATGCCCAAGCCCCTTCAAAAGCCAGCTCATGACAAGAACCTAAAAGGTATGGTCTATTTGGTTCTTGACAAACTTACGGCTTGCTATTAGACGGTCAGAAATTTGACATGTCTGTTTCAAGACTACTATCTCATTTCCAGTTCCATGCATAATATGCAGTCCCTTGCACCTTTGCAAAGTGTGTGTAAGATGCTACCAAGTCAGAGTGGTAGCATTTATTATTTTTCCCAACTGAAACTTATAAATGTTCAGAGGAAATCTTTAAAACATTCTTTTAATGTTATATATTTTCTGTATCACGTGACTTTCCAACCCTATCCCAAACAGTGCTGCAGGCCACCACAGCTGGTCCGCAAGTTTAGCAGTACATGAAGGTGCTCCAAGAGTCAGGATCAGAAATAAAAACTCAGAAAGGAGATCAATGATTGTGTAAAACCTTTTAGTATTACTTTATAAAATATCGTAGACCCTTACATGATAAACGGTACATTAAAATCAAATCCCTCAGCACCATTATAGTGTAAGTAGTATTACTCCATCCTAGAGCCAGAGGGAGGATAGTCTTAGTGGCCTGCAGCATGAAGTGATCTGGGTTCTGTCCCTGGATCTCCCACAGTCTTCCTGTGTGACAGTGGACAAGCCATTTAGTGTGTGCATGCCTCAGTTCATCTTTTGTAACATAGGGATAATGCTCACCCCATCTAAAGGGGGTACTGAATAATAAATTCATTAAATGTTTGAGGTACTCAGATACTAAGGAGAGGAGTGTCACAGAAAAGCATTTGAAAGATGGATAAATTGAGGGAAGAGAGGATAAGTGACTTGTTCAAGTGACCTGTTCATGCCATGTGGTACAAGACTACTAAGCTAAGTTTCTTAAAATAGATGAAACCTTCAGAATGCAGATCTGACTTGTTTCTCCATCCCTTTAAACTTTAAGGTAAATTGGACTGATTTTACAGCAATACAGAAAGCTGTACAAGATCTTAAATACAACAGAATGACTTGCTAAACTTAAAAATTGTTATAAATATTTCAGACACAATGTTTCTGAATTTCTTTTGACTTTTCTGCCAGGAGCTGAATTTACAGCTCTGTGTTTCTTCTACAGGAGTTAAAGGCATCACAAATGCTTAAGGAAATGTGTGGAATGTAGCTGCCTACTACTCTCCTTGAAATTTATGCGATGCCATCAAATCTTGAAGAAGCAGAGAACCATGAACTCCAGTCCCAGCTGGTAAAAGCTACAATTACATTCTTTTAATGATTTATCTCCTTAAACATGGCATGTAGATACCACTATGACAGGTATAGTAGAACCTCAGAGTTATGAACACCAGAGTTACGAACTGACTGGTCAACCACACACCTTATTTGGAACCAGAAGTACACAGACAGACAGACAGACAGACAGACAGACAGACAGACAGACAGACAGGGAAAAGCAAATAAAGTACAGTACTGTGTTAAATGTAAACTACTAAAAAATATAAGGGAAAGCAGCATTTTTCTTCTGCACAGTAGTGTTTCAAAGCTGTATTAAGTTAAAGTTCAGTTGTAAACTTTTGAAAGAACAACCATAACATTTTGTTCAAGAGTTACGGACAACCTCAATTCCCAAGGTGTTGGTAACTGAGGTTCTACTGTACTGTTGAAGCAGTTTGAACAAGGAACTTTGACTCATCTTTTAAAACCACCAACCAACTCTTTCATGAAATGTGCAAGTGACCAAGCACAACCCAGCCTTCCAGTTGTCACTTCCTGGCCTATTTTCTGAATTCAAGAATCTTTCCTTTTCCTTATAGAGATTTAGTGGTTCACACACAAAAAGAACTGGGATTGACTAAAGGACACACAGAATACGTTTTTTCAATAAGCAATCATGACCTTTGAAATGGAGACTAAAATAAATAATAATAATCATCAAAGAGTAATGCACGTCCCAAAAAAAAAGCATACTTCTATAGTGAAAGATTGTCCTTGGAAATCTTTCATCACCACAAAATAATAAAAATAATCTCTCAAAAAGGGGACGATTTACTTGACAACTCTGGCCATGGGTACACTGCCCAATGGAAATACTTGTAAATGGACAAAGCAAAGTGGAGGACATGAGTGTCAATTACATACAGTAAGAAAATTTCAGCTAGATTGAATAGTAAAATTCCATTCCATTTTTATTTAGTAGAGAATGGACGTCTCATTAATTAGTTATAGATTCCTAACATGCTGTTGAACCTGCCATGCACAAATAAAAAACAATGAGATATCCAGCAGGGTTTCCAGTTTTGGCATTCAAAGTTTTTGACTTTTCCAAATGCCAGCACATAAAACCTACACTCAACTCACAAGCCAGAAAAGGAAGAAAGCAAGGTAAAAAACATCAGAGAAAGACAATTATATAGTGCTGCAATTTTTGTTGCAAACCAAAATTAACTGGAATTGAAAGAACTCAATGATGCAATTACCCCAAATAAATGTTTTTAAAAATTTGAAATTTTCATTGCAAACGGATTTAAAAATTCCTAGGAACAGTACCATATAGCGTACATGATCTCTCTGAATTTTCTTAAACCAGAAGCAAAATTACAAGAATGTTCAGATCGTTTGTGTTCACTCAGAGTGACTCCAGTATTCCTTAACTTGCTCCACCACAAATATGACCCTAAAGTGTTTTCTGGTTTGCTACTATCTCCTTAAGAACAGTTCTCGCAAAAGAAAAAGAAAGTAAAACAGAACTTTATCACAAAAAGTACTTTCTCTATGTTTTCTGCACTGAGTTGTAGAATACAAAGATAACAGCATCATGCGAGGTGAAAGTACTATCATGCATCATTAGCCTGGCCTACACCAAAAACTTAGACTGACCTAGCTACGTCACTCAGGGCTGTGAAAATGTCATGCCCTGAACATCATAGTTAAGTTGACTTAACCCCCAATGTACATGCAGCTAGGTTGATTCTTCTGTCAACCTAGCTAGCGCCTCTCAGAGAGATGGATTACCTACATCAACAAAAAAACCCAAAAAACCTTCCACTGATGTAGACAGCATCTACGCTATGGCACTACAGTGGCACAGCAGCACTGCCATAATTGTGCCTTTGTAGCAGCTGCAGTGTACACACATTCTAAGTGTATAATTGTTTCCACTGTAGGAGAAAACTGAATTTGGGTTGAATTCCAAAAAGATGGTTATTAACCATCTGTAACTGTTCTTTGAGATGTGTTGTTCATGTACATTCCATGTAGGTGTGTGTGTGTCGTGTGCACGCTCAGTGGAAAATTTTCCCCTTCTGCTATCAGTAGGGTTGACTCTGGAGTCCCCTGGAGTCACATCTTCGTGGAACCCTATATAGGGCCCTGCTGACCCCTCCACTTCTTCAGTTCCATGAGCAACACATCTAGAAGAACAAGCTACAGAAAGTTAGGAACCATCTTTTCTTCTTGGAGGCTTGCTCATGTCGATGCCAAGTAGGTGATTCCCAAGCAGATCTGCTGGAGGAGGGGTCGGAGTTTAATGACCTGCAGATTGCAGCACCACTCTACCAAAAGCCGCATCATCTATGGCTTGCTGAAAGATGGTGTAGTGTGCCGCAAAAGTGTGGATAAATGACCACATTGCAGTTCTACAAATGTCCTGGATCGGGACCTGAGCAAGGAATGCTGTCGAGGATGTGGAGTGCCTTGCGAGGAGAGCTGTCAGCGCTGGGGCTGGTATTTTTGCCAAGTCATAACGTGTCCCAGTGTACAATGTGATCCAGGACGAGATTCTTTGTGATGGAACCAGAAGGCCTTTCATCCTGTCCGTCACTGCTCAGAAGAGCGGTCTCGTTTTCCTAAAGGGAAATATAGAAGGCCAAAGTCCATCTAACATCTAGTGTACGTAGCCTCTGATATCAGCTTTTGGCGTGTGGCTTTGGGTAGAAAACCAGAAGGCATATGTCGTAGTTCGAGTGGAATTGTGACACTGCCTTCGGGAAGAAGGCCGGGTGAGGGCATAACCGAACCTTATCTTTGAAGAAGGCCACATAAGGAGGCTCAGATGTGAGGGCCTTAAGCTGTAAAACTCTTCTAGTCAAAGTGTTGCCACCAGGAAAGCTACCTTCCATGACTGGTAGAGAAGCGAACATGTCGCTAGAGGTTCGAACAGAGGATTCATCAGTGTTATTAATACCAGGTTAAGATTCCATTGGGGAATCAGCTGATAAGTGTGAGCATATAACCTGTCTAGACCCTTGAGGAAATGCCCTACCATGGGATTGGCAAAGACTGAGTGGCCTGCCACCCAAAGGTGAAAAGCTGAGACTGCGGGCAGGTGGACCTTAACTGATTATACTGAAAACTGTTGTTGCTTGAGATATAACAAGTAGTTCAAGATAAGAGGTATAGATAATAGTTTGGGTAGAGTACCTTTCTGCATTGACCAGATGGAGAATCTCTTACACTTGACCCGGCAAGTGGCCCTGGTGGAAGGTTTCCTGCTGCCAAGGAGGACCTCTCTGACCGCTTCTGAACATTTTAGCTCCAGAGGGTTCAGCCATGAAGCTTCCACGCTGTGAGATGGAGAAACTCTAGGTTGGGTTGCCAAAGGTGGCCGTGATCCTGACTGATCATGTCCAGCACCAGTGGTAGACTGATAGGAGTTTCCACTGAGCAGATGAGAAGCACGGTGTACCAGGGCTGGCATGGCCATGCTGCAGCTACCAGGATTATGAAGTACCCTTCTTTCCTTATCTTCATCAGGTTCTTGTGGACTTGTAGGGATTGGTGGAAATATGTAGAACTGATGGTCTGTTCAAGGGATGAGGAATGCGACAGATCCTGGGCTGTGATTCTGGAAGGAGCAGAACTGCGTGCATTTCCTGTTACATTTCGTTGCAAACATGTCTACGTGGGCTAGACTTCTTCCCCACCTCTGGAATATGTTGTTGGCTACATCCAGGTATAGAGACCTTTGGTGGGTCCCCCCAATGCACTTGAGAAAGGTGGTATGGGGATTGTTCCCAGGCATTGGCTCTTTACAAGCCCCACACGGTTTAAAACCAGGGGAAATGAGGCATGCCCAGGACCCGGGGGTGGGGTGTGGGGGGGAATCCCAATAGGGTTCCTATCTAACTAAACAAACTACTAATGCTACAACTAATTGAGAATATTAACTATTTACAGGTAATGAATCAGAAGCACTACAGAGGGGGATGCTTGCAGAGCAAGAGCAGACTGTTGTTGCCAGGACCATCACCGGTGGTAAGAAGGGACTGAAGAGGCGGGGGGAAAGAGGAGTCGGCAGGGCCCTATATAGGGCACCATGAAGGCACGACTCCAAGGGGCTCCAGAGCCGACCCAACGGATACAACTAGGGGGAAAGCCTTCCGGTGAATGTGCACATGGCACACACAAATTGAAATACTTTTAATTGACATGAGCAAGTACTTGAAGAAGAATTACATTATAAGGGCCCTTGTTCAGTCGCTCAATATTGCTAAGTAAAATTTTTTTGGAGCTGAAAGTTTTCATAATTAATCTCCTCACACATGATTCATAGATTTTAAGACCAGAAGGGATCTTTGGATCATCTAGTCTGACCTCTTGTACAACACAGGCCATAGAATTTCATCTAGTTACTCCTGTGTTAAGCCCAATTACTTGTTTTTGATTAAAGCACATCTCCCAGAAAGGTAAAACTGATTTAACCATTTGTGTGTCCTACTTGGAAAAGGAAAGAAAGAAAAAAAAAGATCAAACTGATAAAAAAAAAGTGTGTGCACACAAAACTCAACCATTGTTGAACCATTTTATTTAGATTGATCTTAATTTGTAGATGTCAGTGGGAGCTAAGGAACAAATAAAACTTGACGAAAACTGCTCTGGCGGTTTTAAAAAAGTTATGAATGTTTAATGATGGCCAGATTAAATTTCTATTTATTTTCCACACTAGAAAAGGTTTGGAAGAGAAGGCTGTCTCAAAATGTGTGTCCTCTCAAACTACTGAGCTATTTCAAAATCTCGTTATCTTAAACCCTGGATTGTTTAATTTTAAATGTTTATATTTAAATACCCAAACATTTTACTCAAATGTGGCTGGCTTTATAGATCTGATTAAGAACAGTCTTCAAGCCAAATAGGAAGGGTATATATCATGATTTAGTGTATTTACATGCATAGGAAGTACTAATTTGTGTACTATCTAATTAAGTACATACAGAGAGCTGTATTTTAAGATACAACAAGGAATAAGAGCTGAAGTTGAGTTTTCAACCTTCTGCCTTTACCAACTTTTCAGATGCTGGATTTCACAGCCAGAATCTTGACCTAATGCTAGTTTTTACATTAAATACATTACAGTAAAATATATATACACTCCCACAATGGTTAAAATAGTTTACACACAGAAAGATGTTTATACTTATATTGCAGTTTGTGTTACATCTTTAAACAAAAACATTCCCCAGCCTCCACACTATCTGGAATCAATTTACAATATGAATATTTTCTCCTCTGTAACTCAAGCCTCCATTCCCTGTGAGCAGGTAAGATACCTGGGATAATTAGGTTTATAGGCCCAAGATGAACGTTGTTTAAAAATACACAGAATAAAAATAATTCTGGCCTTCTGCTGGCCAAATTTTTGTTTTTAGCCAGTGTAGGCCCAGCATCTAGAAAAACCTGAAACTCACAGAAAACAAACACAACTAATCCACCAACTGAATTTTCAAATCAGCGTTTTATCCTAAAGAAAGAAGCACAAAGAAGCTGCCTGTAAGAACTAGTTTATCAGCAAGACCGGGGTATGAATTAATGTATGCTACCATGGTACTTAGTCCATTTCTATTGAAATAAGCTCATCATCATAACCATTAAGCTGTGTCAGCTTCTGATCTATTCATGAAAGTGTTTTAAAATTAATGGGGGGATGGGGAATCTATGAGGAAAGCAGGAGCTGGGCCTGTGTTTTATATACTCTGTTGTACACCCATTATAATTGCCAGGTGGTCAGTGGAAAAAAGTTCCTTCCTGACCACAAGTGATGATAATCCCCTACAGAAACACATGGTTTCTGGAAGCAGGCAGATGCTGCATTAGGAACAATACTTACTTTCCCCAACACATAACTTGGAGAAATCTACAGTAATTGAAAACTGTGTCAAGAGCCTACTAACAGGAAGACATCCTGTTCATAACAGCTTGGCAAATGGACATTGTTTCCCTATTTGCCTCCATCTCTTCAACAGAAGATCTCAAGGGACCCTTTAAAATGCTCTTCTTTGATTTAGCTAGAAAGACTGCAGTGCCTTTTAAATTTGCCACTAATATGATCTCGCCATCTAAACAGTGTAAATAATGGAGGTGGATAAAAAGAAACAGGAGGTTGCCTCCTCCTAAGTATTGCCTAATGTCCTAAGAACATTCCTACTAGCACGTCCTACGCTGCAATAAAAAACCCACGGCATGGCCACAGCTGGTCATATGTCAGTTGATTTAGGCTCATGGCGCTCAAGTGCTCGTGCTAAAAATTGTACACGTTCAGGCAAAGGGGGAGTGCAGTGGATATGGTACTTATGAAGTAAGCAGATTCTCTGGGTCCAAACCTTGAATTGTCACAGGGGCCAGAGGAAAAAGATGGAAAAAGGGTATTAGTTCTCTGGGACGGTGATGTTTATTGTTATCTGTTTTACGGTAATACTAAAAGGCCCCAAACGAGATTGGGGCTCCACTATACAATCACATAGTAAGAGACTGTCCCTTCCCCAAAGAACTTAAAATCTAAATATATAAAACAGATACAGAGGGGAAGAAAGGCAGTATTATTGTCCCCATTTTACAGACTGGACCCAGAGGCACAAAGATTACATGATTTGCTCAAGGTTATACAGAAATTCTTGATGAGACAGGAAATGAACCTAGATCTTTTGAGTCCTGTTCCAATGCCTTAATCAAAAGACAATCCATTTCTCTAAAAGAAAGAATAATTGCAGGTCTACACAACAGATCCACATCTCATGGGTGTGGAACGAAGGTGTGGAACCAGTGTCTGTCCAGGTCTGCCAGTGACTGTCACGCCTGTTGGAGGAACAGTCAGGGAGGAAGGCGATGTAGGACACAGCTTCACCACCTTTAGAGGAGAGTGGAAGGGAGCTGAATGTAACTAGGATACTGTTAACTTTATCCTGGATCCCACAAAGCCTGGTTTGACAGCAATTTGTTCCACTGGACACTATGGGCTTCCCACATAGCAACAGTTGGGCAGGAGGTAGCTGCTTTCCCACCCCTTATATCCTAGCTTCTCTCTCTTCCCCTTCAATTCATCAGCTACTTGAACACTGGCCTTTTACAAAGCAGGAGCTGGAAAGAGGAAAAAATAGCAACAAAGAAGAGATATCTAACTCCTACCACATTTACCTATGGCACTATCACCATCTTCCATGCAAACCACCAGCTCAGGGCTATGAGGTCTGATGCACATCCATAAACTACAGCTAAAGGCAGTAGCAAGCTACTCTAATACACAAACTTGCCCTGAGTGCAGAAGTAGATGCAGAAGCCACCGACTGGGGGTCCTCTAATTCCTTCCTCACAGAGAGCCCCCTAATATCATAAGATAAAGTGAGAAAGGAAGCAATCCATAAGTAAAGGATGAAGAACTTCAGTACCAGGCAAGCTGGTTGAAAATATAGTAACGTACAGAATTATCTGACAAAACAGATGAACATAATATGTTGGAGAAGAGACAACACAGCTTTTGAAAAATGAAATCATGCCTCACCAATCGACTAGAATTCTTTGAGGGGGTCAACTAGCATGTGGACAAGGGTGACCCAGTTGATAGTGTGCCTGGAATTTCAGACAGCCTATGATGAAATCCCTTGCCCAAGGCTATTCAGCAAAGTAAGCAGTTATAGGAAAAGAGAGGTCATCTCATAGATCAGTAACTGATCAAAAGATAGGAAAGAAAGGGTAGGAATAAATTATCAGTTTTTACAACGGGGAGAAGTAAATAGGGGGGTCCTCCACAGATCTGTACTGGGACCAGTGCTGTTCAACATATTTATAAATTACATGGAAAACGTAGTAAATATTTAGGTGGCAAAGTTTGCAGATGCTACAAAATTACTCAAGATAGTTAAGTCCAAAGCAGACTGCGAAAAGTTACAAAGGGATCTCACAAAACTGGGTGACTGGACAACAAAATAGAAGATGAAATTCAATGTTGAGAACTGCAAAGTAATGCCCACTTTAAAACATAATCCTAACTATGCATACAAAATGATGGGCTCTAAATTAGTTGTTACTACCCAAGAAAGGGGTCTTGGAGTCACTGTGGATAGTTCTCTGAAAAAAATCTGCTCAATGTGCAGCAGCAGTCAAAAAAGCTGACAAATGTTAGGAACCATTAGGAAAGGGATTTATAATAAGACAGAAAACATCATAATGCTACTATATAAATCCATGGTACACTCATACTTGCATGCAGTTCTGGATGCCCCATCTCCACAAAGATATATTAGAATTAGAAAAAGTACAAAGAAGGGCAATGAAAATTATTAGGATTCTGGAACAACTTCCATATGAGGCGAGAATAAAAAGTCTGGGACTATACAGTTAATAGAAGAGACAAGTAAGAAGGGGATATTATAGAGGTTTATAAAATCATGAATAGTGAGGACGAAGTGAATAAGGAAGTGTTATTTGCCCCTTCATATAATCCAAGAACCAGGTTCTTCCAATGAAATTAATGAACAGCAAGTTTAAAACAAACAAGAGTACTTCATCACACAACACAAGAGTTAACCTGTGGAACTCATTGCCAGGGGATGTTGTGAAGTCCAAAAATATAACTGTGTTCAAAAAAAGAATTAGGTAAATTCATGGAGGATAGGTTCATCAATGGCTATTAGCCAAGATGGTCAGGGACGCAACCCCATGCTCTAGGCGTCCCTAAATCCCTGCCTGCCAGAAGATGGGACTAGAAGACAGGAGGTGGATCTCTTGATAATTGCCATTTTGTTCATGCCCTTTGAAGCATCCGACACTTCAGAGACAGGACATTGGACTAGATTAGTGGTCCTCAAACTTTTGACAACCCGCCCCCTGCACTCCCCCTTACCTCTGTCCACTCCTCCCGCCTCCCCACAGCCAGCAGGGGCTCGGGGCAGGGCCACAGTCAGGCCTGGGCTTCAGCTGAGAGCCAAGCCACAGTTGGGGGGCTGTGGCTGGGGCTGAGGCTGTCCCCAGGAACTGAAGTGGCCACAGCAACTGGGAGCCAGGTGCTGAGTTTGGGAGGAGGCAGGGATTGAGGTCCACAGCTAGGGGGCCAGGGACCCTGGCCGGGCACTGTAGCCAGGGGGAGGGGAGCCCAAGGCTTGGCGCTGTGGCTGCGGGAGGGGAGAGAGTTTGGGACAGAACAGGGCTGGGTGGCGCTTCCTTCCCACCTTCCCGAACGTTCCTACAGGGGGGCAAACCCCAAGAACTGAAGACCTCTGGACTAGATGGACCACCGGTCTGACCCAGTATGGCCATTTTTATGTCCTTTTGAACATCCCCAGGATGAAGTGAGATCCCTCAGCAGGGTACTTTACCCCCAGAATAACATAAGTGAGCCCTTCTACAAAATTTAGCAACGATCCTTTATTTCAAACCTGGAGCCACCCAGATTGCCACCAACTATCTTTCCAGACAGCATGAAGAGAAACAGAGGCAAAAGACACAGCCACTACACACTCCTCCTGCCTCACACATATTTATCGTCCACTTTAATGAGTGCCAGGGGATCATTATCATATTATAAGTATGCCTCCTTTTTTGTTTCTGCCACTTCAATCTTCAAGGCACTGGCTTGAACAAAGCTACATTTCCAAATAAACTATAAGAATTTCTACTGCACCTGCAGTCAAAACATGAAGGTGATAAAACAAGAGGTAGGAAAGCAGGTAAGAAATGTTTGGGCAAGAAACAAGTTGCCAAAAATCCAGCTCCATCATCTACGGCTGTATGCTTAACAGACTCGGAGGAGCATAATCCATTAGTACATGTTAGATTTTTTTCTGTTCTTATTTTTAAGTACAGTTCAGTGTTTTATGCACTGCCACAGATTTTAAAGAGGAAAGTCTGCTTCTAAACAAGTTCACAGAACCAGAAAAATCAAAGAATTAGTGATGAAGAATATTACAATCAATTATTTATTTAACGTAATATTAACTGTATAAATTAAACCACTTATAACAATGTGTTGCACAAAAATACAGAAATGTAAAGCATAATCCATTTCAGTTTTTGAAGTTTTCCTCTAAATATATATTTTTTGAGAAAGAAATGTTTTTTCCTCCCCACATATAAATAATATGTATGTACTTTTTAGAGATCTGCCTCCATCCTGAAGTCCAAATTAAACAGAAAGCCCAGACCATGCTTACTTTTCAGTTCATTGTAGGAATTTTTTCACTTTCCTTTCCAGATGCCACTATTCTTACCAGTGAAGAAATCTGAGTTTCTTACATTGCAGTGTCTTAGTTTATTTTGGTTCATATCATCTTATCACCATGACATTCCAAGTCTTGCTTCATCGCTCATCCACTAACTCAACTCCAGCGTTGTGTCAAACCACAGAAGATAAGCAACCACTACAGTATCAGCAAGCAGTCCCAGAGTTCATAGATGAAAGGCAAGGAACCCTGATATGGTACAATACATTGACAGAAATTGTGTGACAGAAGACAAAAGTTCTGTCCCAGACACTAGATCTCAGTAGCAGATGGTGGCCAGATACACAACTGAGACTCTAGGGTATGGGTAATGCATGCTAAATAAAACAAATTAAAGCATACAATGCTACCCATAAGCTCATATGGGCCCTGCTTGAGGACTGCCTACTTCTCTGTTTTTAAGTCAGGATCTCTTTAAAGTGTGTTACTCAAAAAGCACAAATGTCAGAAAGCAAATTAACTAATTCAATTGAAACACAAACTAATGTAACAATGAGGCAAACGTACACACACTGCAACCATAGGATTTTTCAATGTAATGTTTCTATTTTTGTACTATGTAGTCTAATTCTTATAACGATAATCTTATAACAAGCAGTAACTAACCTTAAAACCTCTTTTTTACATTCATGAGCATGTATATTTCAACTAGATTATCTTTCATACAAACTAAGAATATTTTGCATTATGTGAATTTGACATTAAAGCTTCTCTAAGTATCTGCCAAGTATGTTACTAATTTTAAAAGGGGAATAAGATGATAAAACCAGATTACATGGGACCATATCCAAAAGTCCTTCCAACCAGTTTTGTCCAAGAAAGAGTGAAACAAAAAAACCAAGTTAGGACTTCAGGGTCCGAACCATAGTTTGTATCAAGAACAGACAAAGTCCTAGAAAATATAGAGTAGGGAAAAACCTGAACTTGAAAGACTGATTAAATGTATTGGTCTTTTCTATCTCCAATTTCCTATCTTCTATGATATTTGGCAATTCTGCATGGGCTGTCAAATATAGCTACCGATGTAGCAGAAATTCAAAGCAGTGCCTTTAAAAAATTTCATAATAAATCCACAAGGGGTTTCAACAAGCCCTCCAAAACAAAAAAAGTCTCAAACTATATGAACATTACACACTAAAACACATTACGAAAGTTGAAAAGTTAAGCATTCAAGAGCTGGGAAATGCCTGAATTTAAGGTTGCCTGTGCAATTTTTATTTGTAGAGCCCAGCAAATCCACGGATATCTACTTTATATCTCATAGACTCATAGGTCAGAAGGGACCAATATGATCATCTAGTCTGACCTCCCGCACAAGGCAGGCCACAAAACCCTACCCATACACATTTATAACAACCCCGAACCCATGACTGAGTTATTGAAATCCTCAAAAGTGAGATTTGAAGACCTCAAGCTGCAGGGAATCCACCAGCAAGCGACTCATGCCCCATGCTGCAGAGGAAGGCGAAAAACCTCCGTGGCCCCTGCCAATCCGCCCCGGAGGAAAATTCCTTCCCGACCCCAAATATGGCGATCAGCTAAACCCTGAGCATGTGGGCAAGACTCACCAGCCAGCATCCAAAAAAGATTTCTCTGCAGTAACTCAGTTCCCATCCCATCCAGCATTCCCACAGACCATTGAGCAGACTTATCTGCGGATAATCCAAAATCAATTGCTCAAATTAAACTATCCCATCATAACATCCACGGATGATATTCACACTCCCAAATGTGGCTGCGGATAGCAGTTGACCACTTCTTGCAGATTGCAGATCAGATGGCGACCTCCACGACTTCTGGGGCAGAGCTGGAGCAGCTGCCAGCCAGGGGCACAGCCCAAACAACTGATCAGCTGTTAGAGGGGCAGGAGGGGCTGATCGGCTGTTAGACAGGAGGGTAGGGCTGAACAGTTGTTTCGGGTGGCAGGGGCTCAACAACTGATTGGGGGCTGCTGGCTCCAAAACAGCTTATGTGAAGATGCAGTTAAATCTAAAGGAGGGAGGATGGATTGTGGGTTGGGTAAAAGTTTATTCCAGAGGATGAAGATCGGATGCAGATCCACATATTTGTGTCTGCGCAGGGCTCTATTTGGCCCACCTGTGTGTTTGCATTATGGTACAGTATTTAATTACATGAACTCCATACTTTATATGAACACATACTTTATTTTCCACAAGAACCCTGCCTCGGTGCACAGGTTGACTGTGTTCACTTAATAAGCAGCTATTCAATATTTTGTTTTCTCCTCATTATTCAGTGTGCAGCCCATGCTTCATTTACTGCACACCATTCAAAACCTGCTCTGAAGATCGAATCAGTTTTCTCATGGGTTTCTCTATGGCACCATATGACTCTATGGCAGTAAGTGAGTACTTCACAAATATTAATAATTTATTTTCACAATACCTCTGTAAAATATTATCCCCATTTTACAGATGGGGAACTGAGACACAGAAAGATTAAGGTTATAAACTTACACTAATTTTGGGTCTTTTAGATAGGCAGGGCCCAGGTCATTTATGGTTTTACAGATCAAAACCAACACCTTAAAATCAACTCCGAAACCAACACACAACCAGTGCAGATCACAGAGAACTGGGTTAATATACTTGCAAGAAGAAACATGCAACTCAACAAGTAGGCCTCTGAGTTCTACACCAGCTGCAGTGTCCAGGGGGATTCAAGATGTAGTCCCATGCAGCATGCACTGGAGTAGCCCTACACATACAGAGGGGTCTCCTGGAAGCAGAGCTGCTGCAGTCCCACTGTGTAAGGTAGGGAGCAGGATTCTGAGAAATCAAGCATTACTGGATGTTAGACCCCCCCTCCACAGCCATGCACAAGAAAAAGATTGGAGGCAGAACCACTAAGAGAAACCCACTAGTAGCCTACACAGTGACACTCCTTTTACACTTCAGCTTGAAATGATTGCTCCTTGCCTACCCGCACCCTGCCCCTTATTTCCCTATAGAGGCTTGGTCTACACTTACCTCCGCGATTCGGCGGCAGTTGACGTGAGTTACACAAAGTACACAAAGAACTTGCGTAACTCCCATCAACTGCTGTGCTTCTCTTCCGCGTGCCATCTTCACTGCCCCGCACCGACGGGAACCGCGTTCCCATCGACGTAGCGCTACGCCACTTGCGGGGGTGGATTAATAGCGTCGACTTCTGGACCGACTGAGCGGGTCTTCACTGACCGCTCAGTTGATCCAGATAAGTTGATCTGACAGTGGCGACTTTACCGCCATCAGTGTAGACATAGTCTCAGAGCTCTTCTAATATCCAGATCTGGGAAGGGCCCCCAGAGAAAAGATTTAACCCACAGGAGTAACCATGAGCCTGTTCATAATTAAAAACAAGAAGTTTATGCACTGCTACAAGTTATCTATTTTAACTTTTAATGAAGCAAGAAAGCAGTAACTGTGATGCTCTTGATTTCAACTCGCACAGTCCATACAATTAACTTCCCTTACCCAGTTGCCTCTCATGGTTTCTTTTTTCTCTCTTCCAACTTATGCACAGCATCAATGAGGGGCTTGGACAGTGCAACTTACCAAGCTTTGCATTAAGATACATTTTACAATAAACAGGGACAACACAAAGGAAGTGAAACAAAGTGAGTGCAGTAACTCAGAGCCCAGCTACTCTTCTCAGATCCTTTATGCTGGGTGCTTACTCCACAGCATAAAACTAAGACCAAAAAGTTGAGAAAACTTTACTTTGCAGGTCCACTGTGCAGTTCGCACGATGGACTGGAGTGGAGTAGGAAACACTGGCAAGATAGATGTAGTAGCGTCAGCCCTCTACGAAGTTTGGGTAGATCCCCAAACCTAGAAACAAATGCACATGAGATGCAACATCTAGGCACAATGGCATAAACCAAGAATGGAATGTCATTAACTTTGAATTCCCTGGCCAAATCCTCAAAACTAAAGACTAACCTCTAAAAATTTGCTTACAATTGCAGCTATTTGCTCACATCAAAAAAGTTGATGAACATGTACATTTTGCAAGTGCATTTTAAAAAAACCTACGGAAAATCTTGGCCCAAAGTCTAAACTATATTTTGAAAATTCCTATAAAAATAGGACAAATGACAGTTTTGAAAGTGTATATTATATATTGATTAGAAAGAAGGGCTCCTGACGAGATGAGATGCTGATGAAATCCTGTTTTCACTGAAGTTAATGGGAGTGCTGAAATCCTGACTCCACTGAGGTCAATGGCAAATGACACTTTATCAAATAAAGGTCATACACAGTAATTCTTATGCCCAATTCTCTCAAAACAGTAAACGATGTTACAGAGAGTTTACATTTCAAAAGGAGAAAAGCAATTTCAGCATTTTGTGGCATATTGCATGCAGATAAATGAAATATGACATGTTCTGAACCTGGGTTCTTTACAGTGCAGCGAAGACAGGACAGAGCATGCCAGCAGCTTTTCTCAGAAAGAATTTAATGGACAAGAACTGCAGTTTTATCTGCAATACGTTCTCCTACAGAACTTCAGAAACCTGCACTTTATTTTTCTGTCTGTTGGATTTTTATTATATTGCTTTAAATTATAACATGTAGCTCTCTGAAGATCTAGCCAATTATGCTTTTCCACTTAAAAATTGTAACATGGATCTTGAAAATTCAAGTAACTGCTATATTGCTTTAATTAGTCAAAGCTACAATGGTGTTCTTTTGGTTGGAATCTGCAAACCTTTATGAAGCATAAATATGTGTTGCTATATAGTGCGCACAAATTAAGCTTTAATTCACCAAGGCTGAATACACCTTTAGTTTCTGGTTGTCAAAATGCTCTTGAAGAGTACTGGCTTCAATAGAGAAGAGTTAACTGAAAAAATGAACATCCTTAAAAATCTGTTTAAAAACATTTTCAAAAATTACTGCAGCCTTCCTGAACATGAATCTTAGGCTATGGACTGGAGGAAAAAAGAAAAAAAAACAACCTCACCAACCAACCAAAACCCCACTAAGATATAGTCATACACTATATAGGCAGATTGCGAGTGAACAGTCAAATGCTCATCACAACTGCATAAAAAGTGTTATCTTATGAAAATTATTAATTAAATAAAATGCTCCAGAACCTCATCTGGTGTAAATCTCCATTGATTTCAAAAGCACTAACTTAATTCATACCAGCTGAGAATCTGATCTACTATTTTTATGATATATAAAGTTATTTGAATTGAGCATTAAGAATGAAAAATTAAATCAAATTTAGAATCATAGAATATTAGAGTTGGAAGGGACCTCAGGAGGTCATCTACTCCAACCCACTGCCCAAAGCAGGACTCTCTTTAGCTAAATCATCCCAGTGAGGGTTTTGTCAAGCCGCAGCTTAAAACCCTCTAAAGATGGAGATGCCACCACCACCCTAGGTCACCCATTCCAATGCTTCACTAATCTCCTAGTGAAAAACTTTTTCCTAAAGTCCAACCTAGACCTCCCCCACTGCAACTTGAGACCGTTGCTCCTTGTTCTGTCATCTGCCACCACTGAAAACAGCCTAGCTCCATCCTCCCTGGAACCCCTTTCAGGTAGTTAAAGGCTGCTATCAAATCCCCCCTCATTCTTCTCTTTCGCAGACTAAACAAGCCTAGTTCTTTCAGCCTCTCCTCATAAGTCTTGTGCTCCAGCCCCCTTATGATTTTTGTTGCCCTCCTCTGGACTCTCTCCAACTTGTCCACATCCCTTTTGTAGTGGGGGGCCCAAAACTGGACACAATACTCCAAATGCGGCCTCACCAATGCCGAATAGAGGAGAATAATCACTTCCCGCGATCCGCTGGCAATGCTCTTACTAATGCAGCCCAATATGCCATTAGCCTTCTTGGCAACCCCAGGGCACACTGCTGACTCATATCCAGCTTCTTATCCACTCTAACCCCCAGATCCTTTTCTGCAGAACTGCTGCCTAGCTCGTCGGTCCCCAGTCTGTAGCTGTGCTTGGGATTCTTCCATCCTAAGTGCAGGACTCTGCACTTGTCCTTGTCGAACCTCATCAGATTTCTTTTGGCCCAATCCTCCAATTTCTTTAGGTCCTTCTGTATCCTATCCCTCCCTTCCATGGTATCTACCACTCCCTGTAGCTTAGTGTCATCTGCAAACTTGCTGAGGGTGCAATCTACCCCCTCTTCCAGATCATTAATGAAGATGTTAAACAAAACCGGCCCCAGGACTGACCCCAGGGCACTCCACTTGTGACTGGCTGCCAGCTAGACATGGAACCATTAATCACTACTCGTTGACCCCTTTGCTCTAGCCAGTTCTCTATCCATTTTATAGTCCATTCATCCAACCCATACTTTTTTAACTTGCTGATAAGAATAGTGTGGGAGACTGTATCAAAAGCTTTGCTAAAGTCAAGGTATATAACGTCCACCGCTTTCCCCTCATCCACAGAACCAGTCACCTCTTCATAGAAAGCAATCAGGTTGGTCAGGCATGACTTGCCCTTGGTGAATCCATGTTGACTGCTCCTGATCACCTTCCTCTCTTTTAAGTGCTGGCGCAAACGGCTGGCTTCTCCCTAGTGGGTCTCGCACTTTTGCCTCTCGCAGTGGGCCAGGGTGTCGCCGGTAACCCTTTCTTCCCAGGGAGGGGGGTAGGGACCAGGGCCCACCCGCTCCTCCGGGTCCCAGCCCAGGGGCCCTCTGAGTAGCAACTGTGTGCCGCTGGCACCTCACTCGCAGCTGCAGGCTTTTCCCCTGGGCCATTCTCCCCCCTCTGTCTTTCTGTTTTCTTGAGCCCAGTACCTTCTTCAGGACTCCACCTCTCCCCCACATGCCGCTGTTCTCCACTATGACTCCACACACCACCGTACTCTGTTCTGTTCTCCTCTTCACGCACTCCTCTGCTCACCTCACACCTACTTCAACTCCACACTGTCTCTCAGGAGTAGAGGGTTTATATAGGCACCTGGGTGGGGCCTTAATTGGTGTCAGCTGACACTAATTACCTTCTATAGACTCTGGCTAATATATAGGGTATAAGGCCCGGATCATTCTAGCACTTACATAGCGCCCTTCCAGAACTTTCCTACTGCCCTCTGTCCTTGCTATATCACAGGGCCTTAAAATGGATTCCTTGAGGACTTGCTCCATAATTATTCCAGGGATTGAGGTGAGGCTGACCGGCCTATAGTTCCCTGGATCCTCGTTCTTCCCTTTCTTGAAGATGAGCACTATATTTGCTTTTCTCCAGTCATCAGGGACCTCCCCCAGTTGCCACGAGCTTTCAAAGATAATAGCCAATGGCTGTGAAATCACATCAGCCAACTCCCTCAGCACCCTCAGGTGCATTGCATTTGGCCCCATGGACTTGTGTATGTCCAATCTTTCTAAATAGTCCTGGACTGTTCCTTCAGCACTGCGGGATGTTCACCTCCTCCCTATTCTGTGCTGCCCAGTGCAGTAGTCTGGGAGCTGACTTTGTCTGTGAAGACAGAGGCAAAAAAGGCATTGAATACCTCAGCTTTCTCCATATCCTCTGTCACTAGGTTGTGTCCCCCATTCTGTAAGGGGCCCACACTATCCCTAATCTTCCTCTTGTTGCTAACATACCTGTAGAAACCCTTCTTGTTCCCCTTCATATCCCTTGCTAGCTGCAACTCCAATTGCGCTTTGGCCTCCCTGATTTAATTCCTGCATGTTCGAGCAGTATTTTTATAATCTTCCCTAGTCATCTGACCAAGCTTCCACTTCTTGTAAGCTTCTTTTTTGTGTTTAAGCTCACCAAAGACTTCTTTGTTAAGCCAAGCTGGTCGCCTACCACATTTTCTATTCTTTCTGCACATTGGGATGGTTTGTTTCTGTGCCCTCAATAAGGTTTCTTTAAAATACAGCCAGCTCTCTTGGATTCCTTTCCCCCTCATATAAGCCTCCCAGGGGATCCTGCCCATCAGCTCCCTGAGGGAGTCAAAGTCTGCTTTTCTGAAGTTCATGGCCCGTATCCTGCTGTTCTCCTTTCTTCCTTTGTCTAAACATGAACATAAAACACTAAATGTTAATGGTAAAATCATCTTTCTTTCCTACTACTCCATCCACCTCTCCTCCCATGTCTGAATCTATTCTTTGGATTCTTGTCTCTTACAATATCAATTTACAGCCTGTTACCTGGCAGCTCTGTGTTCTTGGGGAACCAGGGTGAAAAACCCCTATTCTCTCTCTGGCTATGAATCCCTGAATCCCCCCCAGCCTCTGCTTGAACCAGAAACAAAAGCTATGAAAAGGCAGTGGGAGACACACCTAAAACCCTCCCAACAAGGGTGATAGGATTGAGAAAACTCCCCATGCCTCATCTACATAGAAGATGTAAAAAGAGGCATCTCAATTAGCACCTTGAATGGAGAACTGGAGCCTCATTTACATTGAAGATGGAACAAGAATTAGCATGAAGAATGGAGAACCAAGCTCCAAAGCAGGAACCGCACTGAACTCTGGGATTGGCAAGGCAGGGACACACTGCATTATGGGAGGTCTCTGCTCTTGATGTAAATGAACTCACACCTACACCCATCCAGCTCCGCAGTTATCAGACCATTCTAGTATTGATATGCAAAACACTGAATCTGCCTGGTTGCATTGTGAGCTCCCCCAAGGAACACTGACCATAGCTGGGAGTGATCAGCTCCTATTGTCCAGCATAGAGAAAACCACTTTGGGGTACTTCATTGAGACATTGTTTAGTCACAAACAAACCTGGTTCTACAAAATACCCCTACCCAAGTTCAAATCTCTCTCTCTTGCTCTCCTCTTCTGATGCCTGGACCCAAATGCTTTCCTGACTGATCCTGTTGTGGGTTTTGCCTCTCCCTCAAGTGTTCCTGACCCTAAGCTGAACAGCCTGTCTCCTGGGAACTTCTGAGCTGCAAGGAGTGGTGAGATCCCCCCCAAATCTTTCCCAATTCTCTCTCTCGCTCTCTCTCTTTAATCCAGGTATAACTTTCTATTTTTGTAATCAAACCTGGGCTAGCCTCCTCCAATACCCCTACTGTAATTCTGTTGTAGTGTGTTAGATTGTTTTTCTCTCCTTGTACGGCATCACTATTAGTATCATAAGTTTTATATACCTGGCAATAAACTATTATAATCAAGCTGGTTGCCAGTTTCTCTCTCTCTAAATGCATTTACTCCTGTGTGTTCTTGGCTTCCCTACCTTGCTCTGCAGCAACGCTTCTTTTACCTAAGCCAAAGATCCCTGGAGTGCCCAAAATCCTATGGGGTTTGCTTATCAAGGGGGTTACTGCTAGAACAATTGTGTTGCAAAGAGGCATATAAAGGGGGTAGCTGAAAAGTGCTGCTCTGCCTAGCCTACGGCATCCAGGGGCGCATAAGGGTGACAGCTGAAAGTGCTGTTTGACCCAGCCTGATTGAGTCCAGGGGGCACAAAAGGGGAACAGCTGAAAGTGCTGTTTGGACCCAGCCTGCTCACAAGTGTGCTCCATTCTGGTGCGGTGCAACGGGCACATGAGGGTGACAGCTGACAGTGCTGTGTCACCAGCCTGCTGAGTTCAGGGACGTATAAGGGGTCGGCTGAGAGTGCTGATAGCCCGGTCTGCTCAGACGCACTCAGTTAATCTGGAATGGTTGTGTGTATCTGGGGGGGGTTTATTTGAATCTGAAATCCTTAGGTCCTGCAGGATAGCTCCGCTGGGAGGGGACTTGTAGCCATATGAACACACCAGTAACACAAGCAGCACATTAATAGAATCACACCCACTCTTCCAGGAAGGTAACCCTAATAAATAAGCATACCTCAAAGTGACGGGCAAATCTGGTAACAAGCCCCATATTCTCCCCTACAAAATCCTACATAAAATCTGCCCACACTGTTTTCATTCCCTCCTATTCCTCTTCGACTCCCTACATTCTTTCAATTTCTTTTGCCTTGCTATTTTCAGACTGCCTTCTGTCATGCTGCTCAATACATTTGGAAAGTCTTTTTCTCTGCCAACCTTTTCTCTTCTCTCACCCCTTGAAATACCTTCCTAAACCCAGTTCTTTCAGCACTCTCTACAAAAGCATTCTCCATGCTCTTCCTGCTCTAACAGTTGTACCCTGTCTGATTTTGCATCTGTTTTTCTTACTTACCTTTGGGTTACATTCTGCAAACCCTTTTTCAATCCCGACTCACCCATAAATAGCTCAACTGACCTAAAAATCAAGCCAGGTTTGAAGAAAATGAATGGTTTATTTTAGTTACTGAGATTTAAAACTTGATAATTTCACTCGTGAGCAAAAGGAAAAACGCACACAAATACCTGGACTCTTGTTCATCCCACCAGAAGCAGAAGAACATAGTAATGGGCATGAGAGATATAAGTCAGCTGTCTGGAAATAGTGACCTCATAATTTAATATCCAGTAGTCTACTGTAATCAATATAGAAACTGACCTGCCAATGCGTCTGCTCCTTGCTTACTTAAAGCTGGTCCTTTCTAATCTTGCAAATTATTCTCCAGTGGTACAATGTTTCATAACACTGTTGAAATATGGCCAGAGATAGTATCTCCGCAAGAACTAACTGAGTTTGAAAATTATGCATGCAGCACTCCAACTAAGCGTTGCTATATAATAGAAACATCTATATGCTGCAACACACAAGTACGTATGTGATATCTTCCTACCTTGTTACATAGATTAGATAGATTAGATAGATTAGATAGATCTATATCTATATCTATTTATCACGCTGTGCTCTCATGTAGGTAAATGTGATTCTGGACGCATTCACTTGCATGACACCCCTGGAATCAATTTAGTATTTGTGAAAAATGCTCAAGCGATGGCCCTGGTGAATGAGTCCTCTCTTCATCCACAAAATAATCACAACACAGGCAGTGTACAATTCTCACCACTGCACCACCTCCATGCCCCATCTTTGATCAAATTATGGATGGGAGTGCAGTCTTCATGGTGATTCCATCCTTCACTTCTTCTAAAACTGTCTGCATGGCTGCCAATTGGTGTCAGTTGATTTGACAGTTATTGTGGAGGTTAAAAAAAAAAAAAAGACCTGGCCAGCTGTATTCTATGATTGGGAGGACTGTTTGCAATTCCCCTGGTCTGTGTCACATTTTTATCAGTGGTGTTGGGGCGCCATGCAGATTCACAAGATCCTTACCAAGAATTACATATGCCACCTGTCTATTATGTTGGATCGCTGGATCATTTCCTGAACACCATGCTCAATAATATTTGACAAAAGGTGCTATGCATCACCGAACAGTTCTTCCTACATTCCCAAGTTACATTAGAGAGGCATTATTGCCAAATACCCTCCCTTATCAAGATCTCAAATGCAAAAATCCCCACACTTTACTGCTTAAATAAGTGGCTGAGTTTGTAACAAGATAAGATTTTTGGTTCACGTGCTTCGCTTTTAATGAACCAAAGACTCTCACTGAGGAGGCTTTGACTGCTTGGTCTGTTGGTCTCAGAGTATTATCAGTGTGTCTACTTATATAAAAACCATCTCATGGCATCGTGACATAAACAATACTTGTCATGCCCTCAACAGTACACACATTAGCATGCACCAGGCTTCTGAAAATAGCCCCAGGAAGGACCCAGCTGGTTAGAATCCTGATAGCAATCAGGACCCTGGTGGTTTAGCTAATCGCCAGTCAAATTTATTACACAAAGGTAAGAGCTATCAATGGCAAATATTCCCTCATCTCACCATCTGCTGCTTCTGCTGCTCACTTGAAAATTAATACGGCTGTTATCTAAATCAGAAGCTAATGCTACATCTGTCTTCCTTAAAATTACAGATAATTACTAGACTATGCACATAACTACTCTTGCAGCTAGCATGAGAGCACAATAGCCTCTAATCTGCCAGGAACATTTCCTTTCCTTAAGGAAAGAGTAACGTTTCATCTGTCATTGCAATCCCTGAATTAAATTGAATTGGTTCTTGAGATTTCATTCCCCCTCCCCACCCTCTCTGCCCACAGAACACCCAAAGAAGAGCAACTCAACTGTACCAACATTTAAATTTTTTTTGAAGGACATAACAAATGTGTGCCTTTGATACTTAGATATAAAAAAATACTGGGGACTGCCATTGATTGTATAAATGACATCTACTAGCCCAGCTCCTAGTGCCTGGTTCTCACTCTTGGCCATAGGGAAAAATTGAGACTGATTTTTGCCTTCTTAAGATTCATTCTTAACACTTTTCTATTTTCATTTAGCTTGAGCCAGGATTAGAGATGGTAATGTGAAAGAGAAACCAAAAAGGTCTTAAAGAGCCCTAAAACTCCCTTATGCTAATATTTTCATAGGATCCTAGTTCTGTATTCTTTAATTAGGTAAAGCTACCAGAGGTTAAATATGATTTTTTCCCAAGTAAAGACTACTGCAACATGGCTTAACTTGCACTAGGAAAATTCATTTCACAAACCTTAGGGAACACAGTCTGAAACAGAACATCTTCCCATTAGATCCACTTGAAACACTGTTAAGGGGCACTGTCAGGTTAAAAAAAAAGATTTTATTAAAAAGACTGTCTGGATTAATATCTTAAAATATTAAAGAGTTCCAACTTCTCATTATTAATGAAGTATTTTCATTTCTTGAAAATCACGATGAAAACATAGTAGTTTAACTTTCTCATCCTCAAATACAAGCAAAATTTTACATTTTCGGTTGTAAGCCCCATGGAGAAATGTTTATATCCAAACAAAACCTAGTCACTCAAGTTTAAAAGAAATACAATGGAAATGCTGCTGTTAACAATGAGATCTCTAATTTTAAAGACTATTTTAAAAGACACATTTTGCTTTATAATACTTAGTGTCCCATTAACTGTTAAAGATAAAGTAAGAGAGATGAGATGAAGGCTCCACTGCGCCCTAGATCTTCTCTAGTGTTGTCCTTTTATTTATGACTGGTTATACAGGATACATATTGGCAATAGAATAATGAAAGCTCAGCTTAGCTCCACCCTTCTATAATACTAATACTTGCCAGCTCAACAATGGTAGACTGAACAACAAAAACAAAACAGGTCAGTGAAAGAAAAGGCCTCTATATTTCAGGAGATTTACCATGCAAGAGATGTGTTTTCAAGATGCAAGACTATCACTGGAGTAGGAGGAAGGGGAGGAAGGAGAGAGAGAGATGGGTAATTTGGAGTCTGTAAACCATGACAATAAACCTTCAAGGAAAAAATGTCTGTCACTCTAAGCTTACTTGTTTATATGAATGATGCAAGCACACATTTGCGGCAAAAGACTTTTCCACTGTTTTCATTTCTAGCTTGCCATGATTGTGCTATTTCTTAATTGTTTGTTAACAGCATGCAAACCGAACAGATGCAAAATCAAGTCAAGTTCTCGCTTCACGCCAGATGTTGGAGTGATGGAAAATGACAAACGGCTAAATCAAGAAAGGAATTACAATGAATGCACTGATTCCAGAAATCAACCCTTACCCTCTTTAAAAGGAAAGATGAAAAAGTGCAGCAGACCTTAACCACACAGTTATGTAATGTTTTACGTTTTAAAAGTGCTGTACAAACGTTAACGGCTTCATCCTTTTAAGGCCCTTTGGAGGAAGGAAAGTATAACTATCCTGTTTTACAGATGGGGAAAGCGAAGCAGACATGTTAAGGCCAAATTCTGCCACATCTAAGTGCCTAACGTTGTCTAGTAGCGCCTACGGAAATCAATCATAAAATTAGGCTAACCAATCATTAAAATCTGATCTTTGAAGGCATCAAAGCACCTGTGGCTCCTTCTGAAAATTGGGCCATTTTTTAATCTATTTTAATTTTTGGCACCCACGGTTGAAAATTAGGAGAAGTCATCCTAAGGGACTTAGCTGGAAAGTAATACGTTTTTTGTAGAATAAATTTTAAGAAAGCTTCCTTTAGACTATTGAAGGGAATTGTATTTATCTGCCATAAGTTGGTTTAAAAACCTACAGAATGTAATAAAGATCTTTTAAAAATAATTTCTATGGAACTCTTGATTTAATTCCTGGCAAATGTCACCGAAATTTTCCAGGGCCACACACCAGTGACTCATTGGTAAACCAAAGTAAAAATGCAGCAGATTCTAGCTACTCATGTGCAGTCAGTCCATAAAATAACACTGCTTCCCATCACGAGAGAGAAGTTAGATGCCGAGAACCACACTAGCAGCCTTCACAGACGAAGGGCCACACCTAATTTGAATTAAATGGATTACAGTTCCCTGTATTCCATGTAGAGAAATGTGGAATAATGGGGGTAACAAATCTCAGCAAATGATGCTCCACAGGCAACATAATGCTCCATTCAAACAGCCTAGCCTCAGAAGACAGTCACAGGCCATATTTGGCCCACAGAACTAGATACACTGGCTTGCATTCCACTCCTGGACTTGAGTAAGCAATTTGTGAGTAACATGACTGAATTTCATGCCAAGTCAATGATCATCTGTAGCCTAGATTAATTAAAATTACTTCAATTTCACTTTTTATTGGGCATACAGTAAGAATAAATGTTTCATAATAAAATTGTAAGCACTGCCAATATTTCTTCCCCCACCACCAATTGAATACTATTCATGCCAGGGCACATTCTCATCATATGTGGAGGGAGTAAGATGACTGGCACAATTCTTATTGACATTGAAGATAGTTGCACAACTCATTTCACAGGCACCAGACTGAAAATATATCCCACTATGTCAGCCAAGCCTTTGATTCTGGAACAAGAGTGGTGGGAGAGATTAAATAGAAAGAAAAAGAAGAGAGTTATGAGGCACAAGGAAAAAAAATGTTTTTCATGTAAAAATCCCAAAATAAAAGTTCTCAGTTTCACTGGAGAAACTGGTAAAGAGTGGAAGAGTGTTTGCAGTCTTTAAATGCTTTGTAAGAGGCTGGTTCAGTATTATGAAAATTCTTCAGCACTTCTTTTTCAAAGCACCTCAAACATTAGCCCTCAACATCTTTGCAGGAAGAGCATTATTATCCTAATTTTACAGCTGGGGGAAAACCGAGGCAGAATGTTGCCCCAGGCATTACAGGCAGTCACTGTCAGACACAGGATTGGAACTCAAAAGGTACCTACTTGTATGCTGCCCAACTCCATCCTCTACATCATCCATTTTCTCTTTAAGAAAGAATGATTATGAGATTCCTCAAAAAGCAGCTAGCCACTCTATGGATGGATAGCAATGTGGACATCTAACACATTAATTGCTTTCAGTATTCTAATTATAATACCATCTAGCTCGTATATACTGCATTTCATCCATAGATCTAAAAGTGCCTTACAAAGGAGGTCAATTTCATTATCCTCATTTTACGTATAGGGAACTGAAGAACAGGGAGGGAAATTGCTTGCCCAAGGTCACCCATCTAAAGAGTTGCAAAGCTACACAGGACCATAAAAACCAAGTCCACCAGGCTATGTTGCCTCCATTTCAAATGGAGGGATGAATGTACTCTTCTAACCTATTCGGCATCTCTCAGACCCATATGGCTTCTCTCAACACTGATCATCGTGGCAGATTTAATATATCCACTTTGAAAAACAAAAGTTTCTCACAGGTTGTCTCCAATCAGCCTGAGAGACAACGAGCTGATCTGGAACCAACGAGCAGCTATATTTCTTGCCGCTATACCCACTCTCCTTCTGTGAGATTGAGTATCATCGCTTTCATGAAAAAGTTAATGCATCCCCACTCTGCAGTCAAGACTGGTTTGCCCCAGGAAGGAGGCTTCCAGAACCCCTACCAAGCAAAAGGCACTCAGCTGCAAGACCAATGTACTGACGATCCAGGGGAGTAATAAAATCATCCACTGTAGAACCTCCCTCTTCATTCCATAAATGAATTACCATAGCTCACTAATAAACTATGTCAGAAAAAGAGGAAGACAGAAGACTAGAATGTTGGTGCAAAACCCATTTCAAAATCACACTGACAACTGCACCAGAATTCTTTCATGTACCATCTACGTGCTTAATGAGTTTCCAAAAAGTGTCAAATTCTCTAAGAAATATGAATAATGAGACATTTGAGTGTCTAGAAAGTTAATGAGCATCTGAACTTCCTCAATGAGAAATCAGAACAAGCCCCCAGTCACTCTTTCAGTAATCGCAGACATCCCTGTGTAAAAAAGAATGTAACAAAGAAGTCGTTTTTATGATAAAGTTTTAGTATTAAGGAAGAGTAGAAGGAAAAAAAAATCCAAGACCAATCCACATTTACAGGATACAATTCTAAAATATGTAATGCAGAGAGGGTCACAAAAGGTGACAACATTTTAGGTCTTATTCAGTGGTCCCCAATTTTTTCTTCTCACCCCCCCTTACCAGTAACAGAATGTGTCTGCGCCCCACCCTTCCAGCCAGGAGTGGTGTCGCAGCTGGACTGGGAGCCCTGGCTAGCATTCGAGAGTGAGGGCTGGCGACCAAGGGCAGTGGCCAGGGGCTGGGACAGGGCCGGAGCGGAGAGCTGGGGGCAGAGTGGGCCCCCATGTGAGGGCTGGCCCAGGCTACGCCTCACCCCTCTGAAAGTTTCTCCATGACCCCCGGTTATGTTAAATCCTTGGAAACTACTTCTATTCAGAGAGAAATCAGCATGGAACACAGAGAGATGCAAACCCATGAAAAGCCTTTATTGAACTACACTAAAACCAGCCAGGACTGGCTGAGCTATCCCCTAATAGTCTAACTCTATTGCTACAGCAACAAGCGACGCTCTGTTTCTATGGCAACCAAGGCAATAAGGCAAGACACAAAATATACAATATATTCCTCTCCCCTTAATGAAAACGCCCATTTCACAGAACCATCACTAAACTAGGGAATAAGGGCAGACTGCCTCATTTCCCAGCTAAACCCCAGGATTATTCTACCCTGTAATGTGGGTTTGCCCTAGCTAAAGATCCAACCATTGAGGAGGCCTTCTCTCTCTAGGTGGATTACAGCGGACTTCTGCTGTTCTTGCACCAGAAGGTGTTATTGATACGGGATTAACAATGGGCTCAGGACTCGTAGCTCGAACAGGTGAGAATGTTGTATTCTGCTCAAAAAGAGAAAGGGGCTGTATCTGCTGCAGAGGTGGATGAAGAAGGGGAATCAGGAACGGGTGACTCTTTACTCAGCGAGATCTCACCTGTAATGGTGAGGTCAGGCAGTTCAATTGAAGATGTGTTCTTGGGACATGTATGACCTGGCAACAACTGATCTACATGCTGCCGCCAGGTGAGATCATCTGCAGTCTGGACAGTGTAGGAAGCAGGTCCTGTTTGGGCAATGACTGTAGCAGGGACCCATTTAGCTCCAGAAGCATAGTTCCAAGCTAGGACAGGCTGTCCAGGACTAAAGGTTTGGTCTTTTGCTCTGTGTGCACAACTGATGACTTGGTTTTGCTGCTGACGTTGCACAACTTGTCGTGCTTTGGCGGGTTTCAGCAGATCAAACCAAGTGCACAGCTGTCATCCCATCAGTAGAAAGACTGGGGTTGCTTTGGTTGTAGCATGAGGTATGTTTCTGTAGGATAGTAAGAAGCTGTCCAGATACTTTTGAATGGACGAAGGTCCCCTTGCAGATCTTAAAGCTTGTTTCATGGTCTGTACAAACCTTTCAACTAATCTATTGGTGGATGGATGATATGGTGCTGAAGTGATATGATATATCCCATTTGCTTTCATAAAATTTTCAAACTCCTGAGAGATGAACTGTGGTCCGTTGTCACTCTCAAGTTGTTCTGGCAGACCAAAACGACAAAAGATTTCACTCAGCATCTGGATAGTACTTTCAGCAGTAGTGGACGGCATTACAACCACCAGGAATATGCGTCCTTCAAATGGGCCAGCAAAATCAACGTGAATATACTGCCACGTGTTTTCAGGCCACGCCCAGGAATGTAGAGGTGCCAACTGAGGCATATTCCTCACACTCTGATATGAAGTACTAGCTCTTGCCTTCTCTTCATTGGAACTGGCCAGGCCAGCCCACCAAAAGTAGCTTCATGCAATTTCTTTCATGTGCACTATTCCACAGTGACCTGCATGTAGCTGTTCTAACATCTGTGATCTCTGTTGTGGTGGAATAATGATGTACATCCCCCACAACAAGCAACAAGAATGGATTGATAACTCCACCCTCCAGGACATGTAGGAAGAAGGTCGGATGAGACATGAGAGTCCCATAGAGATGTTCCATGCATCACTAGATCCATAAATTGGGACAGTACTGGGTCAATGCAACTTGCCTTCTTTACTTGAGTAGCAATGATGGGTGTGTTCTCTACCTGTTCAAAGTAGAAGATTTCTTTCTTGCCAATATCTTGATGTTTAACTGGTAAAGGCAGCCTTGAGAAACCACTTGCGTTGCAATGCAGAATGGACTTCCGATATTTGATCTCATGTTTGTGTGTGGAAAGCAACAATGCCCATCGTTGCATATGACTAGCAGCCAGTGGTGGAATGCCTCTGTGTAGTCCAAAAATTGATGTTAGAGGTCAATGGTTGGTGAGAAGTCCATCCGAACAAGTACTAGTGAAATTTCTGAATTCCAAAACCTATTCCTAGTGCTTCATCTTCGATTTGGTTCGTTTCTGCTTTGCTTTAGGTGCGTGAGGCAAAAGCAATGGAGCTGTCCTCTCCTGAAGGCATCATGTGTGACATGACCACTCCCACTCCATAAGGGGAGGCATCGCAGGCCAACCGTAGAGGTAAGGATAGATCAAAATGCATCAGAACCTCTGAATTTAGCAATGTGCGTTTAGCCTTGTTAAAGGCAACGTCACAGGCTTCAGTCCACTTCCAGACCTTGTTTTGGCCAAGGAGCTCATGGAGTGGTTTTAGTAGTGTTGCTAACTGTGCTAAAATTTCCATAATAGTTCAATAGCCCTAAAAAAGAATGAAGTTGGTTTATGTTTTGAGGAGGTGGTGCTTCCACAATAGCCTTGACTTTTGCAGGAGACTTACAAAGGCCAGTAGAATATATGATATGCCCCAAATATTCAACAGAAGGTTGGAAGAATTCACATTTGTCTTTGCGGACTCATAGGTCAGACCCTTCCAGTCTTTGTAGCAGGGTGGACTGATGTAAATAATTGTTTTAAATCATGATTTAAATCACTATGAGAAAATCATTGATTTAAATCTAGTTTCCCACTGAAACTTCTTCATATATTTCTTAAAGAATGGTGCAAATTTGATCACTAAAACATGTTAATTTACAAGTCAGTACAGCATTTTACAACATCTAGGAGGGTATGCTTTGTGTAATTTTTTTAGATAACTTGATTTTTATTAATTTAGGAAATAGTACATAATACCCATTACCTGTGTCAAACTGCAGATTCAGCAGCAGTACATTAGGACATTTAGTAAGAACTAAATCACACACACACAAACACAATAGCACTTATTTTATTAAACTAAATCTTAAGTGTTACCAAAAAGTTTCACATTTGCAAGTGAAGCAGTCTCCAGGCTGATGGCTGTCAAACTTTTTTTTTTAAATTTTTAGCTTTTATTAACTAACAGACAAGTCATCACAACACTAAACGTACGCTGTCCTTAAAACTTCTACAAGTAGCTCTTATTTTTCCCACTCCCACAGTCATTTTTATTCATAAACTGAAACAGAAATACTAGTTTTCCTGATTTTTGAACTCCCAATCGATTTCTTAGCTTTGAGTGAATAATACCAAATGATGAAAATATTTTCTGTGCCTGAAAAGGAAGCTACTGCTGTGAAAAGTTGGCTTAGCAACTGAAGTAATTGTGTTTCAAGGTGCCTGGTTAATGATTTCCACCAATTCAGGGGAGTGACTTTGTTTAAAACATCATCAGTAAACATGTACTGTTTAAATGATTCCGCTCCAGCCCTGAAATTTATTATGAGTGGCATAACTGAGGAGTGATTTTGAGATGCCCATGCCATGGCAGCATCATCTTCTTCAGAAGTTAAGCATCTACCTTTATATCTGGGATCAAGAATGTTCTCAAGAAAATGAGATAGAGTTAGTGCTTAATCCATTCACTTATTTATTGGCTGCAGATTAACTTTCTGATGAGGTATTTCTTTCTTCAACGTCCCTTGAAGTGCCTTCCAAATTTCAACAGCATAAAAAATGCAGCAACAATTTCTCTGAAGTTTGTTTAAGGCTATGGATGTAGGCTTCAGTATACTGAGCGTATCTTCTACATTCCTCTTTAATCCAATGTCAAATACTTTGGATGAGATAGTTCCATCTATTTTATCAGTTTTCTTCACAAAGTTTTATGAGAATAGGTTAGTTCTTAATACATTGTTCAAAACAATCAACGGCAAAATTCCATTGAACATCTTGAGGGAGAATTAGTTTGGATCCAACTGCTCTTTTCAGTGAAGCAGAAGCAAAATGGTTGTTACAGAAGTATTTTGTGATTTCAACAATATTTTCTTTTATTACTGGAGAAGACACACTCAATTCTTTGGCTAAAAGATGCATTAAATGGGCACTGCAGCCATATGTTATTAAATAGCATCCTTCCATCTCTTCTTCTAAGTATCTTCTCATCCTTGCCACCTTTGCAGCATTGTCTGTGACAAAACTGCACACGTGACAGTTGAATTTTTGTTCACAGTTCAATACAGCTTTCACTGCCACTTCTTTTAAATATTCTGTTGTGTGGGCATTTCTGATGCATCTATTGTTTCTGAAAGATATGCAACCCCATCTTCTGTTGTCACACAGGCACATATTACTGGATCATTGCGTACATTGCTCCACCATCAAAGCTTAAACTGGCAAATTTGCCCTCAGTATTTCTTGCACACTCTTCAAGTTCCTTCTCATACACTTTATCTAGCAACCTTCCACCAATGTCTACTCTACCAGGTGGAGCATAGCCTGGTCGTAAGGACTCATGTTGATGAAGTGTTAACAATGCAAAACGGAGAGAATTTGAGGCATAAATGAACTGAGCAATCTTTTCATCTATAGCGTCTTGTTGGTATTTACTGGTCCTTACTACAAACCCATCCATGGTGGTGATTCTACCGCATGATTTAAATCTTTTGCTTGCTACTGATACTTTGATGTCTGAACTATATTTAGTTGCAGCACTGCTGCTAAAATTACCGACGGATGACTCTCAAGTTGTTGTAGATAGACAGTCACAATTGAAGTCTCTTATGCTTAAATGGAATCCTGAAACAAAATTCAAAAATGACTTTGAATAGCTGTTCTTCTCACTCTATTGTTCAGTTAACCATTTACATTTTTTTCAGCAAGGATGCCGATCCTATTCCAAATTACCAAAAAAGCTGCAATTAAAGTGCACTTAATTTTGGAGTAAGCCCCATAGAACTCATTGGCACTTCTGTTTTTTTGAGACAACAAGTATAGGACGGGGCTCCCTTGGGAAAGCTGAGTTATGCTGAAGTAAAGTAGGAAATAGACTTATAGCACCACCATTATGGTCTGTGGCCATGATGTTCCAAAATAAGGGGCGTGTATTATGTAATATAAAATGAGAAAATGACACCCAGTGAGGCAACTGGCAACTCTAGATTTCTCTTACTGCAGCTTTCTGTACCGTATACTTGAGTAATAGATTCTAAACCTAGTTAACTAATTAAACAAGCCATAAGGATTAGCTAAACTAAAGTGTTTTTTCTAGAAACATCCATCATAGCAAACAGCTTGGGAATTTACTTGTTAAATCATACATACTAAAAGGCACAGAGTCTTGAAGAATGATGCATTGCAAAGTGAATTATTTAAGTTACTAACCAGTTGACCCACATTGTTCTTCAGACACATCCACATCTTCATCCACATCATTTTTTCCCAATAAGCAGTTTTCATTATGATGTTTCATTCTTGCAGCTAGGCCCTGCATCTCCTTCTTGCACTGCTTACACTTGACATGAGTTCCTTTTTTACCTAGGGAAGGAATTTCTTCAAAATATTCCCAGATAGGGTCTCTCTTACGCCCAGAAGCCAGGACAGTTTTTCTGTGGCAAAAGTGGGGGGGAATATAGGAAGCTGTGGGTGTACTGAATAATGTCTTCCTTTTTTCTTTCCTGTCCACTCCACTGTTCCTTTCTACTCTGCCTCTATCCTGTGTCTCTCTCTCTTTAAGACAGTGTCTTAACTAATTCCTCTGCCTTGCTGGTGGCCCAGCTCCACCATCACATAAGCACAAAACAAAAACAATCCGAGTCAGCATGTGTCTTTTTTTCCACATGTGACTTCAGTCTGCTGAGAAACAGAAACTGAAAGCCCAGAACTTACAAGAAACAAGAGCTGGTAGTTAGGCTGGTCAGAAGAGAGCCCTTAATTTACTTTTCTGAGTCTGCAATTGTAGGGTTAGCATGCTTGTGATAAGATTTAATTGTAATCATTTTTTATATAAGAGAGAAATTTAGTGTTTTATTGATGATTTAAAAAAAATTTGATTTAAATAAAATTTATTTTTATCCACCCTGCTTTGTAGGGCAGCCTCCAAGTTCTCACGGTGATCCTCCTCATTCTTGCCAGTGACCAAGATGCTGTCAAGATGGCACTGGACTCCTGGCAAGCTACTCAAGATCTGGTCTATAGCCCACTGGAACAAAGCTGGAGCAGACGTTATTCTGAAGGGCAAGCAACAGTATCTGTACAGCCCTTGATGTGTCATGATAGTCAACAGCTCTTGAGACTTCCCATCAACATGAATCTCTCAATACGCCTGACTCAGATCAATCTTTCAGTACTTTTGGCCATCAGTCAGGCCAGCAAAGGGGTCATCGATGTGGGGAACAGGGTATTTAAATCCACACAAATCTGAACGGAGCCATCTTTCTTCAATACTGGAATGATTGAGGTTTCCCATTGGCTGTGGGTTACTAGTTCTAGGACTCCATTTTTGACTAGGCATTCCAGGTATGCTTCAACTTTTGGCCTGATGGCATACAGTACAGTTCTGGCTTTGACATTTTGGTTGGCTGTCAGTCTTACTGTTCAATTTCACAGTGATTCCCTTCATACGTCCCAGGTCCTCTCCAGAAAAAGCCTAGGCAATAAGGCAAGATACAAAATACACAACAGCCTCACAAAGGTGGTGCACCCCACAGTTTGCGGACCAGTGGACTAAATGGTTTGGCCCAGGAAATGCTACGTTTTTCCCAAACGAGCAAATAAATACGTTTTGAAGCTTCCCCACTTTAAAACAAACAACAGAGAGCTAAATAATTTAAGAACATCAATGAGAACAAAAACAAAGAACAGAGAAAGAGAATGGGAGGCAACTTGTGGGTACAAATCTTAAAAACGCTGAGTCTGTGGAGAGGAAAGATGGGGCGAAAGTTCACAAAGTAGCTTTCAAAGCTGCTTTTTCTAATGGCACTTTGACAGCATCCACCTAAAGTATGCATACCTTTAACCACGGGTCTCCCCAATGATGTTTTGAGAGCTGTACCTCAAGCTGACAGTGAGGTCAGTCTTCCACAAAACACAAAAGTGGATACACTCCAAGTCGCTAACAAGTTTATAATCTAAACATTCACTTAGCAAAAAAATCCTCCTGAAAATTGTTTCATTCCCTCTCCCCTCTTTATTTATTTTGGCCTTCTGGAAAACTATGTTATGCCCATGGATGCAAAAGTCTCTTTGTAGCCAGAATTGGGTACATTTCAGCAGGAACAATATGTTTTGAAGAATCTTTATAAAGTAGCACAGTGTAAATGCATCTGCTGTTTGTCAGCGCCACACTGCCCTTACCTTTAAGGGTACATCTACACAGGGATTAAAAAAAACCTGTAGCTGGCCCAGAACAGCTGGCTCAGTCTTGCATGGCTCAGACATTCAGGCTCGGGTTGGAGTCCAAGATAAGGGACCTGTGAGGGTGAAGTGTACCAGAGCTCAGGCTCTGTGCCAAGCCTGGCCATCTACACAGAAAGCTTTAGCCCTGCAACCCAAGCCAGCTGGCCCGAGCCAGCTGCAGGTCTTTTACCCCTGTGTAGATCTACCCTAATATCATAAACCCCTGGCCAGCGCGCATAGCCCCTAAGCTGCACAAGATAGTTAACAAGAACTTTGTGGCAGCAGCAGGAGGGATGGAGAAGGCGCACCTGAGTTCTAAAAGCACAATGCATTTGAACTAACATGTTAGCATCATGGAGTTGCTGAAGTTAAGCAGCTCTGATGCTCTCTCCAGTAGAAGATAGTGAAATACACAAACACTCAACAGATAAGTACAGTGTTTGACACTCTTATAGCACCTTCCAGCCAAGACCTCAAAATGCTTCAAATTCATGCAAAGAACTTAACGTCACAGCCCCCCCAAGGAAGATAGTTAAAACAGAGGTAGAGAGGTCAGGTGACTTGCCCAAGGTCACCTAATGGGGAAGGGTGTCAAAGCAGGCAACAGAGAATTGATCTCTTGATGAGTAGTTGCATGTGCTAAGCACTAGAACACCCTTCCTCCCTTTTCAGACTATTTTAGTGTAAAGAAAGTCATCAGGCTCACAGCCCTGAAGGCTCTCAGCATAATGAAGACACTGAACTGATTTCTTGCAATGACCTGCTAATGTACCTGTTACTTGTTCTGGAGAGAGCGTAATTCACACTCTGTGCCAGCATCACTTTTGTTGAGGATTAGAGCACAGGAGGAGTCCCTTTGTAAGGATGGTAATTTTGTGACATCCTTTAGGGCCTGAACTATCAACTCATATTACAAAGACCAGTGTAATAGCTTGTATACAGCAATAATTTTCACTCAGCACTGACTGGGCCAAATGTTAACCAGGGAGGTAGAGGCTGAAAGGCTCCCTAACTCCTAACCAGTGCCCCAGCAATATTTGTTTCTGCTTCAAGCCTATTGGTGTTGGCTTTTTTTGCCGTAGGACATGCCATTTTTACTCCAATTGTTCAGATGCAACAATAAAGGATTAGAAAAAAGATCCTCTGGAAACTTACCAGATGAGTAATAAGGAAATATCTGCTCCTTGGCAACTTCTCTTATTCAGGGAGGTCTTTTTATTTATTTATTTTTAAATGACTCTCTCTTTAAGCAAACACTCTCATTATTACTCGTATCCAGAAGCAAGGGTGACTTTTTGGGGAGGGGAAAAGAGGGGGGGTCTTTGCTAGTCAGACAATTTGTAATAAGACCCCAGGAGAATAAGTAGAATAAAAGCGAGATTCATTAGATTAAAATCTTCTCTTACAAGACAAACTCCAAGTTTTTACTCAAATTAGCATCTTGCCCTCTGAAGCAGAAATTCAATCCAATCAAGTCAAATAAATATATTTTCTTTTAAAAATGTGTGTTATTTGCCTAATTAGCATGTTTATACTGAATAGAAATGATTTATTTTGGAGGGTATGAAAATGAATGTTCTTATATTTTGAGCTAGTTTGCAGTTTAACAGTAATTTTTAACAGTAATTTTGCTTTTAAAAGTAGCTTTAAAAACACCTGTTAATGATTAAACATCTCAATACCTCTGTGAAATAGATACCTATTATTATCCCATTTTACAGATAACAAAACAGAAGAAACGAAATAGTTAGGACTGTATCCTGCACTGAGTCATGCATATTTTGAGAAACTGAACACTTGCAATTCATGGTGGTATTCAGTAGGTAATGAAGGTGCTCGCCAATTTTCAGGACAAAGCCCCAGTGTCAAAATTTTCAAACCTGAATGCCTGAAAGTTTGATGTCAAACTCCACAACTCTGGTTTTCCCACAGTTCAGTTGCACGTTCACAATCCCTCTGAAAACCAGGTCCAATCTGCTTAATTATAGACATCAGAGTTTAAAAAGTTTGGCGTAAGTAAGCTGCTGAGTTGGCATGACAGCTAGGAAGAGAAGCCATCTCTTCCCAGTCGTGGGCTTCATCCAGGAGACCTTCCTTCCGGGTTATACTTTATTAGGCCTTTTGCCTTTGGTGGAGTACTTCATAAATAAAATAAAAATATTATTTTCAACAACACAGAATTAACGTCAATGACAATGTAGCTAAATGTTTTTTTTATATCTTCATGTCATCAAAATAATATATATAAGCTCTTACCAACCCACTCCTGTTCTCAGACATGTGTCTTGATGTTGCTTTACATCAATATCTATCATTTTAGTAAAACCGAAACTTAAACTGAATGTTCAGCCTATAAAAATCATCGGTCTTTGAAGTTCTGTAGGGTTGCTACTTAATCCCTTCAACTCAGCAAGAAAGTAAAATGTAGATTCTCTCTCCCAACACGTTCTTTTCAGTTTTGTAGGCCTTGAGCCTGAAATTAAGAGGACACAGGCAGATTGCTGCATCCACATGGAGTCCTTCTGAAATCAGTGGGGAAATACTTTACCACATGCTGTCACTTACAGGACCGGTCTGAAATGTAACAGAATCATGGAAATGGAGGGCTAGAAGGGATCACAACAGGTCATCTAGTCCAGCCCACTGAGCTAAAAGCAGCATCAAGCATAGACCATCCATGACAGATGCTCGCCCAACCTTTTTCTTAAAATCCTTCAAAAGATGGAGATTCCACAATCTTCCCTGGAAGCCTATTCCAGAGCTTCATTACCCTTATACTTAGAAAGCTTTTCCTAAATTCTAACCTAAATCTTTTTTCTGTGATTAAGCCAATTACTTCTTGTCCTACCTTCAGTGGACATGAAGAATAATTGATCACAGCCGTCTATGGAATAGCTTTTAACATATCTGAAGACTGTTATCAGGTCCCCACCTCACCCTCAGTCATCTTGTCTCAAGACTAAACATATCCAGGTTTTTTTAATCTTTCCTCATAGGTCATGTTTTCTAAACCTTTTATCATTTTTGTTGCTCTCTATTGCACTCCCTCCAATTTGTCTGCATCTTTCCCAAAGTGTGGCACCCAGAAATGGACACAATGCTCCAGCTGAGGCCTCACCAGTGCCGAGTAGAGCAGGACAATTACCTCCTGTGTCCCGTCCCAGATATGAAGAAGAGCTCTGAGGCTCAAAAGCTTCTCTCTCACCAACAGAAGTTGGTCCCATAAAAGATATTATCTCACCCACCTTGTCTCTCTAAACTATTTTTTGTCAATAGTCCCTAGGCTAATCCATGCCATAGAAGAGAACTGGCTCCACCCTCAGGAGATGATGCTTATTTGCCTCTAATAGCAAAGGGTTGGAGGGAAAAAAAGAGAATACAATTGAACATAGAAGAAACCATGTGATTTCTAGTTGTGAACACACAAGACGACCTTCTCAAGGGCTGGCAGGGGTCATTGACACTGCTCAAGGCCTCCTAACTTTTCTCCTTTTCGGCTCAATCCAGGAAAGCACTTCAGGTACGTGAATAGTCTGCCCACATTCTTAAGATGTTAAGCATGTGTTTAAATGCTTTGCTGAATTGGTACAGAGCACTCAGCTCTTTGCATCTTCCAAGGCCAGATCATGTCTTTGGCGCATTTACCTTTAACTGAATAGATCAGATTACTTGAGAGCAATGACACAAAGCCACAGGGACACATACACATGCACCTTTCCTTATGGCTTAATATGCTTTCTCTACATCATCCCATTAGCCTGTAGATTGAGCTCAAGATACCCACTCTGAAAAATTCCTCAGACGACACATAAATCCATTTAATCCTGTCCCATCTATTATTACAAAAGACCACACTCAATTAAGTGGTCTACGCAGCAAAGAATTTAACTTTTTTCTATAACCACAATGGCAAGTGTTTAATCCAAGAGCAATGACTGTGTTGTAAATTTCACACAAAGAGATTCTCTTTTCCCACAGAAGCTCAGGCACCCTAGACATAATTAAGTCCTTAGCTGAGAAACCTGCAGTTCTCAGCAACTGTTCTGGTGCTTTTGAGGACTAAAGCCTTCATGGCTGCTACAGTGAAAATAAAAGCAGAATTTTTTTCATAATAAATTTGGAAACTGTGCCACTCCCATTAGAATAAAATACAAATAATTATCAAACAGAACTAAAGAGGGTCAATTTTCAGTCACCATTCCGACCTTCTAACATAATATTAGCAAAGCTCAAGATTTGCTTTCATAGATTAACATTGGAGTGGTTTTGGATGTTCAGATTGCTATTTCCATTTGGAACCTACTGATCAGTTTCTCTTCTCTCTCTCCCACCCCACGCCCTCCAATTAAATGTTGGCCAACACACAAGTAGACTATCTACCTTTTCCCTATAGGTTCAGAGTAACATGCATCCAATAGTCCTAATTGCTTCCCTCCACCCTGCTAAAGTTAAGCTTTTACTTTTCAGGATAAGCTATTTACGGTTTCCTCCATCAGATAGACTTTAATTTTATTATAAAAGGTAAATGTAATGCTTCTAAAATGTACTAGATTCACCATCTTGAAAACTCAAGTATTCCATTCATAACACAGCATTGGAGAAAGAGTGCAAACTTGCCTATAATGCCCTTACCCTTGATCTGGAGATAGAAGAGCCTTTTGCTTAGACATACGCTGTTTCTAGGAAGATGCTTTATTGTATTATCATTGTTTAAAATGCATCAAGTGTGCATCAATTGTGGTGAAAGTTATTTTGTGAGAGATGTCTCAAGAATTAAACTGAGACCTCCAATTCATTTAACTTTAGCTAGTGAACAACCATCAAATGCGGGCTTTTGATCTGGGCCAGATTGCAACTGAAGATCTTAAAGGTGAACAGTCCCAGGTGTCCAATTACTGTCCCCCAAATGGACATTAATTGAATCAGATAAGGAAAAGGAGAAATTCCCTTACCCAGTTAAATTAGCAAAAACAGAATCTGTTTTTTCTGTAATCATATGGAATCAGTAGTAGATCTACCAGTGCCAAGAAAATATTAAGAATTGGAAAATTGGCATGAAAGGAAGATTGTACTTGGAACCCATGCGCTTATTCCATATCCGTGGGAATAATCTCTCTCATACATGATCTGATCCTCAGTCCCTACTAGCAAGGTGGAGTTTGTGCCTGATTGCTTATGTGCCCATTCAGAAATAGTAAGTTATAATACAAAATAATAACTGTAACTGAGCGCTGTTTGGTCCAAGTTGCCTTTAGATTTATGAGTGCCTACCACTTTTTGCTCTTCTCTTTTATCAGGGATAACTCACCACAAATTGAGCAAACTAAAAATGCTTTCGTATTTGGCAAAACTGAAATGTAAGAATATAGAAATTGTTTATGTTGTGAGCCCTGGTTAAAATTTCCTCAGATAATACAGCAAGGAAAAGAAAGTAATCAAAGCTAAAAATGTCACAAAAACAAAGAAAAACAGCAAGATGCTCTATTAAATATTTTAAATGATAGGTTCTGAACATATTTTTTTTTTTTTTTACAAACACTGAAGGTTAGTATATGATCTATCTTTGTTAAGATTTGCTGTTTCCTTCAAACATATCAAAGATTATCTTTATTACTGGACATATTCTCTTTTTAATACCCTAGTGTCCCTCGATTTCGCATGCTGTATATAAACATGAATACATAAGCACACAACTTGGGAATGAATATGAGAGCTGGTCAAATAATTAAAGATAAATTACTTAATTAGATGTCAGATGGAAAATTTGTTAGAAATTATTTACTTATATATAAATGGTATTAACAAGACGTTTGCAATTAATTTCTGATGAAATATGAATATGCTAAATAAATTATTTGTCCCAAAAGTTCCATCAGGTCTATGAAACAATAAAGGGAAACCACACATCCTTTTACAATAGTCATACACCCATATGTTAGTTACTCAAGAGACAAAACTCCCTGTCTACCATCTGTTTCATATATTGGCATATGCCACAAATTTATATAACAACTCTGTGGGCCATGAAGTGAACACACCTGTTAAAGTTCTGAACCATGATAAAATGCTGGAACCTACAAAGAATGTAGAAGAGACATGGTATGTGTTCCAAGTGACACATATATCCATACAGTTCCGACAGAGACTGACTGACTAGGTGGAAGTCAATCTGAAAGCAGACCACTGCTTTGGAGGCCCTGCTTTTTACTGTCTCTGAAGGTGTAAAATAGGGGGAAATTCGGTTTCCATACTGCTAAATAAAATGTGGCCCTCTGAGGTGAGACTGCAAGGCAAGGAGACTATAAAAATGTGTCAGCAGGGTACATTCTGATCTCAGTTACACAGCCATAAAGCTAGTGCTGTTATTCCAGTTTTATACTTTTGTAATTAAGGGTCAGAACCTGACCGACAGAGCAGTAGTTAGGACAGGGGACTGGAAACTTGAACTCCATAGTTTTAGTCACAACTGTCTCACTGACTTGCTGTGTGACTCTATATAAATCATTTAATCTCTCTGGGGTTCAGTTTGTCCATCTGCAATATGGGAACAACACTAAGTCATACACCACCTGTAAGGCTAAAAAGTTATTAATGCACTGAGATCCTCTGATGAAAGGTTAAATATGTAAAAGCACCCTCAGTGACCTACTAAAGTCACTATATTAGAATATTGTTCTTAATTGTTTAATAGGTGTAGTTCCCCGAAGAGACACAACATGTACACTTAAGGCAGCCAGCTAAGAGATAACACCTGCCATAAACGTGAAATCACTAATCCTGGGGGAATTCATGTCCCCCACAGATTTATTTCCCTCCCTCCCCACCCCCGGAGAGGAAAAGACTGCTGGAGAGATGCTGCAATTACACCTTTCGCCTACCAGAGGCTGATGTGGTGCCAGAAGAGAGGGCAGCGCAGCTGGCTCAGGGCCAGAGCAACCAGCTATGGAGAGGGAGGGGGCAGTGGCTGCTTCCTCACAGTGCCCTGCCCCTAGGGCCAGGTGAAGAGACACAGGATACTGGGAGGGAGGCTGTGAGGGACAGAATAGGGCACCTGGGGCTGCAGGGAGGAGTCACAGACTGGAAATCAGAAGGACTGGGGGGACAGAGTTGGGTGGGAGCACAGGAGCTAGTTGGGAGACAGCATTAAGCCAAGGACTGAATGGGAGTGGGGTGCAGGGACACATGAGGATTGGGCGAGGGGAAGTGCAGGGACACATGGGGACAGGGGCACATGTGCCTGACTGAATGGGAGGCTAGGGACCAGACAGGTTTGCATAGGGGAGCTTCCCCAACTCCTTAACAATCCCTCCCCTCATCCCCACAAAAAAAAACCTGTTCTATACTTCTCTCACCCATACCAAATAACTCTTCAGGTTCACTCCCAGGCTCCCAGCAATTACTTCCCTCTCCCTGAGCTCCTCTGTTACCCAACTCCTGCAAGGCTTTACATTGCTTCTGAGTGGTATGGGAAATACCGGAAGGCATTTCCGGTCAGCACAGCATAGCGGGGACTCCGCAGTAAGTAGAAGTTAGGAAGTCGACAGGAGATATACAAGCTACTCTACGCTGCTTGTGTATCTCCTGTTGACTGCCACCGAAATCCACCGGCAGTGTAGACCAAGCCATGGTGTAATTGCTTGTCAATAATTGTTACTTTAAGCTACCAAAGAAAAAAAATTAAGGAGCAAAAGTTACTAGAAAATGTATAGGGTGTTTCATCTCATTGAGATTATCACATAGACAATATTAAAACATGTAGACCAAATGTTCAAACTTGGACGCCTATATCCACATTTAAGCACTTAAGTACCAATGGCAAGATTTTTCTGAGATGCTAAGAACCCACAATTCCCATGGAAGACACTAGCAGCACCGGACACACTGTTGGTGCTCACGTTAACATGCAGGCACTATACTCTCCCTCAGACGTTTTCCCTGAAAACTGGGGAAGAAAGTGAGAATAGCTTTATGCAGGTATTTGTTTATTCAGAGCTACAATAAAAACAGCATTCAGTGCCCTAGCTGGTCTGGTCAATCTTGTAAAAAACCCACACAAATAAAAAACAATTCAAATACACCCGCTACACAAACAAACTAAGCAACCTGCACCCACCGCCATTATACACATCACTCATCTCATAGACAAGGGAGAAATTAAAGCTGTTCCAAGAATCTACGGAACAATGAATACTATCTCAGAATTTGCATTAAAATAAAATCTTATTTTTGCAATATTAAAGTTTATTACTATTACCTCATTATTACTAAATTGTTAAAACAGATATTTGCAAAATATTTCACTTCCATACTTCAATACGTTCCAATGTCTTTGACTTGATTGTCATGAACCTTTTCTAAAATCCTGGAACCTTACAACTATACCCAAATTTTATTTTAAAAATAAAAACAGCATGAGTAAAATTGTGGATTGATTCACTGTTAATGTAACATATGCTAAAAGGTTTCCGGGTCCTGTTACTCATTACCAGGAACAGCAAATCAGATATGCAGAAAATTCATGGTTTCTCCAGATTTAGGATTACCCAATTGTGTGTGGTAGTTTTTCCTTTCATCTAACCATTTGCATCTGGACTTTTAACTAAATAAATCAAAAGTTTTTCACCACCTACAAAAGTAAAACAATGCCACCAATGAAAATATGCACTTTCTATCTTTAATGCCCTATTAAGAATGCAATTTAACTATAACTAAAAAAGTGTACATACCTTAGAGAAAATTACTCAAACATCCACCTTGGGCCATTGAAGTGTGTTTATAAACCATGCTATGTTGATCTATGTTACCATGCAGGGTTTTTTGTTTTGTTTTTTTAAATTAAAACACAACTAATGTTCATATTAAATCTAAGAGATTAAAAAGGATCCACCCCATGCTGAAGTGTTTATTTCCTACTATCGCTAGACATTTTTTTGAAGAATTTCCCTGTTTACTAATTGTTTTACATGGCCCTATTACATAAGTGTCAGGTGCTTGGTACCCCTCTCATTAAATAAATGAAGTATGGAGTAACCAAATGGAAACTCCAAGTTGAATGTCCTTGAGGGTATGTCTTCACTGCAGAGTTATCTCAGATTATCAGCACCTGGAATAGTTTAGCCTGGATATGAGCAGCCACACTTCAATGCCATAGCCGAGTTACTGTGTCCTCACTGGTGCTGCACTCCCCATGTCTCTAGGACTACTGGGGTCAAATCCCATAGTTATTTGCTCTGCAAGAAGCTGAGCTGCTCTCTGATTCTTTTCCAGTGAATTATAAAACCTGTCTGTCCTCCTAGGCACATGGGGGAGAATTGTGGGAAGGCACTGAAGGACTATCAACATCCGAATGATTCATGCAAAGTGGGAAGGTTACCAGCCCCAGTGAAGGCCTCATTCTGGCTTTAGCCTACAGACCCAGATGAGTCAGATGGGTTGAAAGCACCACAATTGGGTGAGTAAGAGCCTGAGTTAATTCAGTGATGACATACCTCTAGTGGCTAACTCCACACCCATCTCTTTTGTAGCATCTGAAAAATTCCAGAACTGTAACTTAATTGGAATTAACACAGTACCAAACAGTAAAATTAAATATAACTGAATTTTTGTCTGGATTGAAGACCTGTGTGACAAAAAGGAATCTGTCAAGCATGTGATATAATTAGGCTTAGGAGGAGTCGATTTTTATCAGTAAGTGTCAGTAAATGTTGATTTCACTGTACATACACAAATCAATGAAAAAATACTTCCATCAATAATAATCATCAAAATTTACAGACAGGCAAAGTAAGAAAAATGCTAGTTGAGCATACTTAATTCATACTATTAGAATGTGAGCTGAGGATATTTATTTTGTGTATTTTGATATGTGAACTTGAAAATGTGTGTTTTAACAGATATAAAGCTCAGAGTTTTTGAATCTCAACTTCTACAGTCTTAAATAATTACTGTCTGATCCCCGCACAAATTTTGTGCAACTGTGAAAATTTAAATAAAATAAAAATTCCTAAATCCCATAATTTGTAATTGTGAAAATTTAAAATCGCTAAAAATAAAAAAAGTTTTAAAACTAACATTGATATTATCTACTGAAGTTATTTCTTTTTAAAATTGAATTCTGTCAACCCTATGTATAATCATTACAGCTTGTGATGTTAGTTTAATGTGACATAGGATTTTGTAAATTTCAAGAAGCTTTTAATAAGTTTCAGTTTGCTCAAAGCTATGAAAGTGCTGAGAGTTTGTTTCGACCAGATTTGCTAGGGAAAAGGTTTCCTTGGTTTCAATGACATTTCTTAAAAGTATAGCTTTTGGTAAATCTTTTCTTTCAAGCAGAGTAAAAATGATTTATTTCACCAGGGAACTGTAAGGAAAGAAGGTAGTTTAACAAACAACATCTAAGGAGCCTTTTTTAAAAAAGGTAAACTGCAGACCAGTTCTGACCCCTATTTTTTTTTTTATTTGTTTGTTTGCTAGTCTACACATACACTTTTTTTTTTTTGCTTTGCTTATTTCAGTTATACCATAAAACAAACATTTATTGCATAACATCAGCATGATTCACAGTGTTCTTTGTATGATTTTGCTGGTGTTGTGGTCCTTCCATTATTTTCTTTTTAAAACATTCGCTGCATGTGACAAGCTGTTTCGTGGTGGCAACCTTAGGAATTTCACAAATTGGTTTAATATTCAGTGTGCATTTCCCTAAAGAGAGTCAGTATCATTTTAAACATTTCACTTCACATCTTCCTATTTTCACATGTCACAACACTTCTGAAAGACTGTGGTTTAAGCCCAGTATCTTCCCTGACTAAGGTGCAAAATAAGATAAATGCATTTTTAGCAAAGGAAAAGAAAAAAAAAAAGGAGAACGAGAGAGTGATATGGATGGTGAGGCTTAAAGAACAACAGAGAGACAAAAAGAATATTTGAGCATGGTTTGTGATTGCAATTTTGTAACTTATCTTTCAGCATGAAATATTTATACAAAATGGAATTTTAATCATTATCTGTTTTTTATTTTTGTAACAACGTGACTGTATTTAAAGCAGTTTGAAGTCTGTTATGTTTACACAAGTGCCTAGGTCTGACTTACAGAAATCTAGTCTGCCAAAACTAATTGAACCAGAAATGTTTAAGTGAAAACTCAGTGACAAGGGGAAAATTCATAACTATTGATGTTGCATTCTATATAGAATAGGATGAAAGAAAGAGAAAACCTGACATTTAGCGATTGTTCTTCTTTAAGTACAACACTGAATTCCAACACTCAATTACATAACATTTTACAAATCAATTGAGCAATGAAATGTGGAATAACTCCACAATTGCACTGAGAGAAACCAAAAAGATGCTTTTGGGCAAACTATAGTTTTGAGAAGGGGGGGGCACTTCCGCTGAAAATATAGCAAAGCCTGCAGTGGTAAACAAAGGCAAGAAATCAATAGGAGTTTTGCTTTAGATAAGGACTGCACAATCAGATTTGAATAGAATAACAGAAATACGTACAAAGTAATACTAGATAATAAATAAAAAATTGAGATTAAAAGAAAGGGAAAAAATTTCAATGAATAAAAGAATGTGACCCAAGATGAAAAAACTGAAGACTTCAGAGTAGCAACACTTGGCACCTAAAGTTCCTTTCAAAAATTTACAACTTCAGTAGTTCACCCAAGAAGATTAAAATATTTCTACATAGCTAGATTAGCTTCTGTATTATCATCCCCATTTTTCAGATGGGGAAAACAGAGGCAGATTGTTTCCAAAGCTCACTGAGCGAGTCAGTAGCCAAGTCATGAATAAAACCCAGGCTTTGGCCACCAGACAATGTTTCCTCATGGTGTTTAAGTTCATATTTGATGAGAGTTAAAACAATAAATAAAATATTTGTTTGAATGAAAAACTGATGCTAAAAGACTGAAGGAAAAGAAAACAGCAGCTAGATAGAGAGGAGATTTGCAGGGAGGGGAGGGGGAGAAAGAGAAGACAAAGAGACCAACCACAACACAATGTTTACATAGTATTTTCTTTGGAAATAAACATTCTGTAAAATAAAGTGGTAATTAAAAAGGAAAGCTACAATTTTTCCTCTGTTTGGCAATCATATAGATATTCTGGATTTAGTGATCATGTTTGGCATCGTTGTATTAAAGGAAAAACGGAGAGAACCAGGTCTGTTGCCTGGTGTGATAAAGTCAGGCCGGACGGCTATAAAAGGGAGTGCCGGGGCTGGTATGAGGGCCCAAAAGAGTTGGAGAAAGCACAGCAGGGCAATTAAAGGCACCTGGACCCAATGAAGGGCGAGGCCAGAGGTATTTAAACGCTGCCTTCCCTAAAGGAGAGAGAGGGAACAAACACAGGGGAAGGTGCGGAGCAGCTGAAGGAGAAGTTTCCGTCCCAGGCCAGACCACAGAGCTCCTCTAAAGCCAGGGGAGAGGAGGTAGCTGGGGGTGCCCTAGCCCACAAGCAGAGGTAAAAGCGTGAGACCCACCAGGGGGAGGCTGGCAGTTTGCCCCACTGGTTACAAAAAAATATTTGTATTACCTAGAAGTAAGACAGGACAGTAGCACGCTAAGTCTTAAACTCTCTATAATTGGCAGCCATTTAAACAAACAATGTTCACATTAACTCCCTTCTTTCTTACTTTAATCATTACTCAGAAGGGATTTTTACTACTGATACCTACAGACAACAGATTAGAGCCCTTCATGGATACAATATTTGAATCCATGTCTGATCCACAATCTGCAAATGCCTTCTGTGGAAATAAAGTGGACATCCAGAGGTTTACAGGGTTTGACAACATATTTCAGGATATATGACATACAGGTTGCCTCTGAATCACACCAAAAATTTCTCCCCTTCAGAATGCATTTCTTCTCCTCATACTACAAGCAGAGCCTGTTTACAGCAAGTGGCTAAAAAAGACTGACTTCTCTCTCTGTGGTCTCATCTCAACACTGGCCAAACTACATGAGCTTTTTCTCCAATCAGCTGAACAACAGGATAACTAAATTCAACTCATGTCTTAAGAATTGTCAGTTACAAATAATCATTTCATATCTGAGAGACTTGAGCATATGGTCAAACTGTTCTTAGTTTGAAAACAAGGGTTAGAAATAACTATTACACTGCCTCAGTTTTTGTCTGGAGGACTAGTTTCTGAGATTTCATTTATGTTCGTAGAATCATAAAAGATTAGGGCTAGAAGGGCCCTCGGAGGCCATCTCGTCCAACCCCCTACGCAGAGCAGGACCAACCCCAACTAAATCATCCTAGCCAGGGCTTTGTCAAGCCAGGCCTTAAAAACCTCTAAGGATGAAGATTCCACCACCTCCCTAGGTAACCCAATCCAGTGCTTCACCACTCTCCTAGTAAAAACATTTCTCCTAATATCCAGCCTAGACCTCCCCCACTGCAACTTGAGACCATTGCTCCTTGTTCTGTCACCAAGAACACCCTAGCTCCATCTCCCAGGAACCTGCCTTCAAGGCTGCTATCAAATACCCCCTCATTCTTCTCTTCTGCAGACCAAATAAGCCCAATTCCCTCAGCCTCACCCCATGAGTCATCATGTGCCACAGCCCCTTTTTTGTGAGGCTCCCGTGCATTAAGTGATGTGAATTATCATTCACAATCCATTGATGTAGCATTTGCTTACCCAGTTTCAGATGTGGCCAGTATCCACTTTACATTTCAAGTATTTTATCTGATCATTAGAGAGGTTAAGATTAGGTGTGATAGACTGTTGCTCTATCTCCATGCTACAGAAACATTTCTCTATGAGATCATGATTATTGACCCTGACATCAAACTTCAGAAGGAAAAAAACAGCATGAAACATTACTGGACAATTAAACTTCACCAGAAATATTCAGAACAAACGTTACTATTTTCTTTGTATTAAGTACTTTCTAGCCCTTAAAAAGAGCAGCATTGTTATCAAAGTAGCTAATACATTCCACAAAGATACATGATAACACACATATTTGGAATGTATTGCCCCGGGGGGGGGGGAGGAACAGCCGAATGTAAGCCTAGTTGTAGGGTTATTGTATTGCCTGCATTTGAAAATAACTATAAACATTAAGGCTATTGATGGCATTGCTTCCAGTAATTTCAACCATTCACAGTAGTTGAATGTGTTTGATATATATATGAGAGAGAGAGAGAGAGAGAGGTTTCGCATGTGTGGTTAATAAAATTTGGCTGTTGCATCTTCATTGTTTTGCTACACAGTGACCTATCCAGCACAGAATGTCTGTGGCCTTCCAAGCCAGGCATGCTCCGATAGCCTGCTGAAGAGCAAATATACATAGCCTAATAAGTCGAAGGAAAAGCCACCTTGCTGCATAACACCCACGCCTCGTTTTCCTTCCACATTAATACTGCTCCATAAATATAAACAAACAAACAAACCATATGATAAATGCGCACGCACACACACACACTCCTGCATGCCCAGGGACGTGCAATAACCTTACAAGACCTCAGAATGAGTGCCATGGTTCCCACCGTGCTCTAGAACACTTGATATCCCCCACCCAAACACACACACAGGACACCTCTCTCCCTCCCTCCATCCCATCTACCAACATTTGTGCCGCACGTTAAGCTGGAGTAACAGTGATGTTCTTGCTCACCTGTAACAGGGAAAGAGGGTGTGGAAAGAGAAAAGATAGACCTATTTTCCATGAAAAGCAGGAGTGAGAGTTTCTCACTTGTATGCACAGATACTGATGGAGTGCCAAAATTCTCTTTCCCACCTCAGAAAGTGATGCAGCTTCCTCTGCAATTGCCATTTCTTCTGATGAGGAAGACAGGAGAGGTAGTCTTCAACCTGACCAAATCTGTCTAACTAAAACATTCAAAATAGTCTCAAGGTTTGGAAGACCAGGAACCTAGCACCCAGCAATACCTAAACCTCACAAAAAAAGAGGTGACTTTTCTCCCTTGCGAAAAAGGCCCCTCATGAACATCAACGGGGGAAATTAATAAGTTGTAATTTAAGAAAATCATAAAAGATGCTCTATCAGAAACCAAATTTGACACAGTCTAAAGCAACATAAGTTAACAGCATCCCTTTAAACTTCACTCTTGTTAAAATGCCAGCATTTCCTTTTCCTAATTTTTCCATTATTTTTCATATCAGATATTTATAAATTAGTTATGAAGTTATTAAAAAAACCCAACAACATCTCAGTTCAAATCTCTCTCAAAAAGAATGGAGTCCTTTACATTCGGATTTCCACCTTTCCACCCTAGTTACATTGCACAATCATATTTAAATCACTAATAAGAAACTTGCTTTCCCCCCATAACTCTCTCGAAGTTAAAACAAATTAATAAAATTAGGAGTGGGGAGAACTTAGAAAAAAGTTTATCATGTGCACTTTTTTCTTATCGTTACAATCTAAGCTTTTAAAACATTGTATAACTAAGAGTCCTATATAATGCTACAAGAATGGTTGTTTTAGAATGGCATACATAGAAATGGGCTCTAAAAATATCCGTCTCTATTTGTCCTCTTGACTGAAACTTTGAAATAATATTCTGGACAGACTGAGTGATAGCAGATAACCTGTTCTCCTCCCTCAATAATGAGGTTAAATTGGCCCTGGTTTCATTTCTTTATGTTCTACTAATTTGTCAGATAAGCAGCTCCATGCTTTCCTATGACAGCCTTTTTTATCATGCCAGGGTAAGGTCAATGAAGCGCTATTTATATTGCCATTGTTATATTCCATACACATATAAACTCCTCCTTCCATTAAAAATGATTTACACAAGTGTCAGAAGGTTCAACATTCTCATGTTTTCTTCTCCACTGCTGACACCGGCCCTGGTCTATGGAGAGTCTCTGGCACATATTCCCTGGCAAAATCCAGACCTTAGGACTGTCCCCGCCACTTCAGAAGCAGCCATATAGTATTAATCTGACCACTCAACCCTCCCCCTCCCCAAAGGCACCCAGACACTGGAAGTTGTCAAAGCAGCAGTTCCTCCCAATATCTTAGCATGTGGTGGGGACTCTGTCATCCTGTATCTGAGCAGCATCCAAAGCACTGGATGACTGTGAAGCAAGCCTAGTCACCCTCTGGTCCCTGCCCACCAAACCTTTCTCCACTTGGCCAATTGTGATTAGGATCTGCCAGCTGAGTACAGAGCCATGCAGCAAGGCAGTAAGTGAATAACGGGGGATAGACTATCCATGAGAGTTTGCCTGAATAAGGATTGAGTTAAGAAACTCAGGATTTGGCCATGAGCCCACTGGCTTTTATGCCGTTGAGTGAGAGAGAAAAAACACAACCAAGATCTGCCCTCAACTACACCTGTGAAAATCCAGATTAATTTAAATTTAAATAAATGGAAATTCTACAGATTTAGACTGGAATAAGACAGAGAAAATGAGTGCAGAATTTTATGCAGAGTTTGAATACAAGGGAACAACACAAATACATGTACACCTGCACTGTTCATGGTATAATCTACACAACCATGTCATCACTGCAAAGTTAACTGAAGTCCACTACCTCAGCTCCCATTCACACACAAAAACCCCTGAAAGAGGTTGTGCTTTTATTCAAGTTGGCTGGCCTCTTAGGGCTACACACTAAACACCCCAGTTAGAACAACTTGTCAGCTACTAACATGACTACTTTGCAGTGTGGACACAAACTGGCTAGTGCCACTCAAGTGAGGCTATTCCTCCAATGCCCACCCACAATTCCCTTCATGTGCCTGGAAGAGACAGATAAGTTCTCCCACAATTCATTGGCAAAGAATTGATCGAATGGTTCAGCTTACTGAAAAGCACAGTACCATGAGATGTGTTCCTGGAGTAGCCCCTCACCACACCAACAAGCGTAGCACCAATGTAAACACAGCAGCTCAAAAGTGCTATTTTACAGTGACCTCTCTCAGTCTGGACTAACTTGAGAAATCTGAGTATAGTTGACGCAAATTAATACTGCAATGAAGACATACCCAGAGTATTTGCATAACACTTAGCATAACTGGGCTCCAAGCTCTATTGGGAGCTACCAGAGTACAGATCATGTGTAATATTTATTGATGTGACAGGGATATCCTTTAACCTTGCTATTACTGCACATTTTGACATCAGGCGAACAACTTCCTTGTGTAGAATTACAATGAAAAGGCATTACATTTATGCAATATGAGAAAGTTTTCATCAGACTAGATGCGCTCTCCAAATTAGTTCAAAACTAACTGGATTTTTTTTTTTTAAATCATTGTCAGAATGTGGATAAAGGAGTGCCTAAGGGGTCGGGTAGGATGTCTGATCAGAGGAGGGATTGCTTGCTGGGAGCAGAGTCTTTCTCCAGTCTTCCTGTGAAGTTGCTTAAAGAAAAATATTAGACATTTCCATCATCTCCAAGATGGAGTACCCATGTTGCTGGTATTTCAAGTCCACCAGTCAAGGAGTACATGACTCGTCCAGAATCAATTCACTTGTGATCACATGTGCTGGGTGAGACCTTCCTACCTTCCTAAATAAAAACCCAGGATGTAAGTTATAGTTCTAAGTCAAAGACCTTAAACAGCATTCAATAGATGAGTCACTTACACAGGGCTGGATTAACTCTCCTGTGGGCCCAGGGCTATTAGATTTTGTGGGGTCCCTCTATACAAGTCTTTTTCCTAATTTAAAACAAAATGATCACAGTTATAGCATCAAGGCTATTAACGCTATACTAAATTTGCCTTTTACTTCACATAAAGCCAATCTGTGGTTACATTTCAGTCTTAAAACAGGTAGAACAGGGGTTGACAACCTATGGCATCCATGCCAAACATGGCACGTAAGATGATTTTGAGCAGCACTCACACTCACTCTGGGCCCACATCATGGAAGAGGGGCAAGGGGAAGGGATGGGGCGGGAGTGGCCGCCGCACTGCACTGCTTGAGGCTAGGAGCAGCTCCTGGCCAGGGCACTGGGCCAACGTTATGTAGGAGGGGCAGGAGAGAGGCGGGGAAAGGAGCAGGAAGTGGCCTCAAGCTGCTAGGCCCACGGCACGTGGGCGAGAGGCGGGAGGGAGGAAGAGGGGAAGACTCAGCACGCCACCTCTGAAAGGTTGCCGACCCTATTTTTGCAGGGCCCCCCTTAGCCAAAGGCCCTGGGCTGCAGCCCTTAAAGCCCCTGCATTTATCTGGCACCATACTTACACGTTCACAAAGTTATAAATATACATAACACTGAATGTTGCTAATTGATAACCACTCATTAGGGGTGAAATTCATCCCTATAAAATAGGGCCTACACAAAAAGCCTCCAATACCGTTGTCGCCCCATTTTTCAGGCTGAGGGAGCTGTTTAAGCTTAGCAGATGTCTTAGGACAGAGGCCCATTGGCCAAGCAGGTAGGCCATTAGCCTGGGATTCGGGACCTTGGGCAAATTGCTTAGTCTCTTTGTGGCTCAGTTCCCAACCTGTGAAATGTAGATAAGAGCACTTGCAGGGGTGTTGTGAGAATGAATCCACAAAAGATTGTGAGGTGCTCAGATACTATGGCAAAGGGGACTATCTAAGTATCAGAGAGATGCATCACCTTCCAGAAGGCCTTGCCATACAGCTTGTTTTGTTATCATGGTACAATATCAGGGACAATATATAAAACTATCCAAAAGGGTCTGATGCCCTTATAATTTAGTTTTATTTTTGTCACTGTTTTGATACATAACTTTTAACACAAACTCCAGCTGTTCTTCGTATTATACCTCCTTCTAAAGAACATGTAAATGCATGCTTGTCTAAACTAAACACTAGCCATGTGGCAGTCTAGACTTGAATGAACTTGATGTGTTTATGAATGGTACTTTCTTATAAATGCTACAGAGTTAAAAATTTCACTCTCCAGAGCCTAACCATATTTAACACAATCTTTTTTTCAGCAAAAATGCTTAGTTTTGTATGGAGTACAGTTAAAACAACTGTAATTGTAATTCAAAGAGCAGTTGTTCGAAGAATAATTCAGAAAGGTCACGTATCATCAGTAATACAATCAAACAAAGCCATCTTCAGATAGGGGATATTATTCAGCTTTAAATAAAACTATTCAAAAGGAGTGACATTATTAATAAAAATAGCACACTCTCTAATATTTAAAAAATATCCCAGAAAGGCAGCAAAACAATGAAACAGAAAGGAAATATAGATACAAGAGTTATGTAGACTAAGATACTTTATGGGTGAAATTAACTCCAGTCCAGGGAGCCTACACACTGCCCTTTGCACCCTGAGGTCTGAGCGTTATTTGACCTGATGCAACAACATTTAAGGGAACACTTAATTTTAACTATGCAAGTAGTAGTATAGACTTGAATGCGCTACTCATATGCTTAAAGTGCTTTGCTGATCAGGAATTACATGCACAAATATACCATGCCTTTATATTTCAGTTTCCTTTTTGAGATGTTTTGGTATTGCTGAGTGCTGGGTTACAGGACTTCACAACTCTTTAGGCCACTTTTTATATTGTTGTTTAAAAATAGGGCACACTCACCCAGTAAGAATTATTGAACTGTAACACTTAATTCACTTTTAAGCAGAACTCCTTATTAAATTCTATGGGTTTTTTTTTAAACAAACAGACAAAAAAGATGGAACACTGGGACCCACTGTTTTACAGAGTTGTCTGGGTGTGAGATCTAAAATATTTTAAAAGCGGTACGGTTACAAATAAAAAAAAACACCAAACACCACCACACTAAAGGGATCAACTTGCAATACAATATTTTACATTGGATTTCTGATGAAAGCCACATTCTTCAATTGTCTGTTTATATGCCCTCTCTATGCCAATCACTGTAGTATCTCACCAAGGACTAGTATTTATATATAAACTCAAATTACTGGTTTTCTTTGGACTTCCTTTCAGTACTCAACAGAAAGAAGTTTCTGGCATTATTCAGAAATAAATGTAATACTTAAACTGGTTCATACATAACTGGTTAAAGCCAGATGTTGCCTCTTCTAAAAAAAATATACCCTCCATGTGTACCTTTTCTAACAGCACAGGAATCAAAGATTTTCCGCAAATTCTAGCTATATAAATAGCAGCCAATTTACCTCCCACTTCTGACTGAGAAGTCCAGAGCGCTATGCAAGGGCAATTTCCTTTTCACATTCTCTATAGGAGAAATATTCTTTACTTAAGGACAAGGTTTTTTCTCCTTTAAATATTGCTGAATCCTATGCAAAACCCCATTATTTTTAGCCTATTTAATTTTTGTAATCTAATTTACCCAGATGCAAACAATTTAAGCTACTGATGTGTGGGGATCTACAATCCTTACGCGGCCCTGATGCCTGGGATGGGAAGTTACAGTGCTAGGCCCCAAGGACGTGAGAGTTAGATAAGGTTGCCTAGGCAGGTGGAAGCCAGCCAAGGATGGCGGACACCTCCCTTTCTTCTTTCTTAGCTCAGTGTCCAGGAGGTAAACAGAATAATAATTAGGCAGCTGTGGGAAATGTTAAGCTATCCATGAGAATCAGCTTGTGCTTGTGCTGTGTGTATGCTTGTAACTTTTAACCAATCAGTAACTGCAAGAAGAGGATGTGAGCAGTGCATGAAATATTATATAAGATGGCTTTTGCCCTGGAATAAACGACTTGGCTTGCAATCATATTGGTCGTTGTGCTTTGTCCGGCCCGCATGAACCCAAAATCCATGGTGTCCCTGGCGGATGAAAAGAAGCCGGGGGCAGACTGGGGACTCCAGGTTGACTAAGACGCAACACTGATGTATTGCAATACCTCCATCTACAAGGGAAGTTTCTTAGTAACTAATAAATTAACATTTGGTATGCAGATGGTCTTATAGGAGACCCTAAAGCAAACTTCTGCAAAAATGGTGAACTAAAATATTATAGAAATACCTGGTAGTACAGTTGGCATATAGCTGACAATTTCTACCATAAAACACATCCTAGGGTTTATGTCTTGACCATAAGAAGTTCATTCCTGGGTTACAAGTCTCCTTTATAAAGACATTTTTGTTAACTTTCTTCAACTTCAAAAATAATATATGAGCAGACCTTTAAATAGTTGGGGCCAGTTTTTCAGAGGGTACACACAGATTCATTTGCCCATATTTGGCTTCACCTAATCTATGACTGCAAAGAGTATGTTTGCACAAATCCAGCAAACGGCCATCTCTTCATTTTGCACCAGTTCTACTCACATGTAACTCCACTGACTTCAGGGAAGTTATTTATAATTTATATGCCTAGAAATGCGAGAAGAGTTGCATGTCCGGTTTTAGAGGTCATAATCTGGGGGTACACAAATGTACGTGTGCATCTAATTTGAAAATCTGATTCCATATTTACCACATACTTTTAAATGTTACTGGGTTAAGACTTCCTTTGCGTATAGAAATCTCAAAAACTGCTTTGATTAAAAAAAATAATCGGGCCAGGGATGATATTGCTACATAATGTCATGATGAAGCTATTACATAGCAAGTTCCTGCAACACTTACAGAGTCCTATTAGAGTCAATTAAATCAATCACCAGAGTAACAATAATGAACATTAATCACAGGACTTGGCGTTTATGTACAACCGTTCACCTGCAGCTATCAAAACACCTCCATATGCTCATTTTACAGACAGGAGATGAGGCACAGAAAGGACTAGGTTCAGATTTTCTAAAGTGTCCTCTAATTTTGTGTGCCTCGATTTTTGGATTTTTCATTTTCAAATGTGCTGAGCACTTTAAGTACTCTCTAGTACTTCCATATGCAGGCTCAAAGGTTTCCATCTCCTCTTTGCTTTGGTTCAACATGTATACGAGGCTGTTGCAAGCATGGGCTGTCGTGTCTTTGACACGTGATGACTTCCATCTTCATGTTTCTGTGTCTTCTAACTCAGATGGTTCAGCTGATTGCCTTTCTCGGGGCCTGATGGTCTCTCGAGTAAATCATTTAGAGGTTATAGATTAAAGCAAAACAACTGCCCCAGTTGCAAATAAGTTCCCAAGTGTTGGTCATAAGGACTGGTGTCCGTATGACATACTGCTTAGAAAGAGGGTATCCTCTCCCAGACAGTCTCATAGAATAGCCTCGTATAAAGGCTATTTACAGTAGTCTACTCTAGTTCATGCTTCTTTCTCCTCAGGAACAGCAGCAAGTTCAACATAACAAAAAAAGGTCAGATTCAACTGACCAAGCACAAACAGTCAAAAAGCATGTACGGATACAGTGGCCACCTGAACATCCAGGCAACCAAAGATGTAATAACATTCCCTACATTGCAACAAATGGCAGCTCATCCCACTTTGCCCAAGCTCTGTCCATAGTCAGGGTTTAGATTTACATAGCATCGAATTCTTTCACTTTTCCCAACCCATCAACACAACTTCAGCCGCCTCTGGATAGAGCCTCAGCCAACTAGGTTCCATGGACACGAGTCATTCATTCCAGCACACTAGCAGGGTCAGATGAGATGAAGGCATAGAGTTGGCCGCTGTCAATGAGTGAAGACAACATAGACCACATCTCCACATTCCTCCTCCTAACAGAAGAGGCAATGAGCCAGAACTCTGCCTCATCCTCCTACAAAGAGTCCAGATGTATTCTCTCCATCTGCCACTATCAGACTTTCATTCTGCTCTTATTTCAATATCCTTCTTGGCGTGAGGGATCACAGGCCTCAAACCCTGGCCTGCAGATCCCCAGGCAGCGCTCAGACCAGAGCCATCACCCAGCCGCTCACCTAAACGACTGAAAAGGGGCCCAATGATGCTCTAGCTTGCAAATGGTCCCACTCATGACACTCCTGATTTGGGGGAAACATCCAGCCACACCAACTGGCTGGGAAGCTCTACTTAAGCCAGAAGGAGGCATAGAAAGTTATGTGAGCTACCAGAGGTATCCTTGGCTAGCTGCTACTTTGGACCTTGCCTACTTGCCTTACTCCTGACTTCTCACCTGTTCCCGGTTCCTGTCCTCCTTATCACAGTCCCCTATCTGTTCCCATTTCCTGCCTCACTCCTGTACCTATGCCCTATCCCTGACGCTGACTGCAGCTTTGAACCCTGGCTTGACTCATGACTTTGTCTCTGGGTCTGACCTGTGGCTTGTCACCTGACACTGTTCCTAGCTCCAGTTCCAGGCTACTGACTAACCCCTAGCCTGACCATCCATGCACCAGTCCCTACACTTAGTTGCCCTCTGCTTCACATTGCCTTTATTTACAAACCTGGCACAAGTCAAACTGTATTCTGGCCTCTAAAAATAGTGATCAAACACACCACAAAACTAATCCCCCCATGTAATCTTTACCCATGGTCTCTTTGTATGAGAAGTATGTTCAGAGCATATTCCTAATGGTGGCTCTATGGATTGTGGAACTCTGTGCAAGACATCAATTTTGAACACCCCCATCTACTTTCTTCTAAAAGGGAACCTCTTCCATCTGTTTTCTGCTTGCCCTCTCCCTCTTCACTTGATTGGGTTCTGACACACATTCCTAGCCACCGTTAGTATGAAAATTCACAATAGGCCCAGCTTCTCAACCTAATATGTATGGCGGCCAGGTGCTCGCAAAACAAAGAGGCTGATTGACAGTTGTGAAGAGGGTGTTGCAAAGGTCATCTGGGATACAATTCAGTTGTGTGGATGCCTAAGACCTAACCGCACACATATATAGATGAGTATGTGTTGAGAGTGGGATTTTCCAAAGCACAGTGACTTCAATGGGACTTGGGTCAGGCCAATGCTAAGTGCTTTTGGAAACCCTTAATATTTTTCCTTGATAGTTTTTATGCAAATTGATTCTACTCATATCATGTTGTGAAATATGTCATCCTGTTATATATGTAGGCACAGATGGACAGGCATAAAAAAACATGCCGGCATAACTATGAGTTGCAATCCATTTTTAAGACATTTTGGGGACAGTTAACATTTGAGTTTGGAGACCAGTATTAATCTGACCTCTCTATAAAGTTCCTTGAGGACAAGAGAATCCCATGGTAACAATGCAGTAAAACAAACACTGCTATATTAAGTATTGTTTCTTATCTTGAATGATTTATATTTCTTTCCTTGAACGATTCTCAGAACTTGTGTGTGTGTGAGTGAGAGAAACATGTACCACTGCCAGAGTTATACAGAATTACACAAGTTAATTTCCTTCCCAATATTAAATATTGTAATATAGTAATGTCAAATCTTAGTACTGACATTTACTGAAAGATACAGTTGGATGGGACAGAGCTCCCACTCCTTAAATTAAAGAACATGTAGCTTTTTGAAAGCCAAGCTTTTGATCATCCAGGATGGAGAGCCTAATTAGTGCAGTTAGGATTTTAATTTCATGACATAAGTTTCATGTTGTGATCTGATAAAGAAAGGAAAATAATTGAATTCTTGGAAGCCGAGATTCTAATAATTCTCATTGCTTCGTAGTCAGCAGCCAGACGCACACAAAAAACACATGTTAATGGAAGAGGAGATCTAAAAAAAAGAAAAACCCACTCTCATACAAAGGGTTTTCTCTCTTGGAGTTTAGGGATTTACCCACAGCCCCATTTTGGGGTTTTATACATGTTGACTCATTGGGCTCAATCTTACTCCCATTAAAGTCAATGGCAAAACTGCAACTGACTTATCATGGCAGGACTAGGCCCTTCATAAAGAGATTACTCTTCTTCCAAGGCAGTGGTCCCCAAACTGGGAGGCGCACCAGAGGAACATATGGGGAGGCACGATGGGGCCAGGGCCAGCCCTTGTAGGCCAAGAAAGGAGCACCACCCAGCCCTGCTCTGCCCTTGGCCTTGGCCCACAGTTCTGCTCCCAGCCACGGCTCCCAGCCCCAATCACAGCCCCGGCTCTGCTTCTGGCACTGGCTGCAGCCCTGGCCCCCCTCCTGGCACTGGCCATAGATCCACACCCAGCTTCTGGGGGAGTGGGGTGTGACACAGACTGGGTAAAGGGGTGTGTGGGCTAAAACAGTTTGGGGACCACTGTTCTGAGATATGATTCTTTCTTATTACATCTAAATACAAAGCAAAAACCTAAGCATTAAATGTTACAACAGTGTAACAATCATACCACAGTGTTATTAACTGCTTTAAAAAGATACCGGAAAATGCACCTTGAGTAAATGCTCGCAATCGACAGAGCTTTTACATTCGTGTGTGTCTTTATTGTTTTCGTATTCATTTAGCAGTTGGAAAATAGCATTTTGAGTACAAGTTTGGTCCTTTTCCAAATGGTAAATGGATTGTTCCCATTCTCTCCAGCTTCTTAAATCAGGCACACACAAAAAAAAACCAAACTTCTCAAATAAAGATTCTCGGTTCAAATTTCATGGGGGGAGAGGAGAAGAGATTTCAAAATAAGATACTTAAGCCCATTTACAACAGCTCTTTCCTGGCTTTGAGACATCCTGTATACACTGTAATAGTCTCCACTCTTCATGCTGCTTTTGTGTAATTGTAGTGGAGGAAACAGTTTCCTTTTAAACATGTTAAAACGATGGGGAAAACCACGCAAAAATTAAATGCAACACCTTTTAAAAATCAAGTGCTAACTAGGCTACTTTTTTTTTTTTTTTTTTTTTTGCTGTTGTAAAATGAATAATATTGCAGTTGTCTGTTTGGATTACATAGTAACACAGACCCTCTCATGCATACCTGCACTTCTGCCTATGTTGCACAAAGAGCTACTGTTTACAGAGTACTCTTACAATACTGCTTATTTTCACACTAGATTTCCTTTTAAGAGCTACATAGCTGGATTTGAAAAGATCGATAGGACATGGAAAAACATTTATTCAACATAAAAGCACATAAATGTCGTACATGACTGTATCCACAGAGAAAGATATAAACAAAAATAAACAAATCCTAGGCAAGCAGTACACATGGATCATCAAGGCATTACTATCACCAAGTGTCAACCTTGTTAACATACCAGGTTCAGCTGAAAGCTGTCCAAGTAACAAGTCAATTTATAAAACCAGGGTGGCCAAACTGTGGCTCATGAACCACACATGGCTCTTTTACAGTTAAAGTGCAGCTGGTGGAGCCCCTTACATCCCCATTCTCTGCCTACCAAACTGGGGTGGGGAGCTCAGAGCGTCTGCCCTGAGGCAGGATGGTGGGGCTAAAGCAGTGGTTTCCAACCTTTTTGGCTCGAGGGCCACAGATATCATTTTTACAATCCTGAAGGGCCACCAGTCTCTGCCAGCAGGCCCTTCTTCCCCCCACTGCAACCAGATGGAAGGAGTTCAGCGAGAAGGCTGCCTCCTCACTGATCTCCCATCTCCTGGGCTGCAGCAGGGAAACCACACACATCCTCTAGTCCTGTGTGCTCCATGTGGGTCCCTAAGCAGTGGCTCCCTTCCGCAGCTAGGGGGGCGGAAGATCAGTGCTCCCCTCCCTCTGGCTCCAGCAGGGACCCAGTGCCTATGGACCTAGGTGCAGCGCTTTGCTGTACTCCCTGCTACAGCCAGCGGTAGGTGAGCACTGATTTCCCATCCCCTTGGTTGTAGCAAGGAGCCTGCACCAGTGTTTTAGACCTGCAGAAACGTGCTTCGCCTGGGTTCTTAGGCAGCAGCTCCCTTCTGCAGCCTGCAGGAGGAGAGCCACGGGCCACTCTGAAAGCCCCCATGGGCCACAGGTTGGGAAACCTCTGGGCTAGAGGATTCTGCGCAGCATGGAGGGGGATGTCAGTAAATTTGGCCACCCCTGTTATAAAAGGTGTAGTCAATCTGCAGTAAGGCGACTATCAGTGCCCAGAACATCACATCACATTGCTCCCCCTGATGTCGTCATGAGATTTCAAAACAGCCATTTTGGCCTCACCAGTAAGAACTGGCCCACAGGAAATAGGCCATATATGAGAGCTGTCTCTCACTCCAAGAATAAACAGGAAACTGGAGAAAATCAGTTCCAAACTGCTAACAAGCCGTTGAAAAAAATTCAGAACAGAGCAATCAAATGGAGATAATGGAGGAAAAAAATGAAACCCTATATCTGAGGGCAAAACGAGCGGCATTGCACAGACACCTCAGGGGGTCAGGTGACTCACAAAGTGATTGGCTGCTACAATGCCGTGCAGCACCCTCCACTGCAAGACATTGGTGCACTTTGTAGAAACTTCTGCACCTGTGTCCTCCAGGCTGGGGACACAGTCACCCAGGACAAAGGCATTCTCCAGCGTGCATCAAGGAGATTAGAGAGGATGGCATAATGCTGCACTTTGACACACGGACTGCTTCTTGCTCAGGACTGCAACAGGTGCAACAACCACCACCTGCCTGGTTGCACAAAAATCACATCCACAGAAGAGGAGGCAACCAGCAAAGGGAACACAGATTCCCGTCTCGAAGAACAGTCCCTGCCAAAACCCTCTGCAGATACTGAGCCACCTGCTGAGGGAGCACAGACTGCAATTCGGAGAGGACCTTATCCAAAACACACACAGCTCCAGTCTGAGCAGCAAGAGCCACCACAGGCTTCCAGCCCGACCAGCGAGGTGCAACCAGGTGGGACAGCTTGGTCAACCCTGCCTGGGTAAAAAAAGGAAACAGGCTCCTGGAGAAGAGATCCTGAAGGGAAAAGAAGGTTAAAAAAAACAGGGGCTCCTCCAAGAGACTGGAAAAATGTCTGGTCTGGCCAAGCACTTCACAGAAGTCACCAGGCATTGAAAAGGCCATTGTAGAATGAAGGCAAGTCCGGACTCTCTAAGCCAGTGGTTCTCAACCTTTCTAATGCCGTGACCCCGCAAATACAGTTCCTCATATTGCGGTGACCCCAAACCAAAAAATAATTTTGGTGGCTACTTCAAAACTGTAATTTTGCTACAGTTATGATTCGGAATGTAAATACCTGATATGCATTATGTATTCTCATTGTATAATGATTACATACAAAGCACCTTACACTTACACAGTATTGTGTGTATGGTGTGTGTACTTTTTTTACATTATTAACCTTTTTTACACCAGCAGGCTGTCTCGCAGGCTCTCTTGGCTCTCCGCCTCCTAGGCTTCTGTCCTCCGGCACTTGCTGCGTCCGCCCACTGATGACGTCAGCAAGCGCCGGACACACGTAATGCGCTGCTATGGACTGTGGAGCGTTCCCCCCGCTTCCCCCGCCCCTTAGGCCCCAGACGGATGATGCAATCACGTCTGCGCATGCGCGCAGGCATTCAGTTTGGAACGCGCATCCATAACGGTGTGCGTTCCAGCTGAATAGCGCTGCTACAGATGGTAGCGCGACTTCTCAGCAGCTAAAGCCATCGGAAATATGTATTTTCCGATGGCTTTAGGCGACCCCTGTGTTTTGGTCGTTCGACCCCCGCCGGGGTCGCGACCCACAGGTTGAGAACCGCTGCTCTAAGCCAATAGTACTAAACCAGGGAGATGCATACCCCTGGGTATATGCAGGGGTTTTTCAGGGGTGTGTGTACAACTCATCTATATATTTGACTAGTTTTACAACAGGCTACATAAAACCCACCAATGAAGTCAGTACAAACTGAAATTTCATAAAGACAATGACTTTATACTGCTCTATATACTATGCACTGAAATGCAAGTACAATATGTATATTCCAATCGATTTAATTTATAGTTGTATGGTAAAAAAGAGGAAGTAAACATTTTTTTCTTAATATTGTGTGGTGACACTTCTGTATTATTGTGTCTGATTAAAAAAAAGCAAATACTTTTTAATTGAGGTGAAACTTGGGAGTATGAAAGACAAATCAGACTCCTGAAACGGGTAGAAACTCCTGAAACGGCTCTAAGCAACCAGGTGCTAGTGGAAACAACTGAGAGCCAAAGTCCATCCCTCCATGATGACCAAGACTAAAAGAAGGGGCTGCCAGGCCAGGGGCAGTCAGAGTACAGCAGCTGCTGAACAGCCTGAGGTGAAAAGCTACTGACCAAGTCAACGAGCCCGACTCCCCTCAGCTAAAGGAAAGAACATTAAGGCAGAGCACAACCAGTAGCAACTGTTCCAAAAAAGGTTGGTTGCCTCCTAATCTGACCCAGGAGCCCTGGGGGAAGGTCCAGATACACCGGGTGGTGTCACATTATTGAGGCCAGGAGTTTGTTGGAACCAAAACCCATCTCCTTAAAGAAAGTCCAGGAAGAAGCCATCATTATTTCTACAGGCAGCTTTTCACTTACTCCTCAGCCACCTCCCAGTTCTTTAACATATATTGTTAAACTCCCCACTACCCCCCCAAACCCAGCACTTTAATCCCATAAGTGTCTCACTGCAATTGTCGGGGCAGTAATCATGGATTGCTGCACTGTCAAGAGCCCAGTAAGATCGAATTGCTTTTCGCCCAATTGATTTGGGAAGAAGATGCCCGTTCTTATACTGTAAACAGGTGCAAAGTGCCAGCACGTCACCCTGAGATGTGATAAAACTGAGACATCCTTGGCAATGTCTGACAGAAAACTGGAAAAGCATCCAGCACCCTGGCACAGAGAGGCTGGTCAGTTAGCTTCTTAGGCGCCGGTGCAAGGACAGCTCCGGGCATACAACATCCCAGAGACAAGGCAACCTAACAGACGTCTCATCTAAGACCTCCACTGATCTTGAAAACGCTAAAGCTTTATGTTATAATAAAAAAATTTGAAGTACAGAGTGGCCCAGTCCCAGATGCTTCTCACGTTTTAGGGCCATGGTTAGCTCTACCAAAAGCTTTCTCCTCACCCATTGAAATAAAGCCGATACCCAGGTTAAAAAGCTTGCTGAATCAAGAATTAAGAACACAGCAGATAGGAATATGCTTGATCAAGGTATATCCCAGGGTTCCAGATAGTCCTTCAGCTGATTTGCCTAAGCCGTGTATAGGATTTTATAATGTGAACAGAGACGGGAAGTAGGTCTCTAGTTTTGTAAATCACAAAGGTCCCCTTTCTGGGGCAGCAATGTGATTACTGCCTGGCAGCAACTGAGGGGCTGCTTCTCCTGGATACACTCAAACACCAACCACCGGGGGGAAAAAAACTCAGAACCAATGTAGCTCTTCATGATTTCTGCCTAAAACACAGTCTTTGGTATAGCACAATACTACGCGAAGGATCCCAGCAAAATAAGGCCTGGAGCAAGCATCTGAAGAAAGGAGACATGGCCCCCCCACAGAGAATGGGACATAGACAGTAAAAAAAAAAAAAAAAAAATGAAGAGCAACAGAACCAATACATACCTCCACCAGTCAACCCTGAACATCTCTTTCAGAGAGAAGCTGCATCCTGGGGAGAAAAGAACAGCTATCCCAGAACAGACACTAGAGCTGTAGCTTGAGAAACCTTCCCCTTCCCATTCCTTTAACAAGTCCCCCTGATGATCAGGATCTGAATGTGTCTTTTACAAAGAACAAAAACAAATTAAAAAAAACACACCCCCACACAACACGGGCCCATTTTTGTCTGAGAAATTCAAAAAATTGCACACTCAGATGAGCACCCCAGCATCTACTGATATTCAGAGCACCAAGGCTGAGCAGCAGCACTGAAGCTAGAAAGCGGAGAATGATTGTTCCAGGAAGCGGGCAGAAAGACAGAAGGATAACGGAAGTGGGCAAAAAGGAGAGAATGGACTAAAAGCTAGCTGTTTGTGTTTCTGTTTCAAACATGCCAGCTGGCCACTAGGAGAGAAGCTAGCCTTAGCAGTGAGCCTTGGTCTGACCACAACCAGGGGAGACATTTTAAAATACAACCTATTTTCCTAGTCTAGACACATGATCCAAGGGATGCAGGAGGAGACAAGGCTTAGGGACTTGATGCAGCAAAGCACATAAGCACGCAATAGTCTCATGGACTTCGAGTCATATGAGCAAATAAATTCTCCAACAGATGGGATTGCTTTTCCTTTCCACAAAAGAATTTTGTTTTGTTTGGGTGGGTTTATTTATTTAGTTGGTTGATTTGCGGGGTTGTTTTGGTTTTTGCTTTTGTTTGTTTTTAAAATGGGAAATGTTTCCTAGTTGTTTTTTTTCACTTTAGATGAGACCCTGATTGTCAAATATAATTTTTCAACCAAAAAAACTGGACGTGTGGTTGTTTGAATAACCAGGTGGGGTCCAATCCAAGTGAATTCAAAATTATTCACACTGGCTATTCTCCAGAAATTCCCCCAAGATATTTAAGGTTGGGTTTGTTTGATTTCTAAACTCACAACAAAAACTCACACCCTGGGCTTCCATCCCTGGATGAGCTGTTAGCAGGTCCTTCAGGGAAAACCCTATTTGCCTAGCATTCCCTGGAACAGAGAGAAACTCACTGCTCTTTATGCTCTTTATTATAAGCACACAGTGTGGATGAGGGGCTGTGCAAATAGAACAGCTCTGCACAAATGAGCAGGTGCCTAGACCATGAAGACATTTGTTTAAAAAAAAAACAACTGAACAAGATTTTTTTCGTTTTAAAAGGTAGATAGTCTTTAATACTGTGATATTTCACTAAAAATGGAAGATCTGGTTAGTTCTGTAGTTCCTGATGCAGATTTTTAACACCATCTTTGTGTCTCCCATCTCTCGGGGCTGGTGAGAAAACTACCTGCCATCATAATTTAAAATAGCTTCAAGGGTTTCTTTAATTTACACTCAGCTGCCAACAGCCTTAAGGGATAATGCCAGCATCTGCGGAAAGACAGCAGTGTTCTGGGCCATCACCCCTTTCCCTTGGACATGTATTCAATACATCCCCTGTGCTGTGGACTGCGTAGTCTGCTCGTCACACCCATTCCATTGTTTAATAGCCCTTAGTTCTGCTATTGGATCACACACACACAAATGATCACATTTCTATACCACAGAAGCCAAGACAAACTTTGAAACCTCCCTCAAGAGAATCATTGTCCATTGGAGTCCTGTTTTTCCAAGCCAGCTGAAAAATTAATCTCAACAGTTTCACATGAGAGGACAAGTATTTTTGCAAAAATATTTAGTGTTTTGTGTGACCAACTCTACTCAAATACTTCCATACACATCTGTTTATTACCCCTTTTAGAATCTGTATGTGATGCAAATAGCTTCAGATAGCTTCTACTGAGACTTTCCTAGTTTAGCAAATAAGGTCAGATGATCCTATCTCATCCAATCGCTTAACCAGTTAACTGTTCAAGGCAGTATTTTTTTTAAACCAGCTAGGAGGGCAATACCTTAAATGTATTATAGGAAACAGGAGCCTGTCTCAGCCTAAAAGACTGTGTGACAATGGAGTCTGTAATAAATATTATCCATGTACATGCCTTCACATACTGTGCAGTACATATAGGGAGATGATATTTGATAATTATGACAACAAAATTGCAGTGCCTCCCATTCTCCATCCTACAGGAAAATATCTTACTTTTAGCTAAGACGGCCTAGAAAAAAGAGAGTTAAGTGATAACTGTCAATTGTGCAGAGCCTTGAAGACGAAGACAAGAAGCTTGCACTTAATGCAGAAGGCAAGAGGAAACTCGCAAGGGAATTTGAAAAAGGGAGTAATATGGTCTGAGTAGTAAAGGAAAAGGACAATCTTTGTGGCAGTATTTTGAATAGATTGGGGAGAGGAACTGTGTGAGAACGTTCAAACAAAGCAGTAAAGCCTACTTCTGTGAGGTCACGCTATAGTCACAGTATCCTGATGAAGAGGCTCGAATCCAGTCTGTAAGTGCCATCTAAACTCTGGAGGATGGCAGAGATATGCAGGAGGGTGGGCCCAGGAAGACAGAGCCTTTGCTAACTGGTGTCAACCATGGATTTTGTTCTTGGCTGCTTGAACCAAGGGTTCCTCCTTTCCTTCATAATGTCAAAGGAACCCTGCTGCCAAACAACCTCAGAGGTCTTAAAAAAACAAGAGAGAAAAAAAAGGAATGAAAAAATTAATTACCGGTATATAGAAAGTAATTCCTCAGCATCGCAGAGCAGGCCCAAGAAGAGGGAAAAGTTCAAAAATGCTAAGACTAGAGAACGTTTGCACAGAGAAGAGTGCGGAGAGGGTTCACATAGAGTGAGAGAACACATCACATTGCTGAGGGTCAACAGCCCCAGGTCGGCTACCAAGCCCTGTACTTCTGATCTAGACAAATCCCAGTCAGTAGACAACAGGGTCGTCTTCTCCACATATTCTCAAGACAAACTGCCGTACATCCATCCACTCAAGCAGCTGTCACCAGTGCTGAATGAAAGACTGCAACACATATTTCTAGTTCAATATGCTCAGACCTCCATCAGCGGACCACAACCACACCATCATAGATTCATTTGCTAGGGCAATAACCAAGAAAAAACACTTTAAATTAAAATATTCACTCATAGGCTCTAATCCCTCCCCCCTGGGGGGGGGGGTTGGAGGAATGCATCAATTCATTTAAGAGCAAATGCAGTCAAAAAGCCTTTATTTACTTTACACCACTTAGATTTGCAGCAATTATTTGAAAATAAACAAACAATAAATCACAGTGATCCCTTCTTAAAATATAGTGCTCTGCTTTGGGTCAGCATTGAGCTGTACGGACTGTGGAAACAGAAGACAAGATGAAGGCTTTGTGACTGATTCGTCAATGAAACTGCATTTATAAGCATCTCGTGCAGGTCTGTCATTGACTTAAAACGGTTTCATTTTATTAGACTAGTCCAGCAGCACAATGTACAAGGAAAAATTTGTCATCTAAGTTAGCACAGATGGGAAAAACTCACGCTTGTTTGTTTTGTTTAATTTAACACCTACAGTAGGTTCCCTTTGTTTCTCTCCTCAGACTAGACAGCGTGTGGCCTGTGAGCCACACAGATAGGATGTGATAAAGCTTTGTGCCATATCTGATTGATGACTATACTGGCAAATTCTATGAAGGCCACTCCTTAATTCTCAGTTTGCAGCTGGTCTTGATAAGAAATGCCTAGGCAATTTAACCTCTTATGCTAATTGCTAGTAACAACACAAATTACATTCTCCCTCATCACTTCTTCCACTCCCCTTTCAGAACAATGACATTACCATGATAAGGGACACCAGTTAAGATTCTAACTCGCTCCAGTGTCTGTAGTTCATCGCTTAAAAATTAAACCAGGTAGGTAATAAGACTTTTTACTGGACAAACAAATCATTCCTAACACTCAAGTTTAGAGGCCTAAAAATTAATGCAGATGGCACCTTGACAGTCCTATAATGCATAATATTAATTTGTTGGTTTAACCAGAACATGTCCCATTAATTAGCTTTTATCTTCTTTTTTCCATGAAGAGAAAATGCAGCTAGAAATATTCTATTAAAGATCACATTGCTTGCTTTGTTACTGTGGATGTATGAATTAGGCCAACTTTCTGAATCCCATTTATTTCAGATGGGGCACATTCACTAGGTGTGGCTACCAGCGAAGGATGGACTAAATGAACCAGAAGGATGGTCAGCCAGTCAAGTGGAATGACACCAAATTCTTGTGTTCTATAAATGTTTAGATACAAGTAGGAAAGGGATAGAGACTTCAGGGATTCACAAACATGATATGATGACAGTACCCTAATGAATAATGTATACTTAGTACAGCTCAGAACGATTTCTTTATTTGTACAAATGCTGTATTTCACCAGCTGAGGGATAAAATACCCAATCTTTAAGACATCAGCAACAGTATAGTTTAAACAGTAATCACTTGTGCACTGATTTCTGATACTTATTACTGATGAATGATGGGTTTTTTGTTCAACATTTAGTGCCCTTTAAAGCCTTTGGGGATGTGCAGAGATTTTCTGTATCTGCACTGTAGCAAAAAGCCCTCACCACTCAGTTCTAAAACACTGGCAAGGATATGTCCAAGCAATGGCCTCTCAGAAAACAGAAATCCCAGAATTGTCTCAGAACTTATAATTAAATGAGTGGTGCATTGGTTTTTAATTTATTTCTTTTTATTTTTTTAAAAATTAGCAGATTAATTTCTCTTATTTATGCAAGAGTTTTCTTTGTTTTTCTTTAAAGTCTGTTTCTAACCATTTATACTGACAAGCATAAACTGTCTACTCTCAAGGCGCTTGTATTTTTGACAGCAAAGACGTTACAGGAAAGCCAAAAGCAATCCTTTACAGTAATGTTTTCACCCTATTTATCTTGATACAGTGGCGAAATATGCAACAGAGGGCTTGTCTACCCTTGAAATGCTACAGTGGCACAGCTGACCGCTGCAGTGCTTCGATGTAGACACTACCTGTGCCAACAGGACGGGTTCTCCCGCAGGCAACCCACCCCGCCCAAGAGGCTGTAACTAGGTCAGCGGAAGAATTCTTCCATCAGCCAAGCACCGTGTACAATGGGAGTTAGGTTGGCTTCATTACACCATTCAGGGGTGTGGATTTTTCACAGCCCTGAATGACATAGTTAAATCAACCTAATTGTCCAGTGTAGAACAGGCCAGATGTTGATTAGTCCACCCTACAACTTAATGTATTCTCTCAGGGCCCATTCTCACAATGAGTTGAGCACCATTAAGTCAGTGATTACAGTAGGAGTTGAGGGTCTTCAGCAACTTGCACGATCAGACCTTAGTGCATGATGCATGCTTTGAACCATGTTCTGCCCTTGGTGACATAGCTGTACCTGAAGGAAGATTTCACCCACTTTGTGCTTATACTAGCTTTTGACTTTATTTCTGATTATTTCCCACTCTGTTCCTGAAAGCATGCCTGAAAGAAACAAACATGAGTTAGGCCACTTTTACAGTCGCTCATGCTATCCTTTTAACCCAACCAAGGGTAGAATGTGACCCACTTCCAGTACAAAAATAAGTGTTTACATTATTTTTCTCTTTGATTACCTTGTTTTCATCTGGTAAATGTGCATTTAAGTTTTTGCAGTTGCCTTCCCATAAGAGATATAAATGCAATATATTTATATTTTTCTTTTCTGAGAGTTATTTAGAGAAGGTGTATTCTCTGCAAGGCCAGTCCTAGGTGCCAGACAACTATATCGAGACTCTTCCTAAATTCTCTGGAACACTTCAATGGACACAAGACTCAAAATAGGTATATTTTTCAAAGTTGTATTTTAGAAGGCACAAGGCCCCTGTTTCAGTGTTCATAGTAGCTTCACAGAACCTAGGTCTAGTCCTGCTTTTCTGTTAATTTCAGTTAGGTCTGAAAGACTTAAGAACATTGCCTACAGAAGTACATTAACCTAGATACCTATCCACTTCTGTGCTCTCAGTGAATAATCAATAGACACAGTGATGACCATATGGAAATACAGAAATAGATCCACAGTAAGCCATTATTCATGAGTTGTTTAACTGAACTGTCTAGGTGAAAAAGGTGCATCAATCTTTTGAAGAGACTGCCAACAAAAGGGTTTTAGAGTGCAATATGCACAGAAAGGAACTAAGTGTGCCCAATCATTTGTAAATTTGGAAGAAAAAGGAGGCAATCTCTACCTCCTCCCACTTATCAGGATAGATTATCTTTTTAGATAAATACAAAATATAAAAACCATACCCTTTACCAAAAGAAAGGAAACAGCCTTGGTAAATGTGGTTACTCCTTAGTAAAGGTATTTAAAATGAAACTTTTAGACAAAAGCCTGAAACTAAGCCAGTACCTCTCCATATACTACTAACCAGTACTGAAATGCCAAGGGCTTTGCACTAGGGCACTGTGTTTCAGGCAAGCTTTGATGACTAGCAGTCACAAAATGATTCATGTTCTGACCTTAGAGTTGATTTTCCTTACACAACTGAAAAGGAACACACAATCACCTCCAGAAGATACAATCACAATGTACTCATTTCCTATTCCTACAGCCATAAACGCCATTCACTGAAAGCCTTTCCCACCTTTAACTTACTCTAAACTCATAGAGCCTTCTAAACCTATCTAAATTCTGCTCTTGTACCACATGTAATCAATGGGATTGTGCAGGTGTACAACAATGCAGAATTTGGCTCCTTTTTCTTTCAGTGATAGCTTCTTAGGTACAATCCTTAGCAGGTACATACTTTCTGAAAAAGGTCCCTCTCCAAAATATCAGATCAGCATCTTCTGTCTAGAAACTCCCCCACTAGTTTCTTTTGATAAAGCACTTCAAAATGACATGGATGGCTATGCAGATTTAAATAGAAGCACAGTATTCATGTTAAAAACAAAACAAAAATACTTCCGTCCAATATTTGTAAGGTTTTAAAAACCATCAATGTCTGGTCTATTGAAGCTCCTATGTTCTGTACATTTGTTCGTGATCACAGCCACTCCTTTCAAGAGACAGCCTATTTGGAACAGTTCTGATACAGGTGATCTGCCCAAAGCCTAGTATCTAAGATTCTATTAGAAACATAGACATAGAAACATAGACTCATAGGTCAGAAGGGACCAATATGATCATCTAGTCTGACCTCCTGCACAAGGCAGGCCACAAAACCCTACCCATACACATTTATAACAACCCCGAACCCATGACTGAGTTATTGAAATCCTCAAGAGTGAGATTTGAAGACCTCAAGCTGCAGGGAATACACCAGCAAGCGACGCATGCCCCATGCTGCAGAGGAAGGCGAAAAACCTCCTGGGCCCCTGCCAATCTGCCCCGCAGGAAAATTCCTTCCCGACCCCAAATATGGCGATCAGCTAAACCCTGAACATGTGGGCAAGACTCACCAGCCAGCACCCAAAAGAGAATTCTCTGCAGTAACTCAGTTCCCATCCCATCTAACATTCCCACAGACCATTGAGCAGACTTATCTGCCGATAATCCAAAATCAATCGCTCAAATTAAACTATCCCATCATAACATCCCCTCCATAAACTTATCAAGCTTAGTCTTAAAGCCAGATAAGTCATTTGCCCCCACTACTTCCCTCGGAAGGCTGTTCCAGAACTTCACTCCCCTAATGGTTAGAAACCTTCGTCTAATTTCTAGTCTAAATTTCCTAATATCCAATTTGTACCCATTCGTCCTCGTGCCTATAATAGTACTAAACTTAAACAATTCCTCTCCCTCCCTAACGTTAATCCCCCTGATATATTTATATAGAGCAAGCATATCCCCCCGGAGCCTTCTTTTGGCCAGGCTAAACAAGCCAAGCTCTTTGAGTCTCCTTTCATAAGGCAGATTTTCCATTCCTCGGATCATCCTAGTAGCCCGTCTCTGAACCTGTTCCAGTTTGAATACATCCTTCTTAAACATGGGACACCAGAACTGCACACAATATTCCAGGTGGGATCTCACCAGCGCCGTATATATTGGAGACCTCACAATAGCAACACAATGCTGATATTGTTGCACAGAGATTTTCCTTTCACAAAACACCAACACTAAGCTCTCATTCCCATGCACAGGACTGCCATTAAAATCAATGGGCGTTTGAACAAAAAGAGAGCAGAGTATGTAGACTCTCCTTTTCTTGTCAGAATCCATTTCAAGATTTTCCCAGCTATTTCTGGTAACCCTTTGGTCACACTTGACTGCCATCACCCATTCTACCCAGTGCCCCAGATCTCCTATACCATTGCCATTTTCTTCCAAAAGACAAAGTAACTTGTTTATGAAAGCAAGATATTTGTGCAGCTTTTTCCTGGGAGGCCACCAGAAGGCCCCAGAGAAGACTGAAGGATGCCCAAAAGAGGAGAACTGGGTGAAGTACTCCACTGCTAAGTATCCCAAAAAACTACCAACTACAAAACCAGCTGACACCTTCCCCCAACTCCCATCTGCCATGTCTACACAGACATGACATAGAAAAATTAAACCTCGTATTTTCCTGAACATCCTCCCCAGCTTCTCAGAGAAAGTTATGGCACTGTGCTGCCTATAGCAGTAACTGGACAGTACTGAAAAGCTGTTTGTGGGAGGGAGGGATACTATGCTTGTGAAAAACATCATAAACAGTAGAGTTGATTGATGTTGTCAGAATGTTCTTTTCTCCCATGGAGCAAAACAAAGCAATAGCAATAGAAATCTTTAGAAAATGTGAGGTTGGGATGACCACAGCTTACAACATAATGCTTTTGAAGGGATTCCTCTGCACTTGGGATCTACTTCATATTCTGATCTTACCTGAAATCATCCTCCACGGACCAAACATGAAACTAAATAAAAAAAAGTCTCGTGTGTGAGGAATAAACACTGATAAAACGATTGGGAGAGCCTGGAAAAGCCAGAGTCTTTTCCATCCCTAACATCTATGGAAGGGAAAGATGGTGACTCTTCTCTGAGATACATGTATATTCATTCATACTGCCCTCCAGGCAGGTCAATCCCTTAGTTTCTCAAGATGAGTGGAGTTTATTGGAAGCCTCTGGACTCTGTACAGAAGCCAGAGAATATGCTCAATTTCCCAGGCTCCAAATATCTCTCTTTTGCCTCACTATTTATTTTCCAGCTGGGCTAAATCTTTGGTAAATTTCATCTATCCCACCCCACCAGAATGGACAAAGTAAAAACGGAGTTTAAAAAAAGGCTCAGTGGAAGAAATCAAAATACGTCGCTGTGAACTGAATATTTTTCTACCAATCACACGGCTGCTTTTTGGTTTTAACCTCTGTTTAAACAGGAAATACAAAGGAGGGAGTCATATATTGGGGAAGCCAGTGGGGATAGGTCAGGAAAGACGGTTCTTTTTGCTTTTGTCCGGACTCCAGGACTGTAACATGATGCAATCCCTCCCCTGTCCTGAAATGGGTTGAAATGACAAAATCGGGATGGAAACCCCCTTCCTTTTTCCCAAAAGGAGGAGGGGTTGGGGGGATAATGAAACCCTCTGCTGTACAAAGCAGCAACCTCTCTGACTTGGGACAGCCCGTCAGACAGGCTGGTGCCTTGCACTGGCGATTTGAGTCACAAGGATCACAACCAGATGGCAACAGCCGTGAAGAGCTCAACCCAGTTCTTGCTCTTTCAAACCCTACGCAAGGGTTGCATCATGTAACAGTGCGGGGGAAAAACCCAGAGATCTCGCAAAGGGGGCGGCGGGGGACAGTCACTGACTGAACCGCGGCCGCCTAATGCCCTGGCCCCATCACAGCTTTTTTCCATGTGCTTCTCCCAGCCAAAAAAGATAGAGCCCTGCTTGTCTCCGGGCTGGGCGCTTTGCAAACAACTGCCGGCCCCGGCGGGTTGTTTGCAAGGGCTGCCGGGAGGATCCCGAGAGCCCGGCCGGAGGAAGCCCCTTTCTCACGCCAGAGCCCCCTCGCTGCCCCGACACTGGCCGTGCAGCAGCGGGGAGGGGGGGGAAGGTTTGCAAACGGGGAGCCGGGACAGGGGGCAGCCGAGCGAGCATCCATGCCGCGGGGAGACGTCTCCTACCTGGCGCGCGCGGTCCGGCTGCAGTGCAAGTCCCCGGCGCGAGACCCCCGAGCAACAATGGGGCGAGGGCGCGCGAGCCGGGCGGTGCTGCTGCGCTCCGGGGTTGGAACGGGGAGGGGAGGGGGGAGGAGCAGACAGCCCAGCCGAGCCCCGCGCGCTCGGCGAGCATCACGCGCACGGGCCAGAGCCGGCCCCGACTGGCGGCGCCTCTGCCCAATGAGCCGGCAGCGGCGGGAGGAGGCGGGGCCAGGCAGAACAAAGGAGGGGGGGAGGCTGCCCCGCCCAGCCCCGGTCCCCAGGCAGGTGGGAGCTGCGCTCTCCAGCCGCCGACGGGGGCTGCGCCGCTAGGGGGCAGAGCGGCGCGGGCCACCGCAGCCCCTGGCTCGTGCTGCTGGGGGGGGGGCTAAGGAGGTGCCTGGTCTTGGAGGGCTGCGGGGGGCGTGGGGACAAGCAGAGGGGCCTGGGGGGATGCTAGCTGCAGTGGAGTCTAGCTGGGGGGAAGCAAGTGCTGGGGGGGTGAGGGGCAGGTGGGGAGGCAGCAGGGGCTGAAGTTGGAGTGCAAGCCTGGTGCTTGTGGGGCAGGGGGGACAGGCTCCGCCAGGATCCCCACTCTTCCTACATGGTACTTCTCCCCTACCGCGTCTTGCCCCCCAGTCCTGTCATGCGTTAATTTCCTGCAGCGCTACCAATGTCTGGCCTCTCGCCCTGCGCGCCGCCCCTTCCAGCTGGACGTTGTGCTGCAGCGAGCACGCCCTTGCCTTCTGGTGCCAGTTACCTGGGGAGCCAACGTCAACCCCCCAATCCAGCTCTTCGCTCCAGACGCTCTCCGGACAGACCCGTGCTGCCGGCAAGTGCTCGAGGCATAACGCCGGCACGTAGGGAGGCAGGATGCCAAGACAGAAAAGTCCTGCTGCACAAGACATCTGAAACGCTCCTCCAGCCTTCTCTAGTCTGACAGCGTTTCCCCTCTTCCCACCCAGGGATGTCTTAACCTGCCATAAAGCAATCCAGAAGTCTGAGCTTGGCTGTATTGAAAGCTGTAGCCGTTTAATTAAACCTTTGATTTTAAAACCTGTTTGGTTAAAATGGTGCAAAAGCATGTGTGGCCACTGAAATCTGTTTAAACCTGGCTTATATCGATTTAGCTTAGTTCAGGACAGGTTAGACTAACTCCTATCAGGGACGGTCAGTTGGTCCTGCCTCTGTGCAGGGGGCTGGACTAGTTGACCTCTTGAGGTCCCTTCTAGCCCGACATTTCTATAACACAAACCAGATTTAAATACAGTTAAAGGTGTAATTTAAGATGAGTCACTATAATTTAAACCAGGTTTAAATCAAATGAGAACTGTCCATAAAGAGTTTTGGACTGATTTAGTTCCTTTGGTTTTTAAACATATTTGAAGTTAAAATGGTGAAACTTGGAATGTAGACAAGGCAATAGGCAGACATGATTGCTAGTTCAGTTTGAAGGTTCCTAGTGTTTCAAAAAGAACATTAATTTACATGTATACCTAGAGCATTGGACAGGTACATTTTTAAACTTTCCCCAGGAACTACTTAAATTATAAGTTCTTTGGGGGCAGGGCTTGTGTTTGTAGCGCACCTAATGCAATAGGGACCTGGTTCGTATCTGGGTCTGCTAGATGCTACTGAATACAAATCATTAATTAAAGGGAAGGGCAGAGGTGCTCATTCTTGCTGTCTTGCCCATGCCAAGATAGGAGATGACAAAACAAGATCTACAGCATCCTAGGGGCAAACAGTCACAAGGACCTCTAATCTCTTCCTGGAGTTTGTGGTTGTGGAAGTGGGAGACTTATGTGAAGACAAATTTAGCTACAAATTCCTCCTAGGGACACACCCTGCTTAAAGTTAGGGGCCTCCAAACGACTTTTTGTTGTTGCAGTTTTTGGTTCCCACAATGTTTTTTAAAAAAATCATTTGCTGGTTACAAACTTTTAAGCATTGCTTTCTCATGGTTGAGTGGCATTATACATAACTTTTGCAGCTCAGTTTTGTAGTCAATATTTGTGGATGTTAACTATTCACCTTTAATTTTTATTTGCTTACTAAAAAAGTGCATATCTCACCCTTGGTTAGTTACATTTATTTCTGAATCCCTGCTTGTAGCAATTTTTGTTTCTCTATTTTCGTACTATGCTAACTGATAGCATTGCATTGGGATGTCTTTATAAGGAGCATCTCCACTGAGAGGGCTCTCTCATTTCTTTTCTGTATGTCATGAAATAGTTTGAGTCCAGGGACCATTAATTCCTCCAATCAATTATGTAATCTATTATGTTAACCCATTGTTGGCAAAAATATTTCTGGGGTCTGGAAACGCCATGTTTGATAGTTCTACATTTTAAAGCATGCATCTTCCTTCTGAAGAAGTTGCTGAATTCAGTGACAAACAATTTACTACTACTTTTTACTGCTATTATCCCTACAGAGTAAATGTAAGTGGGTAAATTGGGTGACCCTGTGCTTCATCCACAGAATTGTTTACTGAAGTTGAATTGATACATCAGAAAGAACCCAGCTTGACTTCAGATCCTATGTTGAATTTGCATAGCTGAGAGGTAGAAAATACTTTTTTTCCTCTTGTGAACTGAAGACATTTCATATGGAGTCATTGAGACAACAAATATCAAACTCCACATAGCTCTGTTCACTAAGACTATAGTTAATGTTTGTGCAAAACTCATTTACATCAGGATATTACACAATGGAGTTTAAAAAAGATGTGCAAAGATCCATTTATGGAGCTATGTCATTGTACAGCAGGATATGCCCTACTGTTTCATAGGAAATCTGCCTCTTTCGTCAAGTATATATGCACAGTATCCATCATAATAATAAAACTTGGGAAAAGATGGCATTTTCAATATTAAATGTAATATGTGAACCAAAGTTATTTTAGAAATTCCACTTTACACAATTTTTTGCAGAATGTTACTCAGCTTTCCCTCTGTAGAGGTGAACTTCACCCCGTGCAGAAAAGCAGGGTTACTTACCAGTAACTGCTGTTCTTCGGGTGCTTGCTCATGTCCATTCCATTATAGGAGTTTGGGCATTATATGGACATGAGCAAGCACTCGAAAAAGAACAGCACAAGTACTGTGCATCAATTAAGTCCTGAAAATAGGGTGCCTATGTGATTTAAGCAATGCAGGGGCATGTGCTGGTCCTCTGCACAGGGGTGAATTGCACCCTCTTGGAACAATACTTTTTGCTATATGCTGCTAGGGATGCAAACTACAATTCTCATCTATCTGTAGGGGGCTAAAAGATCTTTAAGATGCTCTTTTGAGAGCTTGAGGCAATTTGAGTGGAGGAAAAAAGATTACACCTATTTTACTGAATCTTCATGTGACTGAAAACAATTATTTCCTTACCTACATTCTTCTTTTGTAGGCTTGTCCCTAAACATACACACACAACCCTTCCCCTCCATAAAACATGATTTTTAGTTTTAGAGAGAATTAAATATAGCCTGACCCTTTGCAATCCTTTCTCACACATAGCTCTCCCATTAACTTCAGTGGGCTTTGCACTTACTTAGCACTTTCTGTCAAAACAATGAGCTAAATTAACCTCAGGTTAAGCTGCTGGCCCATACATATATATTAGAAAGGGAAAACTTTTTTATTTTATTTTTTAAGCATCCTGGAGCCAATTTGGTCTACCTTCCCTTATTTTATATAACTGCCAAATCTACTAAAACCAAGTTTTTCAGCACATCTTAACTTCTTGATTGTTGTGTGCAGTATTGCAATTGTGTCAGCCCCAGGACATGAGAAGGTGGATGAGGGAAGTTGGTCCAATAAAAGATATTACCTCACCCACCTCGTCTTTTCTTGACTGTTGTCTCTACCATTTCAGCAGGCTTCAAAAGAGAGGACCTCAGAAATCCTCTTTAACCAACATCATCTGAGAATGATGCTTAGTGCATTTCATTGCAGTGATGCCAGACTTTTTAGGCAGAAGGAAAAAAGAGGATTGGGGTCCTTTAAAGGTTCCCTCTCATATTTGGGTTACAGGGAAGGGGTGGGGGGCAATGAAGCCAAGAGGAACAGAAAATGGCTGGACCGGGGAAGGGCACTGACCTACTATTATATGGTGGGGGTGATATTTTATACCTCCTGCATTCTAGAAGGAACTTTTTTAGTCTCACTCAGTCACTGATCATCATCAGCTGCTCCAAAAAGGCAACAAAGGAGCCACATGGTTTCACATGCCCACAGGGCCCCCCAGTGTAGGGTTGAATGCCCTCAGGAGCCTCTCTCTCTCTCCCCCTTGGGTTTCTGCTTTTTCCCTGCTCTAAGCCTAGAGAATGACTGCCAGCTTCTACATTATAGCCTCTTTCTGCTGCAAACTTCCGGGCTTTATGCCTTAGCTAGCTTCTCCCCACAGCTGGGTGTCATCAGTCTTTTTCATTCAACCCAGACAGTAAAGGCAGGTGCAGCCTATACCATTAATTGGCAGTATCTGTGTCACCTTAACTCCTTTAGGGCAGGAATGGGGTAAATATCCCATCAAAGGGGCAAACACCAGAGCCCAGCCTCAGGAGGGAGCTAGGTTTGGAACAGTGCTCCACTCCTCCTTCCGGTGACTCATGCTGCCACCTCTCCCCCAGAAGCTTGGTAACCCCTAATTAGCACACGCTCTCTCTGCATCTCCGCCTTCAACATCAGCATTCTGGTGTGCCAGACATCTGCCGAGAAGCACTGGTCAACTTGGGTGCCTCAGGCAATTTTATCAGTCAGAACTTTGTTAAGGGGCATCAAAGTCCTAGCCTCAGCAAGGACTTCCCTGAGCTTGTGGATGCTATTGCCGGGTCGCTCCTCTCTTCAGGTTCCATCACACAACAGACAGCCTGCTGGAAGTCATCGCCATTGGCCATCACCAAGAGATCTCGCAGTTCCAGGTCATCTGTGCTCCGCATTCACTAGTCTTTCTTGGCTTCTGTGGCTCATCCCGCATGACCCCTGAATTAGCCAGCACTTGCAATCTATACTCTTCTGTTCCCTGCGGTGCTAACAAGCACGCCTTCCCACCTTTGGTCAACAGCTGGTCGCATTCTGCGTCACACTCCCGCCCCCAAAATGTGGTTTCCTAAACTGGAAACAATACTTCACTTGAGGCTGTATCAGCACAGTTTAGAGAGGAAGAATTACTTCTTATGTCTTGCTTACAACACTCCAGAAAATTCTCATGTTCTTCTGAATAATCTCACTGGGACATTTTACAACACCTGTATTTACATAGCACTTCTTCCTAATTACCCTCAGTTAAATAGCTTTTTCCATTGATTACCATGATGTATTTTTCTTCATTTCATTTATACCTTAGATGTACTGAGTCAATCATTTTTTAAATTGAAAGTTAAGAGCCATATTTTCATGCTGCCAAGAAAGTAAGACCAGATTAATAATTTTAGAATGATTTCTAATGTAATGTAAAGATACAGTGGGTCAAATGCTGAGTGCTTACTATTTTTTTTCTCCACATAAAAACATTCTGTGTCTACTACATTCCTCATCTGTTCAGTTCAAGGGGAATATGATGGAGTAATGGATGAACAAAAATGTTCACTAACATTAGTTTGGTTTATGGATACTTTCTCTTTTCATGCTACTTAAAGCATTTTGAGATCTGTGCTTTAAAAACACTATGTAAGAATAAATATTATTGTTATGTTTGCTTCTACATATAGTAGATCCAATTCTACTCTTATTGACATCAACCGAAGTTTTGCCACTGATTTTCAAGTAAGTAGGACCAGGCGCAAGGATATTTTTAGGCATAATCTAATTCCAGAATGATGCAGTATGCGATGCTATAATAATATCCCATTAGAACAGCAATACTATTATGGTCATTAAATGATTTGTAGCAAGACTGAAACACATAGTTTAACATAATTACATGCATGTAAGTATATTCCAGATGTGAAATGTACATTTAATGTATAGGTTCAATGTGCTTTCTACTCTTATTTGCACACTGCATCCTAAAGCTGTCTTATTTCCAGCATAAACTAAGTTAAAAAATCACTTTAAAAAAAAAGCTAGGAAAAACAAAAATTTTATCGCTCATGAAACATGATTTTACAACTCAGACTAATTTATGGTATGATTCTGTTCCATCTGAAGTCAATAGAAAAATTCTATTTAACTTAAATGGGAGCAGAATTCTATTCTATGTTCTACTACATCCCACATCTTTTATCTGAGTCCTTAATTTAAGGAAAGGGCCATTTTATGGGCCTTCTTTGGGAAGGGATCTGATTCACTTTTTAAATGGAGTAGGCAGAACTTACTACAATGAAGTAATAATACATATTTATGAGTAAAAGTTTTTATGGTACTATGAACATAGGCATTCATGCACTGACAAAATATTAGTAGAGCAAAAAATAATCAAATGACAGCAGTAATCTTTTTCTGAAATACTAAGACATTTGAAGATGAATAAATAATTCTCACATCAGGATGAAAAACTATTTTGGCTATGCTTGGGGGATTATGTAAAGGTAAATTGAATCGTGTCACTGCTAAAACAGAATTTCAAAGTCTTCTCCCTTTTACCTCCCATAAAATTCCCTCTTGATTAACTGGATAGAATTTATGCATGATTCCGTTCTTTACTCTTTCATTACAGAAACAGTGTAGCTACGGAAGTAGCGACTCAGGTGATTCTGAGGGACAAATTGTGCTGTCATATCTACATTGTATCACAGAGAGGAGGGCAACATTGTAGGTTAAGCAAGTGAAAACCCCAAAGTAGTTCACTCACTTTATGGTGTGCCAAATTGCGGAGGGTCCCTTGCAAGGAGTTCAAGGCCCCTGAAGTCAGACTGATGTCAGTCAGAGTCAAAATGCTCAGCCCTTTACAGGATCATATCCTTTGGTGTTTTGTCAACTGTACAAACTTTCAACTAGTGTAAGACAGCATCACTCCATTGAGGACAATAAAACTATGCAGGTTTACACCAACTGGGGATCTGGCCTTTGTCTTCATGGTGTCCATCACAACTTTTTCCAAAGAGGCATGTCTTGAATGGCAAAATTCTTCATATCTTACTATCTTATGTAACCCACTGGTCAGTGTGTTACATGTCCCCATGGTTGCCTATACACCCAGAATGAGAGTTTGTTACAGCATCTAGTAACAGAGCCTGCCTCTAACTTAAGCTGTAGCAACTCATGCTTGCAACTCTGGAGTTTCCTGGTTCAGTCCTTCATGTATTGGCTAAGACTGACACTCATGTAGATGGAGACCCACATCCTCTGTGGATTGGGCACATATTACACACAAACTGACCAGTAGGTTATACTTACTCTAATCACATAAGTGCGTTTGATGCATATATTGCTCTCAGTCTGGAGCAGAAGTCTCACTGTCAATGATGGGAATTGCATGCATGGATCCATTATCCTTTCGGGGAAATAACTGAGGGCTGAGACTCTTCAGGTATTTAGCTAATAGGGAACTGTACAGTTGCATGGAGTGAACAAATCAGAGGGAAAACTGCTTATACAGATTGTAGTAGTGTATATATCAGGTAAAAGACATGGTAGGGGCATATTAATCTTGGTCCCCCAAGAAGCCACAATTAGGTCATGAGGCACAGTGATGAATATTCTCAATTTCATGTTCTCTTGACAATCATAGGATATCTGTTGTGTGAAGGGATTAACCAATATATAGTCGTCCCTGAAACTTATTAGGGAGTATGGATTATATCGACCTTTTTGTTACCTTCTGGGTCATCAGAAGAGAAAGTTACTTACCTTATAGTAACTGGAGGCTCTTCAAGATGCACAGTCCCTGTCTGTATTCCACTGAGGGTGTGCATGTTCTCCATGCGCCCGAACCCAGAGAATTTTGAAAGCAGGGTGTCTTGGTCCACACATGCCCTGGCTCACCTGTGCCACCGACCAGGCGGATATAGGGCAGGGTGGATCAACCAGCTCTCCTGTTCCTTCTCCACTGCAAATCAGAGAAGATCCAAAGCAGATGGGAAGGAGGGCAGGGAGTGGAATACAGATAGGGACCATGCAACTCAAAGAACCTCCAGTTACTATAAAGTAGGTAACTTTCTCTTCTTCATCAAGTGCAGGTGCCTATGTGCATTCGACTGTGGGCAACTGACAGACAACACTCAGATAGGAGGATGGTGTGAAGCTGTAGATGGCAGAGCTGAACAAAGGGCTGCTGTTCCAAAAGATGCATCAGCAGAGTCATCCTGAAGCAAGGCGGGGTGTCTAGCAAACTTGGTGCTACTGAGTGCCACATAGCTGCCTTACAAATATCAAGTAAAGGCATCTCTTGAAGCAATGCCAAGATGTTGCTTGTGTTCCTGAGGAATGAGCTCTGACCCCATAAGGAGGGGGAGATTAGGCAGCGGAGAGAGCAAAACACATCCTGAACTCCAGTTCAAGATTCTTTGAGAAACTATAGCCTGACCCTGTACGCTTTCTGCCATGGTGACAAATGGTCTAGGGAATGTCCTGATCGTTTTTATTCTCCACAGGTAAAAGGCTAAGTCTCTCTTCATGTTAAGGGAATAAAGCCTCCTTTCTTCTGAAGATGTGCAAGGTTTTGGGAGGAACACAGGTAAATAGATGGATTGGTGTAGGTGAAACTTGGAGACTACTTTGGGAGTGAATTTAGGGTGTGAATGTAATGAAACCTTGTCCTTATGGAATATAGTGTAAGAAAGATTCACCATGAATGCCCCAAGCTCATCAGCTCCTGCGGCTGATGTGATGATGACCAGGAATGCACCTTTCATGGAGAGGAGAGATGTGGAGCAACAAGCAAATGGCTCAAAAGGGGGTTTAGTGAGTACTAAGGAACAAGGCTCAAGTCCCATTGAGGAGTAAGCTTTTTTTTATATGCAGAAAGGTTCTGATTAGGCCTTGCCAGAATCTATTAGTCAGATGGTCTGAGAAGATCAAGTAGCTCTGTGAAGGTGGATGGTATGCACTGATTGCTGCCAAGTAGAGCCATAAGGACAAAACTGCTGTCTTCAAGGAAAGAATGTAGACCAGAATGAGAGGAATATGTAACTTTTGGAGAAATACATGTTTGATGCACCCAGATAAACGCTTCCATTTGGCAAGGTAACAGTTCCTAGTTGGATCCTTCCTACTATGAAAGGGATTTTTTGTACAGCTTCAGAACATGATTGCTCTAAAGAAGATGCCCATCCAAAAACCAGACCCTGAGATGAATTGTTGGGCTTTATTGCAGACAGCTCAGTGAAGACCTCTGCTCAGTAGGCAAGTGCTGTAAAAAATAAACAAGATTTTAGATTCCTAAGGAATGAGATGGTAAATAATATGGAGAATACCATACTTTTATATAATTGTGAGGTCCTATCTGGAATACTGTGTACAGTATTGGCCATCTCATCTCAAAAAGGAGATTGCAGAACTAATCAGGGTGATGAGAATGATCACGGGCTTAAAAAAACCTCTCCTATAAAGAGATTGAAAATGGGGACTGTTTACCTTAGAAAGGAGGTGAATAAGGGTGGACATAATAATAGAATATAAAATAATAAATGGTACATGAAAAGGTGGATCAGGAACTTCTGTTCTCCTGTTTTGTAACACAAAAACAAGAGGAAATTCAATAAAATTAAAAGGTTAGACATTTAAAAAGTGAAAAAAGGAAATGCTTTTTCACACAGCATGTGATTAAACTATCGAACCCACAAGAAATCATTGTGGCCAAGAACTTAACAAGATTAAAAAAAGGAACTGGAAAAGTATATGGATCTCAAAGTATCAAGACATCATAATTAATTATAAATATTTTGTGGAAGGGATATTAAATCTCATCTTTTAGGGCTTAAGCCAATCTCTAACTACTAGAGATCAGGATGAGAACTATGTAGGGGAGAGATTACATTCTATCTGTCTACTGTGGTGTTTATACATTCTTCTGGAGCATCTGAGGCTGACCACTATTGGAGACAAGACACCTTGGGTCTGATCCAGTCTGGGCATAGCTATATTCCCAAACTGCTGTGCGTGCTACACAACCAATTTAACAGTTAAAAAAAGAAGAAAAGAAACCTGCTAAAAGTAATAAAGAGCCATCCTCGTAATATTCAAGGTGTCTAAAACTCACTGAGATGAGAGGCAAAGACGATAAATATGAGACCAAAAGCTGTCAAAGAGAAAATGCTGGGAGGGAAATGAACAATTTTATGGTGGCTTTGTTTTGTTTTTGGGAGAGAAATGGGTTGATGTAAAGAGGAAATGAGACCCTCATCTAAGGCCAGTCAGTGCAAACGGGCAAGCACCTGGTAATTTACAGCTTGCTGGCATCCCAAGGTGGTGAGGGAATGCAGATATTTGTCAGGCTGAGATTCAAGAAGGAGGTGTCTGGAGGAGTCAGGCTTGTATCATTGAGGGTAGATGTTCTATACCAGATGTGTGGTCAGTAGAGTCACACCTCTGATGAGGTCAGACCACTTTGTCCTTCCTGTTTTGCTAATAGACGGTGGGGAGGGGGATAGGTGTGAGGGTGATTTTGTCATAGAGAAGGGGGTGGCAGTGTGGAAAAGATAGAGAAGCCCTTCATTATGGGCTTAAAAATACCACTACCAACTTTTAAAAATATTAACAATAATAATAATAAAAAAATCAGTCTGCCACTTGTTCAGAATTGCATTAAAAGGGAAATAAAGTTGTCATGGCCTGCCCCTTCCTGGGCACACAACTTGTTTTCAACACTGGTGTCTCTGGGTTATTGGTGCAGCCCTTTTCCCCTCTAAGGTTCCTCTCAGGATACTCACCTGGAACTACACGGCAATCCTAGCTGCTTTTCCTAACTTTATTTCGAGGGCACTGCAGATCTGTTCAATACCCATCTATTGACTATGCCTCTGACTTCTGGGTTTGAAAAACCGCTAAACTTTGATTGAATGACATTAAACATTACAATAGGCGTCAGTAACCTACTTCTTACTCCAGGAGGGAAAAGCCTAATCTTATAGGAGCCTAGCAGTGCGTCCCTTCCTGAGCGCAATCTAGCTGCCTGACCCCCTCTGTGATCCAGCTCCCTCTTTCCTCAGGAACCAACCATCCATCCTTCAACCCCTTAAAATTCAACCCCTTCCAAGCTCCAGATGGGCAGTCTGGGTGCAGCTTCCATCCAGGAGCCTGAGCCTATGTCTCGCCATGCACTCAGTGGCATGAGTTCTTTCAGTCTTCGTACCACACACACTCTGCCATGCAATTCCACGTAACAATACTTGTCGTATAACATCATCTCACATCATACAATTTCAAGTGAACAATCTTCCTTCTCCACCAAATCATCAGTCCGCAGGGTCACAAGGGAATATATTTCTATTGAGTGCCAAACAACTTATAAACGATGGCTTTCCATGGCAGGGCATAATCAAGAGTGATGTCAACTTTCTTAACCGGACTCACTGCCTAAGAAAGAATCTCCCTCAACAAGCAAGGACACAGAAGAGAAGCAAGTCTCCACATCAGCATCTTCTACCCAACAGCAGGGTAGAGGGCTGAATAGCACCAGGACAGCCAGCTGCTATCATCCTCCAAGTATTTCTCTGTAGCAGAGACGGGGCTTGTGGGGCCACAGGGAAAAGACACACACGTATGTATCATCGACATATAAATGATACCTGACCCTGTGTTTAGAACTTTAGAAGCCATCAAGAGACTACATCTGTATGTTGAACAACATGGGAAGTAGAAAAGATCCACGTCTGTGACAGCACACAGTTGCGAATCATTATCAATTGACTCCTGTTTTAGTTCCAGCCACAGCACAACTGTCCCTCAGTTGCCCAAGTAACCACTCTGCAACTAACCTGGATACTGCGCCAATGGTAGCCAAAGAACATTATGACCATCCCTGACAAAAGCCACCTCAACTCCAAAAGAAGGCTGGGAGGTAGATTGTCACAGGTTTCCGACTGCACCCAGATTTGAACTGCAACTGCCTTTCCAATCACCCTCCCAAAAATGTGGTGGTTGCAGACTGCTTGACGATGGGCAAGCAGTCCAGTTTCAAGAGGGGGTTTCCTAAACAAGGATGAATGTCTATATGTTTTTATGGACAGTCTGCACCCTCCTTTTGCTAAGGAAGGCATTGAGAACTTCTGTAAACGTCACACTACAGCTACACTGTTGTCTAAAGTAATCAAGCTGGCCAAGCAGCAGGGTGGATCTTGGGTGTCCACAGAAATAAATTCAAATCAAGACGGGAGCACGGTGCCTGTCAGGAAGCTCTGGATCCTACAATTCAAGGGCCCAGAGAGACTGCCCTGGAGGTCATCTAGCTTATCTGCAAAGAACATATCATCATTCTGATGAAGATCAGCTGAGGGAACTAACGGGGTGAAGCAGTCTGGCATGATCAGACTGCACTACCTAAAAGAGCTCAGCAGCAAGGTTTCTCAGTGTTTCATGTGGCTGAGGAGAAATCATGTCTGTTGGCCTGTAATATCATCTCTGGACACTCGCCTGAAATCCTTGTACAGAAGGTTATTGGATTCTACGTAGCTTCCCCCAACTATCCCCTTCCCAATTTGCACCTCAGCTGCTTCAGCTTTCAGAAATCTAAATAGAAGTGTTAACAATGGACTCTAGGCAGAAGCAGCAGCCAGTGTGCAGCAAGGAATCAGGTAAAAGACATCCATCCCCTCTGATAATGGCAGTCAGGGAGCTCAGGTATGCCCCAGCACGGGGGTGGGGGTGGTGTGTGTGTGTGTGGAGGGGGCGGGGCTTAGAGAACTCCTCCACTGAAATGCATAAGGTGATGGTGGTTCCCGACTGTCTGAGATACCCAGATCAGATCCACAGGCAAAACATGGCATCTCTGAGGGGGGCAAAAACCCATAGAATTCATGTCTTCCATGACGACATATATAGGCACCTCATAACTGATGTTGAGAGGCACACAAAGGTATCCCATATGTCCACAAATAGCTGCACTGAGCTTTTGTCTAAAAAAATGCTTGCTGTCCTTCTACAAGTCCAGGTTTGTATCAGCCATTTTACTTTACTAGATGGAAAATCCTTGCGAAGATTTAAGTAATTACCCTGTAACACACTTGTCACGTGTCATGTCAATTCCCCCAGCAGGATTTTCCATGTTGTAGTGCTATTTAGGATTGGCCATTGGAACTCTACAGACCCAGGAGAATACTGATTACTGTTTGTGTATGTCTGGTCACATTTAAGAGATGTTCTAGGTTCCCGCACGTAAAATAAAGGAATAAACCCCCTAATCTGCATTTCAAAGGTAGAACAAGGTACATTTTTAGAAATTAAAGGGTCAGATTATAGGTTAGGTCTATACTGCAGTGGAAAGTATGACTTGCAGCTTGAGGAAGCATATTCACACTGGCTTTATTCTAGCTACTTTGCTAAAAATAGCAGTGATGACACTGCTGTAGAGCAGGACATAGGTGGTCAGAGCTGTGGTGTTCAGATGTAGTGGTCAGGAACCAGAGATCAAAGATGGAGACAGAGGAGTCAAACCAAGGGTCAGAACCAGAGTCAGGAATCATGCTGGAGTGAGTAGCTAGGGGTGGGCATAGAAGCAGGGAGTCGGGAACAAGGCAGCAGGGCAGGAACCAGGAAAAGGACTTGGAATCAGGAACTTGGCAGGGCTCAAGAGTCACATGAGAAGGCAGGATCCAACGTAGCAGCCAGCCAGAAATTCACTTGGTTTCTCAGACAACTTCCCTGTGCCTCTTTCTGGTTTAGTGAGTCTGAGCCAATCAGAGAGGGCAGGTGTTTCCTCCAACCTGAAGTTTTTTGGGCAATGCCTGTGGTGAACTAGGGTCCACCAGCCCACCTTCCCTGCTGGTGATACCAATGAGCTGCCAGATGTTGGCTGGGGGCCAGGGACCCATGTTTGAGATCCATGATCCAACACAAGCATGGACTTGAGTGCAGGCTAGCTCTGCGAGTATGCATTTCAGGGGACTGGGTAGGCTTGTACAACACGTGCCAACTCTCCTTCAATGCTGTTTTTATTGAGTTAGCTCTATTAAAACATGGGTATGTTTACACCACCTGCAAATCATACCTCTGATTGCCGTATAGACATAGCTTCTGTCACAGTAAGTCTGGTTTAACAACTCTAACAGTGTAAAATAGCCTGATTGTGAATGAGAATCAGGTTCCAAAATACGCAAGGGAATAACTATATAGGAGCAAAGTGCAGGTTAACATAATGTGGAGGTAGAAACTTCAAACACAGAAAGATCCACCAGTTGGTACCATCTGAAAATAAAGAACAGCATATCAAATTGTGTTGCTTTTGAGTAGAATTGACATTTTTCAAACCTTCATGAAAACCTCAAGAGGGCTGTGTTTGGCCCAAGTATGGAAGTGTTTAAATACCAATGACTTTTAGGTTGTAGTTGTAACAGGCTCATTAGAAACTTTAACATTAATGATCTGGCACACAAAATGTTTTTACTAAAATACACATGCAGGGTAGTGTAATGAAAATATAAAAAATGCTTGTTAAGGCAATATATTTAAGGACTTATAGTGTCACTATGGGTGAAAGTCACACCAGTATAGAAGGCATGCAGAGACCCATGTATTACGTAAATGCTACTTAATCCTTATTTTGAAGATTTATGCAAAGGGTTTATGAGCATTTGGAACATGAGTGAATTTCACCCAGTGGGTGTAGATACAAGTCTATAGCTCCCACTGACTCCACTGGGAACAACTATTGGCAGAATTCAGTTGTGTTAAATATTATGGGGAATCCTCTCTCCACAATATGTGAACACAATAATCTGTAAGTGTTCGGGAGTATAAGTGTAATGGGAGTTACATATTAGTATCAATAGAAGAACAGACTTATAATAACATTACCATTTGAAATTATATACATTAAAATGATTAGTACATTTATTGAATTATGTTTTCCTTTTAATGATTTTTCTAACCATATGTATTATCAGACAAAACATTTAGGTCATGAGAAAATATTTATTTCCAACAGCATGAATTTTGAATGTTAATTGGAAGAAGGCATGTTCAACACGACAATTTCTCCATCACTGGACCAGTTGAACTAATGTGAAGCAGTGCATATATTAAAGTTACTTTAAGGAAATGTAAAAAGACAGTGATGTAGAAGATGAGTACAAACATTCAAGACAGTAAAAATGTAAAACGCTAACATATGGCTGAAAAAGTCCTTTTTTTTTTTTAATGCTCTTTTAGGATCACATAAAACTAGCAACTCACTTTAAAAACATTCTTCATCAGCAACTGTATTTTTGACCATATGAAACTATTAAATTTAATAGTGTCTTTCAGCTGGAAGAGATCTTAGTATCTAATGCTCATGTCAAACACATAGATTTTGTTAACTTGACTTGTTATTTAAGATAAAGTTTCAAGGTGCTGCACCAGAATTACATAGGTTTTTTATTTGATTTGTACAGAAACATGCAAATATTAATGAACAAGGGCTTGTATAATAGGTATATTTGGTTACCATTTGATAATTATTGATAAAGCACATCAAGCTTTTTTGTTTTTCTTTTTTGTTACATTTTATGCTGAACACTACTATTCCACAGCTAATAAATTGCCACCATAGCTCTTAAGGCTTAAAAAAAATGCCAAAGGGTGGAGGAAATAAGAATGCATTTACGCTTTAACACATATTTACAAAACAATATTATTTTATATGTAGATATAGATATAGATATATAGAATTAAGATTACATGGTATTTGTATCAGCATGAAATGTAAAAAATCGCCAAAAGATCAGGAAAACATAAGTAACTGGTATTATACACCCTTGAACCAGTTTTGTATAAGGCTTTAGTTTTCCTAATGAATGGGACATAAAATATTTTGAGTAGATCTCTTTATATGTTTTAGTCATTATAACTGTACTTTGTTACAATATATTTTGTAATAAAATAAAAACTCTGTGTTGTAATTGAAGATAACTAGTTACCATTTAGATGTGCGTGACCTTTGAGAGCGTAGCTTCCATCTAAAGTATAAGAACTAGATTTAAGGTGCTTTGATAGTTTTGCTTTCATTCCCAAAAAGTACCACACAAAAACAGTTGCAGTAAGTACTTGCTGAAATGCTTTTCTTTGGCCTTTACCACATTACTTAAAAAAAAAAAAAAAGCCTATTATCTCCCTTGTAGGAGAACTTTATGTTCATTAGTCATGTGATTTGTGAAAGTTTTATTATTGTGAAACTTATTAAAACAAAATGTTAGATGGATTTCTTTCGTCACAGCGACATTTCTTTATCCTCCCTTTTAAAATTTCCTTTTTCATCAAGCAATAACCACAAGCAACAATTAATTTAAAGCTAGATTTCTGTATGCTGTAAACTGGCTAGGACCAAGAGCTGCTGACAGAACCAGCCGGTCATGCAATGTCAGCAAATGACCTCTACTCCAATGCACTGCCATATAATCTTTTCCTTTGTTTCTCTCCCACATACACTAACACAACGAATCTGGACAATGGTTCAACAGTAACTGCATATGATAGTTCTGGCAAGACAATTTTTGTTTTGATTAAGCACATTATTTCTTTGTTTGTGAGAGGTTAGAAGAGCAGGGCTTTTTTCTTTAGGTCATTCCGCTTCCAAAGTGCCAGACGATCAAATTCTTCAATGTTCATTTTGAAGACTTCCTGGAACTCTTCAGGGGACAAGTGCCTCTTGAAAAATAAAATACAAAGATACGGTAAGTGCTTTAATAAATAAGGAGTATTTCTCCTTTTCCTGCACTTTAACTCATACAATGAAACAACATATTGGGATTTTCATTTAAATTCCCAAACTGATTCTGATAAAGATGACATCAAAATCATTAAGCTAAGATTTGTTGGGAAATGAAATTGCAATGGCTTATTTGCACAAAAGAAAACTGTTCCAATAAAGTTCCCACTGAGTAGAAGCGAGGGCCTTTGGGAAAGAGACATTTATTTATATGTATAACTTCATGACGGAACATACTGAAACCTATTTAAACCAATCTGGGAATTTAAAGAGATTGTTATCAATGTAATTTCAGCGCTGGATTTTTCCCCCTTAATCTATAAGTCCAATAGACACCATAATAGTTCACTAATAGTAGCACTGTAACAAAGGAGAGATCATGCTGTTAAGCTCTTACATGTGAAATGTGCTTATACATGGGATTAGAGTCATATCACAATGAGATGTTGGATAAAGCTGATTTGAAATGACAGGAGCTGTGCCTTCATTTGATGTTTCCAGTTTATTCAGTATCAGTTGAGATACAGAACAAAAATGAGAGAATTACAAAAATAATACTGCCAGTGGGGCTAACATAAGGGATCTCTGTGATAAAGTTATGCCTAATACCTGATTATTACATTTACAGAAAAGTCTGCAATGAATAAAGGTGTACAGTTCAAATATAAATTAAAATGATTTTCTTAGATTCTCCATTAGTTATTTGGACTCAATTCAGTCAAAGTATTTTACAAGTATTAATTAAAGCTCACTGCATCTGTTAGGTAGAGATTATACCATATAAATTGATATAATCAACAATTACCAAGAGCGACTAATACAGTTCTCAGAAGTGGCTCACTTTTCATGAATGCTCACAACTCTTACTGAAATTACTTCAAGCTGAGGGTGCTTAGCACGTTGAAAATCAGCCCCTCAGTGTCTCAAGCTGTGTTCCCAAAAGCAAAGGTTTTCAAAATCACAGGCCAGTTTTTGCAAACGTTGGCCTAAACAACTTTCTCAAGGTCACATGCAGATGGAAGTAGAATCCAGGCATGCTGCTTCCCACGTGTCTGCGTTAGCCAGTAACTACACGGTTGTTGTAGTATACATATTTATTACAAAACAAAACTGTATTACACTGTAGGAATATATTGCTACATTTTTAGAAACTTGAAAGGTTTCAGGTTTATTTTTCACTTAATAATATGATTTCATCTGTACACTGTGAATTGCATAAGAAAAGTCTTGCTGAAAGTAAATTAGGCTGTCTGTACTATAGGTCACTGTATTCCGAAATTATTTGGAATGCTGGAAAGGTGGATTCATGGTTTCTTAGAAGGGACAGCCTCTTATTGTAATGTTCTCTGTTGCAATCCATTACACGTATGAAAAAGAAAGGTAACCAGAAGTGTGGAGCTCTTTTTTCCTTTTTGTATGACGCCAATGTTATCAACCCTGTCTATGCACCATGCACAACATAGAGCAAATACAAAATGCATAACTGACAAAGGAACTCCAGTTTCAGGCAGCAAAGAGCAGCAATCTGACAATATCTGAATTTGGAAAAAGAGGATGACCTTGATCCTCACTATGTTGTCATGGGATTCCTATAAAATCTGCTGGACAGACGGATTCTAGTAACCTTAACTTTAACAGATTACTGGGTCCAAGAACATATTTTACAGTCAATGGGAATGAAAAAGAGAAAAATCTATTTGGAGGGTGCCTTATTTTGTTTTGCTTTTGGGGACCGGAGATGGAGTGTCAGATCTTGCTCCACCCAAGAGAAGTGGTAGGAATTTTTGTAGTTTAAACTCCCAGAGAAATTAGAAGCATAAGCCACATGGGTAGTTTCACTCTGTTGACTCAGACAACCAAAACTAAATTCCAAGTAGAACTTCCAGAGGAATTTTTTCCATCATTCTTTTATTGATGCACATTACCTAACTTCTTCCAGTAAAACACTGTGCCCACTTCAGGCCTGAGTTAGTGTCTGTTGAAGTCTGTGGAGGGACTGCAATTGACTTCAGCAGGCAATGGATCAGATATTAAGGGCCCAATCCTGCAAGATGCTGGGTATTTGCTATGTGTTAATTTCAAAAGGAGTTTAGGGTAAACGAGACCATCCCTACCATAAACTCTGTGGCTTCCCTCCTTCTTCTCCATCCCAGTATCATCGCCATTTATCATTACCTTCTGTTTACAGTCTTATAGCCAGCTTTCAATCCAGAGGACTGCGCTCTTCTCCAAGTCAAATTTCAATTAGACATGCCATCGAATGTGCTCTTAATACCCAGCCAGGACATCAGCTTCACTTCCTGCCTGCACGAATTGTGTAACGCTATCAAAAAAAAGAGCTGTCACACTTGCTTGGCTAGATTTATTCTTTGTTAACGCAAACTGCTTGTTGAGTACGGCTCTAGGCTGCACTGCACTGGAACAGCCGTTTGCGGATGGTAGATTATGACCCAAATGTGGGTCAGCAGGGGATGCCCACCAGCTAAGAGCTGCAAAGCCCCAGGGTTGCTGGAAGAAATCTGGGGAGAGGGGAAGAAAGGAACTGCTCCACTCCTCCCTCCTCTCCTGTTGCTGTCTGCAGCCTGCTGCCTAATCACAGAGCAGTTCCTGGCTTTACTTCTTTCCCCACCTGTCCACCCCTGGACCCTAGGGCTGGGAAAGCAGCTTCACAGCCCCCTGGATTGGTGCTCCTCAATCCCTGTTACTTAGCACTGCGTGAGAAAGAGAGCAATAACATCCCCTTGGGCTTTTATTACTACTATAGTAGTAATAATTACTATAGCACCTAGGAGCCCCAGTCGTGGGCCAGGACCCCATTGCGCTACGTGCTGCACAAGGATAGAACAAGGAGATGGTCCCTAAAGAGCTTACAATCGAAGTACAAGACAAGAGACAACAGAAGGCTACAGACAGGGGAGTACAAGGAAACAATGAGACAATACCAGTCAGCATGGTAGTCTCAACACACCACCAGCCTAAACTAGCTGTAGCCTCCATTTTGGATACTAGCGCCCCACTCAGCCGAGCATTATCCCGCTGCCACTGGAGCACCACCTCCTACAACTCAGAAACAGCAAGTCCCCCCACCAGAGCAATGCCAGGCCCCTCTCTTCATGATCACCAGCTCCTACCTCCAGGCTTCCCTCTACCCCCCTGCAGCAATGATTGTAATACTGACCGCAGCTCTGGAAAAACTTGATCCCAGAAAGATGTCACCAAACTGGAAAGACTTCAGATAAAAGGAACAAAACCAATCATGAGGCAGAAGGGTTTGATTTATGAGGAAAGATTAAAAGACCGAACTATGTATCAGCTTGGCCAAATGATGACGAAGGGAAAGCATGATAAATGTCTACAAGTGTTTGAAGGGTCTAAATGCCAAGGAAGACGACCAGTTGGGAGAGGTTATGGCAATTATTCGTATTTTTCCTCAGTACATATGATTTTAATTTTATGGTTTTACTATTGTTGGACTTTACCTATTGCTGAGAACTTAATGCTTTTCACTAATGAAGTTGGGGAGTCCAAGTCCCAAAGAAATCTAAGAGTGAATTTTCTCTCATCAGCTGTCTGAACATTAATTATCTTAAATGAAATTGTCTGGCCTCATTAGCCAAACAAAAGAAAGTTTATGTGTGAGGGGGAGAGAGAATGTAAACCTGTGTGTGTGTGTTTTTAGAAGGCTAAGATGCGGCTTTTAAGTCCTTGTAGAAATGGCTGAGTGAAAAAAAAGCAAGTTAAAAATTCCAGCCCTATTGCCTGTGACTCAGAGACCACTAAAGATATGCAGGATGGTTTTTCTCAGAACTGCAGGCTGGTTTTAGAAGAACTGCAGTATTTTAGTCATGTTCAATTGTATCACAAAATATTACGTAATGGTATTGTTTTTATTCTACATACATGCTCACAATCTTTTATTAATCTAAAAATCATAGCTGTGTGATCACTGAGATTAAATCTTATCTCACTGGTACTATCTCCTGCAGCTTAGCACAGGGAATGAAAAATGACATTTTTGTGCGCTTGTAGCATGTTTGGTGCTGTACAGAATACAGAGGAAGAGTGGCTCCCTGTCCCAAAGCGTGACTAATCTAAGGGCCACACTACCATTGAAACGGGAAAAACCCACATAAGGATCAGAAAACTAAACGAATTTCAACTTGTGTGGTTTCCTTCAGATTGACTGTTCTTGGGGTGAGTTCCCTTCTATTGAAAAGCAAAGTGGCAAAACCCACTACAATATGCAGATTCCCTAAGATCTATGGGGAAATTGTGCAGTTCTCAGGGCATCCCTGGAGGGCAGAGGTGGCTGTACAGATGCTCTCCACACCAGTGCTTCTCAAACTTATTTGATCGAGTCCCCCTTCTTTGTGTCTGGAGTAGTTTACGCCCCCTCCCCCGCCACACAATTACATATACCGATAAAGAAAAACCAACATGCAACTCTCACTAAATATGAAAAGCAGCATGGCATTGACTGAAACAGAGCCCACGATCCACTGTAATGAGAGCAAAAACAGAACTGCCCTGCTGATCAATGCTTGCAATTAAACGTGCACCACTCCGTCGCACAAAACGGATTAAAGTACAGATGGCAACGACTTTGTATAATGCTATGCAGGCTTAACAGAAATCAGGCCAAATGCACAGCGCCATCTCGAGTCCAATGCACAGCGCCAGCTGAGGACCTGATCTGTCTGGAGGGATCAGCTTGGCTAGTTATTCATGGAGATGGGTAAAATACGCACAGTACGTTTTTTCCCTAAATTTGAGCATCTCTGCTCTTCACTACTTCTGGGCCTCTCCTCCCCACGCGAGTCAGAGCATGTGCAGGTACCACATGTTTTAATAACAGCATAGGCCTGTGAGACTAAGGGTCATATTCTCCACACTGCTATTCTGCCACTGTAACTCTACTAGTTTCAATGGGATTAAAGCAGCATAAAGAACTGATTGGTTAGAGCTGCTGTTGCTCTTAACCTCACTCACTCTCTATATTAACATCATCTAGAGTATAGTAGTGTATGCTGCTGTAAAAAAGAGGTCACCAAAATATTGCCATAATTTAGTAATCCCCATTAACGCGTGCGTGCACACGCACGCACGCACATACACACGCACAGAGGAAGAATTAGAACAAGAGCTTATTATCAGGAATTTTGGAAATTGTATCATTAAGTACAAGTTGTGCTAAATCTCTTTAAAGCAAGGAGGAAGACAAGCATTGCAATGTGAAATCCTCATTTTCCAAAATATGGGCTCATTAAAGTGAGCATTACAGATACGTGCTCATTACATTGCCTGCCAGAAGAAAGGTAATTAATTGCACAAACTATTTAATGTTTTAAATGATGCTTTTCTTGGCAAATTAATGAGGCATGTCTCTGTTTTTCTGTGGCCTGTTTAAAAAAAAATCACTAAACAGTTTAAATAGATTTATAACATTTATGTAATTCAACAACTTTGTTTTCTTTGAGAAGAACTGTGCTTGTAATGAAATCCAGAAATTTTCAAAATTAATAGCTAGCAACATCACATTAATGTGAATAAATTATGGGAAGGGAAGGCTGCAATTAACCTATAGCCATATTGCCTCGAGCTTTGGTTGTGCCAGCTTGCACAAGCTAAGCAAGCTTATGCTGTGTCAGTAATTAGACAGGAGATCTCAAGGGAAATGCGGGAAATTCAGTAGGTATCATACATCCTTGTCAGTCAATATCGAACCAACCATCCAATGTAATGCATGGCTGGAGAGGATGAATTTAAGAAGAGAAAAATCAAGGTCCTGTTCGCTTGTTGTCATCAAAAATCCCATTATATTCCTGTTAACTCCTGTGTCTGGAGCAAATTATAGCTAGGCTTTATATTACACCAACCTGAATCCACACTGTGCTTTCAGCTGGACACGGTTGGTCTAAAATATTATATATTTTATACCGTATGCGGTTAAGCAGTTGCTTTGTTTCATTTCAGCGGTGACCACAGTGATTATATTACCTGCACTCTGCCCATTAATTTGTCTCTGTCAGGACTGCTACGGACATTCCCAAACCTCTGAGCAACAGAATCTGGGAGTAAGAATTGCAGCATCTGGCCCTGAGCTAGCGGCCAGCTCTCAAAGTAGAAAATCGTCATAAAGAATCTGGGACAGACTGTTGGCTCCTTATGCGCATGGGACGGCAGATATGCACACGAGTAGTAGAGACAGGCAGCTCTGTCCTGATAGGTGCTCATTCATTTCTCGAGTGTAAAGACATTACGACTTTCACAATTCTAAATATCTCATGAATAAAAGGAATTTGAGTTAAAAATAACTTTTCCCACACGCACCATGACTGAGCCCTGAACCTACCGTTATCATGTTCGATCATCATTACTTGACACCGTCTGGCCATTTTCTGCTTCACCCTACCGCATTTATTGACTACCTGCCTTGCTGCTACCAGAGTAGTCGCCCCTTCCCTCATCTCTACTTTGCTGCTCAGGGCTCAGCAGGCTTCCTGGATGCTTCTTCCAAGCCTACCACATGGCTAATTATAAAACTGTAATTAGCCATGTGCTAGGCTCCCAAGGGAGCATTCAGGGTTATTCTCATCTATGGGTAATTAGGCTGCACACTTGATAAATATTTCACTCAATATTAAGTAATTATGCGATTGGAAAAAATGCTTAAGTGATGGCACAAGCTGCCTTCTACTGAACGTTAAAAGATATCCAAGATGTATACAATAACTCCATTGACTATGGATACAACTGGTGACTGCAGCTGTCACTGAGCTAGACTTTGGCATTTAGCCACAGCCCCAAGCAGTAGGGAGGTGGTGTGGAATGGCAGCGCCCCACAACCCCTGGTGAGTGAGAAAGCTTCTCACACAATCTGCTTCTTTAGCATCGTTGGCCAAATCTGCAAGCTGCAGATGGGGAAAGGTAGATGGAACCCTGGCCCTGCCTAATTCCTGCCCCCCCTTTAGGCAATCTGGGTACACTGAGGGACTCAGGGGAGCAGTCCCTGAGTTCCATGGTGCAAGATGTGCAATGGGAAAAGGGTTCCTAAGACCTTTCTCCTACCTTTCCCAGGGACTTTTGGCTCTTTGGATGTACCTTCCCTTATATCTCAAGACATTATGAAATCACAGAGTAGCTCCATTTTACTCAGTGATGTTATTGTGAGACATCTCTTGTGATATATCAAAAGGTTCTAGGAAAATTATTTGCAGCACCGCAATAACTATACTATTTCCTCTTAATTAGGCAATTGCCCAAGAAGTTAAAGATTTCTAATATGGAATTAAAAAAATATGAATTATTTCACTCGGTGGAGCTATTTGCCTATCCAGTGATATAGTATCATGTAACTCTGAGGATAACTTGTGTCACCACACTATTATTCAACAAAATGCACTTGTTCACATTGGGAATTACATAATTGGTCCCTGCACGTGATCTGTAATTAAAAATGTTATGATAATGTATGGAAAGCGTGCACTGTGCATACAAAGAAGACCATTTTAACAATTCAAATCTTATAACCACTGCTTTACCTTAAAAAAAGACAGATAATGTTACAGAATCCAAAAACGCTTATGATTTTGTTAGTATGCATGTTAGTGCTCATGCGTGATTCCAAATTGACAGCGGATGCTCAGAAGCTTAGTATGAGCAAACTTGGACTTGAGCTCTAGAGGCCTGATCCAAAAAGTTTCCATTTAATTAACTGGGCTTTTGATCTTGCTCCTAAAGCAGGTCTTCTAGTTTGTTCTGGGTCTGGGCTTGTATAGTGTCTATATGAGCACCTTTTACCAACTCACTGTGAACTTCTCACACTGTTCCCACCCTGGTAGGAATTAACTTTTTTCATGCTTCACGTCATTCCAAATGAATAATTTTCATTTGACAAAGGCTCCTTTCATCAGGACTCTGAAAACTGATACGAAGAAATACCCAATACCGATAGCAGCCCAAGCATACACTAAGAATAAACTAACACTAAACACATTTTCTGCAAGTTTAAAATGGTTCAATTATATTAAAGTCAATAAGTTGTGTCCTCTTCAGACCACTTGTGAATTTCAATGTGAGTTGGGTCCCTAACTTCCTTAGGCTCCTTTTAAAACTCCAGCCTGAAACTATAAACCATTCCTCTGATCTCAACACATACAGCATTCCAACATTTTCTTGAAAAGTGGCTAGAACCCAGTGTAACGGTTGCGTAAAATCGAGGGGAGAAAACTTTATCCTTAAAACAGATCTAAGTAAGCACTTTTAGGAGGAATATACATGTTTGAATCATTATGTGGACTCTGCTCAAACAAGGTCACACCCACATATAAACAGTTGATTTCTGTTTGCAAGAGTAGGGTGGCAAACAAAGCTGTGTGCCAGGTATTCGCTCAGTTGCATTCCTAGTTTTTTTATTGAACAATTGTTTTTAATATATCCTTCTGAAACCAACAATTAACAGACACAAACATGAGTGAAATGACTTACATTTTTCAACTGCATTCCATGGGAATGACTGAATAATGTGTCATCATTAACTCTTTATGATATTGAAGAAAAGCCCAAGAAAAACAAATACATACATACAAACTGATAAATTCAAATGATAAAACTGAAAAGATAAAATTAACATAAGATACTATAAGCTCATTTGCTATAATTATTCATTACTATAAGCTCAAATCATGGCCACATGTGAAACCTGTGATAAAACTAACTGCAGAAAGGAAATCTACGAACATAGGTCTAGGAGGGATATTGGAAAAACTTTTTCACTAGGATGGTGGTGAAGCACTGGAATGGGTTACCTAGGAAGGTGGTGGAATCTCCATCCTTAGAAGTTTTTAAGGTGCAGTTTTAAGGTAAGCCCTGGATGGGATGATTTAATTGGGGTTTGTCCTGCTTTGAGCAGGGGGTTGGACTAGATGACCTCCTGAGGTCCCTTCAAACCCTAACCTTCTATGATGCTATGATAACATACTAAGTCTAAAAGTGCATACAGTGAAACCCTTTAATATCATTGTGATACAACAGGAAGAGACAAACAACATATGATATCATGTAAGCAGAGGTTACCTACTATAACTGGAGGTTCTTCAAGATGCATGGTTTCTATTTGTACTCCACATGGGGGGTATGCATGAATTCGAGTCAAGATGTTCTTCAAAGCAGTCCCCGTTGGCCCACACATGCGCAGTAGTTCTCCTTGTGCTCCTGACCGAGGGCATAAGGGGTAGTGTGGATCAACGCCTCTCCAGTTCCTCTTCTTGCCACAATACAACAGGATCAGAAGCAAAGGGGATGAAAGGCAGGTAGTGGAATACAGATAGTGACTACACAACTCAAAGAACTCCAGTCACAATAAGTAACCTCCACTACTTCTTTGAGTGCTGGTCCTTATGTGTATTCCACATGTGGATGATTGGCAAGCAGTATTCAGACTGGAGGTGAGTGCGAGGAAGCTGGTAGCAAAAATATTTGCAATACCGCTGATTCCACCGCTGCATCCACAGCCGAGGTATGAACTAGGGCATAGGGCGTTGCGAACATGTGGATCAAACTCCAGATGTCCACTCTGCAAATGTTCCACAGTGGAACATCTAACCGGACTGCTGTGGAAGCAGCATGTGCTCATGTTGAGTGAGCTGCGACATCCCCAGGGAAAGGAATGTTTGCTAACTTTAAGCTTGCTAGGATGCATCCTGAGACCCACTTAGAAATCTTCTGGGAGGATATGGCTTGCCCACACTGCCTCTCTGCTATGATGATAAAGTGACTCAGTGATTTCCTAATGGGTTTGGTTCTCTGCTGGTAGAACGCAAGGGAATGCCATACATGAAGGGAGTGAAATGTCGTCTTCAGAGGAAGCATGGGGATTTGGGAAAAATAGAGATAAGTGTATCATTTGATTGATGTGTATCTCAAACAGTCTTGGGAAGAAACTTGGGGTGTAGTCAAAGAGAAATCTTTTCTTAGTGAAACACTGTATAATGAGGGTCCGCCATGATAAGTCCAAGCTTGTTGACTCTCCTAGATGAGATGATATCTAATAAGAACGCCACCTTCAAGGACAGGTAGGCCATAATATATAATACAACAGAATACATAACACAATAATCCATCATCATGGATTCGAAAGGCTGATTAGTGAGGTTGGACAGGACAAGGTTAAGGTTATTGAAAGGTTGGTTTAAGCACTGGTGGGAAGGTCCTGATCAGGCCTTTTATGAATCGTACTGTAGCTGCGTGAGCAAAGACAGAGTGTCCTTCTACTGGAGAAAGAAAGGCACTAATTGCTGGTAAGTGTACTCGTGGTGAACTAATAGAGAGACCTGAAATCTTTAGTGACAGAAGATAGTCTAGAACAACGGGAATGCTTATAGCACCTGGAGAACATTCATGCAGTCATGCCCAGGCTGAAAAGTGTCTCCATCTGGCTTAAAAAGCAGGTTTTAGCAGACTCTTTTTTACTTTGGTTATGGATTACCTGAATGAAGGCTGAACATGAGCATTCTATTTCTGGCGCCCATCCAAAATCAGGCCATGAGATGGCATGAGCCCAGATCGGGATACTTGGTCTTCCCCCCATCTTGGGTTAGGAGATCTGAGAACAGGCGAACCCTTATACGTGGGCAGGCAAACATTTTTAGAAGTTCCGTGAACAAGAACTGTCTGGACCGGTGGGTAGCCAGGGGAATGACGTTGGCTTTGTCACAATGTATCTTCCCTATGATCTGTAGAAGCAGGGGAATGAAAGGAAAGACGTATCTGAACCACTCATCCAAGATATCAGCAGACTATCACCTTGGGAGTTGCAACCCCTGGCTACCCTGTAGCAATATAACGAATACCCCACTGTATAAATATTTTGCTCAAAGGACTGTGACATGAATCTCCCACTCATTGTCTATTGAGAAGCTTCTGCTTAGTTTATCTGCCAAGGACTTGTGAATAGCGCGGGGGTACACAACTTGTATTGTGATGAGGTTCCTGATGCACCTGTTTCAAATGGCATCCTGGCAGAGGGGCTGAGATCTTGTTCCTCCCTGTTTGTTTATATAGACCACAGGCAGTGGTATTGTCCAACACTATCTGAATATGAAGCAAGCATAAAAGAAGAAGGACTGCCTTCAGTTCCAGTAAGTTTGTATGTAGCCAGGTCTCTCATGTGGTCCAGGTACCCTGAGCAGTGTGACTGACCAGGTGAGCATCCCACCCCAGAAGAGGGGAGTCTGTCACAATGGTGCCGCTGGAGCTGGGAGGTCTGAAGCGAACTCCCCTCATGGTCTCTTCCTGGTTTGACCACCAAGTTAGAGAAATGGCAACTCTGGAGTGGATATGATCCTTGCTTGGTCAACAGATTGAGTGCAGCCAAGCATTCAGGTACTGTAAGTGAAGTCTGGAGAAAGGAGTCACATAGGTGCACGTGCCGTGCGGCTGAAAAGTGAGAGGCACTTGTGCACTGTGATTCGTGGTCTGTGAGTGATGTGTGCAGTCATGGTGCTCAGTGCACAAAATATTTCTGAGGGGCTGTTAAAAATTGTATCAGAAACCTTGTTGCCAACCTGACCTCCTGATGAGATCGGCCTACCAGGAGCCAATCATCCAGGTATGGGAGTACTGTATAGTCCTGGCATCTCAACTGGGCTGCTACCACAGAGAAAACTTTTGTAAATACTCTGGGTACTGTAGCCAGTCTAAAGGGGGGGCCTCGAAAGTGGAAGTATTCCTGGCCTACCATAATATGCAGGAACGTCCTGTGTGAATGAATACATGGAAATATGTGTCCTTCATTTCGAGAGCTGCGAACATCCTTTCCTGAAGGGAGGGGAATTATAGATGCCAGCGTAATCATCAAGAACTTTGGTTTTTGAAGAAAGAAGCTGAGTTGCCAGAAGTCCAAGAGGGTCTCCACCATCCGCAGGGAATGCAGAGTCGATCGTGAGTCTTTTAGCGAGTGCAGGGACTTGTTCAATTTCTCATTAAAGAGAAATTAAAGACTCATCAAAAGGGAGATCCAGGATGGTGTTTTGGACCTCCCTAGGAAACCTTGACGATTGCAGCCAGGAGTTCCTCATCAAGACTAGACCAGTGGCCAAACTTCTGGAAACTGTGTCTGCAGCGTCCATTGTGGCCTGGAGGGCTACCTTTGCCACTAGCTTCCCCTCAGCTAAAAGGTCTGAAACTGGGCCCTGTCCTCTGTGGGAAGCTCATCTGTGAAGTCCACAAGTCTGGAACAGGTATTAAAATCATATTTTGCTGACAATGCTTGGGAGTCAGTGACACGAAATTGCAACCCTGTGGCAGAGATGACCTTCCTCCCCAGGAGGTCCAGTCTCTTAGATCCTTTATCTGCCAGGCTGGCCCTTTGATAGCATGATCTTACCCTTTCAGCAGTACCTGTACCACCAGTGAGTTGGGGGCAGGATGGGAGAATAAGAATTCAGCCCCTTTCGCAGGAACAGCATACTGTCTCTTGGCCCTTTTCAGTGTAGAGGCACAGGGTGCTGGAGTGTGCATTTCTGCTCTAGCCAGTTCTAGTATGGCCTCATTGATGGGTAGAGCCTCCTTACTTGGTACCTCTTGTTGCAAGATGTCCAGGAGCTGGTGTTTAGGGTCCTAGACCTCCTCTAATGGGATCTGTAGGTCACTGGCCACTCTTTGTCACAGCTCCTGGTACTGGCGATGGTAATCTGGCAAAGAAGATGGAGTGACCACTTCGTCCACGGAAGATGAAGAGGCAGCTATCAGGACTGTTGATGCCTGGGGATCCGTTCCACCTTTCTCCTTGTACACTGATGGAACCAGCTGACAAGAGGGAGAGGTGCAGTATGACTTCTGAGGGGGCCCCGGGTGCCTGCCATAAGATTCCAATGGACCCCAGTAAGGCCAGAAAGAGTGATCAATTGGTTGTGGGGGCCCCCAAGGATATTGGTACTAGCGGTCCCTGGGAAGAGGGGAGGGGTCGTACCTGGCAGAAGAGTGACAGTAACCTCTCGACTGTCTATCGGGGCTGAACTGCATCTGCAGAGATATCAGTGCAGCCATCTCCTCTGATTCTTCTGAATCTGAGAACTGCTCCCTTGGTAGTGGCAGTGCCGTTGGTATTGGGTAGCTCCGGCTGGACTGTTGGAGGTAATGTAGGCTCCCCCTCCAGAGTCAGAACACCCCTTGGGAGGGCCAGGCTGGAAAGAAGTGCAGACTGCAGATAAGGAAAGAATATATCCTTTGGTGTAATATAAGTCTCGGTATGCCCTGGTGTCTGAGTGGTTCCTGCAGTTAAGTCTGATGGATCCAGTGCATCTGTAGAGACCAGACGGTCTTTAGATGGATGAGGTGGCATGAGAATGGATCTGGCACTCACAGACAGAACCAGCAAGCATCTATCCTTATGCTTTGGCATTGTGGTGACTAACAGATCTTTCTTTTTATGGGTCTTGCTCTTGCATCTGGGCATCTTCATTGGAGCCAGTTCCTTAAGTTCAGCTTGCGATGTCTCACCTGACCTGGACCGGCTCAAGGAGGTAGCATATTTCTTATGGACAGTCCTCACTGGAGATCTGTTCTTGTGCCCAATAGAGTACTCTCTACTTTCATGTGGAACCTGGAAGATGAGTCCTTGGGTTTAGATGTTGATGGCCCCTCTCCAAGGCATGTGCTTGGAGGGGCATGGCTAGGTAGTTGAGGCTGATGTACAGGGGTCTTACTGGCCTGGATCAGAGAGAGGTCTCATAGCTTTCTCCATCAGGTGCTTACATAGGTGAAGCTCCTGGGCTTCTGGAGTTCTGGGTGGGAAGAAGCAACAGATACTGCACTTTGCAGAAATATGCGCCTCACCCAACAGTAAAGCAGCATTAATGTTTGTCATTGATGGAGACAGATTGAGAGCAGGAGATGCAATTCTTGAATCCCAGGACTCTGAGCTGGGAGAGGGTTTCCCCAACCAGGGAGAAAGAAATACTCTATACTATACTATAAACTTTTTAACTAGTTGCTACCAATATAAGAAAAGAACTATTTACAAATGTTTTCGGTTATGCAGCGAAGTGAAGGAGGACATGATTTCGACTCAGGCTATGTGGTTGTAAGAAGGACCTGGAGAGGTGTCGAGCCGCACTACCTTTCGTACCCTCGGTTGCGAGCATGAGGAGAGCTACTGCACATATGTGGGCCAACAGACACTGCCTTGAAGAACTTCTGAACTCAAGTGCATGATACCATGTGACCCCATGTGTGGAATGCTCATAAGGACCATCACTTGAAGAATAAAAAATCCATACCATGGGTATTTTCTAAACGCAACAAACTGACTTAGGAGCCTAGCAGCCAAATGTACCAAGTAACTTTAAGGAGCCTAAAAATACAGATAGATGCCTAGTGGGATTTCCAGACGCATCTGTGCAGATTAAGTGCCTATTGCTCATTGATTTCCCCTTTATTTCAATGGAGACCCTTCTTGAAAAGCCCACTAGGCACCTATCTGCATCTTTAGGTATCTAAATACATTTAAAAATCTAGCCCTTAGATCATTAAGTCACTGAGGTGACTTGGAATATTTTACCCTAGACCAATTCATAATGAGAAAATCTATTGCTTGCTGTCAAAGTTCAGGATAACTTCTTAAAAAATAATATTTAATATTTAAAGATGCCAAGAAGTTAATTAAATAATAAAGTCTTTTAAACTTTCATTCCAATCTGAGGAATGGCTTCCTTCAATAAGGAAGGCAGGACAGGAAAACTTTTGGGACTGTAACAGTTAACGAATGTGCTAATTTTATACAGTCAATACAGAATCTTTTAGACTTTAGCATCTTGAACCTATAAGTTCTCTGAACACAAAGATGTCTCCTTTGGAATATGCATGTCTTCAGCTTTGCTGTAATAAACTTATTCTTCTTACCAATTTTACTAACACTGTAGAACAAACTTCATTTCTTTCAAAACGAAAGTCCTGGCAGCATTTTAGGACTATATCCTACAATCCTTAGACTAAAGCTTTGTCTACACAAAAAGTGGTAGCAATTTAATTAAGTCAGTAAGGAATTAATTTAAGCTAATTTGTTATGAGGCACTCTAAAACAAAAAACATGAGCATCTAAACAAGGAATGCTGCACCTATTTAAGTAAAGTGGCTTCTAAAACAATTTACGTAAATTGCTGCAATTTATTTATTTAGATACTGCTTTAGTAACACTCCTGTGAGTAGTCTCCACTGAAGTCAATGGGGACTGCTCACATGAGTAAATGGTACTCAAAATGTGGATTGCAGAGTCTGACCCTTGAAGATTACACAAGTATGTACTATGTGCATTGTTCTGTTTTGCTACTTGAAATGTGTGGTTTTTCCCCTCGGTAAGAGTATGCACGTGCAGTAATCAATATGCTTTGATCTAGCTGTAGGAAGAAAGGCCTAAAATGCTGTTCAATAACAGGAATTACATATGCCCACTTTGACTCTCTTTATTCTCTGAAGTCAGCTTTCTTTACAATTTAAATCTGTGTGTCATTTTTGAGTATGAATATCCACAAAACTTAAAATACTGGTCACTGAAAGATGTTGGATTATTTTTACTGTATTAAACGTCGTTTATTTGAAAGTATCCAAACAAATTATACCATTACAAGCCAATGCTGTTTACTAATTCATTGTACTGAAATACTATTTACATTCATTCCTATCTCTCTCCACATTTCCTTTCAGAATCACTCCTGAGAGTGTTCATTTATCTTAAATTAGAATGAAAAGTCAAGTGGGTGAGAAATATCTCAAAAAATTATTTGGCCAGATCCTCAGCTGTTGTCAATTCACATACCTCACTGAAGTCAGTTTACAATAGTTGGGGCTCTCACCCATTCATTTGAATTTAAGGACTCAGAGAACCTGCAATATATCTGTGCATCAGCAGGCCATTTGTTTTAAGCAATTCTAAAGGTTGAGTGTATTAGTTCAGTGCTCGCATTAATAACATCTCTTCTGCAAGTATCAGAAACTGAGCTACATCAGTGCTGGTTTAGACCAAACAAAAGTAACGGCCTGCATTATGTGTATGTGGCTCTCAGGTGTATGTGGCTCCGAAGAAAGAATTTGTTATTTTTAATGCATTTATTTACATTTATTCCTAGTTGCACCTAGCTAATCTCTGGCGAAATCTGTACCTAGAAAAACACACATTTAAATATATATAATTTCTAAATCTTAAAACAGATTTCCTAAACAATAAAGGCAGGATTCTCAAAATCACTCACAATGGGAGCATATAAGGCATACCCTGAGCCCTTCTGAAAACCCAACCCCAAAGCAATAATCCTCTTCAACGTGGCCTTCATTGCAACTTCTCCTAATTGGACCCTAAAGGACTAACTTTGGTCACTAGATTCTATTCGGCATTAGGGAAATGTCCAATACAACAGATTTCCCCCCCCCAATTTAGGAGAGATGAACAACAATTCATGATTTCTATGGCATTTACCAGCGACAAATGAAAACTTACAGTAAATTCATTTTCCCTAAAAAGAATGAACTGAAAGTCAATTTAAGTCAGAACTGCTAAACAAACGCTGCTAGTTCAAACTCTCCAGCAACAGCAGTGTTGGGGAGTGGCAAAGGGACCCAAAGCAGTGAGTACACAGATCTTAATCATGCTGGACAAGGAGAGGCCATTTTCCTCTCCAACCTTTAACAGAAAACACAATGGGCCTGAGTCTCCTCTCACCTATGCCAGTTTTGCTCTGGTGCAAATCCACGGACATCAGGGGAGTTACTTCTGATTTACAGAAGTGCAAGTGAGATAAAAATCTGGCCCAGTGACTTTGATGCAGAAAAGCCAGGGTGCTAGAAAATGAAGGTTGTCTTAAAAGATGAAGTTTGAGGCAGACTGCTGAATAGATGGATTATCTACCCCCTTATCACGACTATCACTCACACCAACCCTTACAACAGAGAGGTTAACTATGGGGGAGGGGAGTAGTAACAGACCAGAGGGTTTTCAGAGCCACCCTGCCTATTCAGAGCAATATGCTGCAGCAAATACTAATGTTGCACCCTAGCCCGTACTCCCTCGTATTTTTTATGCTTCTGGGGTTCTAGACACCACCTTTATGAGGCTGTGGGTTGCCAAACACATTAGCCAGGCCCTCTCTTACCGCTCCTGTGGTGCTTGGCTGGAATCCTGCTCTGCTCCTGTGAAGTGGTGGGTCGGGGACTCCCTGGGTTCTGGTTCCCCTCAAGCCCTGAAACCTACTGTGCGTACCCACCACATTGTCACTTATTTGTAACTATGTTACAGGGTTCCTCCTTTGCCATGAGAGGAAATAATGAGGGACTGACTTTCTGTGCAAAGCTGTTTAAACCCAGCAGTTTTCTAATGGGGGTTGGGGGGAAGGAACCTGCAGTCTACGTTGCTCCTGTCACTCGGCTTTGCATATGCTTTGAATGTGCAGACAGATCCGTCCCTTCTGTTTTGCTAGTCGCTATCATCCTATTAAAATGTTGCTAATTTAATTGTTTAAAAAACGAATCCCTAATAAATCCAAGATGCTAGCCAAAGAACTCCTTTTCACAGATGCACGTTTTAACACAGCGCAACAATCGACGGGATCAGTTGTCTGGTCCCCTTATCGCTTTCCTACCACAGGTTTAAAGCGGATCTTGTTTATTGTTCTTTTGGAAATCACTATGAGATCTTTGAAGTGGTTGGGCTTCTCAAGACTTTGGGCACAGGCCTGCACCTGGCGTGAAGCAGACTGAGCAACTCTCGTGTTAAACAAACAGCAGCCCCAGCTGAGGACAATGTATGAGTTATTGATAATGGCAGCCAAAACATTCACTATCCATCCAAAGCAAACTATACGTTGTCTAAAAAAGCAATTTAGAGCACAGCCTGCTATTCAGAGCAGCCTGATCAGTTTAAACAAAGACTCTATTCTTTAATGTAAAAAAAAAAAAAAAAAAGAATGCTTTAATGTATAGGATGTGTCCAGATGTATGTTTTTCCTGTTCTTGGACTCTTCTTGCATTTTATTATGCCTCTGGTGCTTTGCTGTACCCTGGACTTAAAACAGCACACATCTAAGACATTCCCTTTCTTACAATCATTTCAGTATCGCCTGCTGGATAATCAAACAAGAAGCACATTGAAGTGTTTAAAGAACAAACATCAATTCCAATAAATACCATAGGCTTATGCAGTACGGATATTTTAAAAATGTTACCCTTTTTTAGTTTTCACACAGGAACTTGCAATTAATTCACAGTTTTCCTTTCTTTTCTACTTACAGATTAATTGCTTTTCTCCCATTTTATTGGCAAATATTGTACCTTTGACCTTGCATGTGTAAACGTGACATTTACATATAAAACCTTATTCAAGGACCAAGACTAGTAATCATTGAATTTTTATTTCAGAATTATTGAATGACCTCTTAATCCTAACATTTATCAACATTAAATAGTTAAAATTTTAGGTCAAATCTCAGATTCGTTACTGAGTCCTCACACAGACAAAACTTCCATTGACCGAGGGAATTTTGGCTGATAGTGGACTCAGGAACTGGCCCTAAGAAATTAACTGTTCAGCATATTCATTAATGGTAAGACTGGTTTGTTGATATTATGGATCACAGAGCCAAAGGGAACGTTTAATGGTTTACGCTTCACTCATGTCCTGATTCTGATTACATTGAGACCACTGTGATTTAATTGACTTTGAGGGAGATATTTCTGATTTCTAACGAGGCCAGATCCCTAGACTCCTTGAAATCTCAAGTTCAAATTCTAGCAAGATAAACTCAGACTTTTGATATGTTCAAGGTAGGTAATTTAGTAACATACACTTTCTTCTATGGGGTCCTTTAATATAGGACGTTAAAAGCCAAGGGCCTGGCTGCTCAATATGGATATTCAAGATCCCCTAGAACCTTTTGTGAGTCATTGGTAGTAATGGTCAAAAAGTCTTCTTCCCACACCTTTGTGAAGGATGCTGTTTGGCTATTGGCTGCCACCCTCACTACTCAGGAATGGCTGTGTTTCACTGGTATTGTCTATAGATATATTAGTTTGTGCAGTGCTTTGGGATATAGATAAATTAGATAGCTTAGATATAAATGCAAGCTCTTCCTATTATCTTTATCTTAAAGGAGGAGAAAGAAATCTTCCATCTCCCTGTTTGTTGCTCATCTATTGGCTGCCCCTTTTATACCTAATAGCATCTGTCATGACCAATATCTTTCTGGTCAGGGGAGGCTAGATGGGACTCTATTAGGAGCCTGTCAATATCAGACTCTAAATTGACTGGGAAGACACTAAAGCAACACAAGGAGAACTGAGCATGCTGCTTTTCAATGCTGCCAGCCCTTGCTGGTCTAGGAAGTAATAAAATAAAACCCCATGAAATTGTCCAACAACACTGGATCTCCTGCAATACCACCAAGCAGCCTGTGGCTCTCCAGGAACTTCACTGAACTAGCACTGAATGGATTATTTTTTATTAAATGATCTATTGGGTGAATTAGAATTTACTGATGTTTCCTGATGCGGGGATGGCAGTTGGTCAGTATTATGCCTTTTTTCAGCTGCTCTATCCCCAGCGGTGCTGACCTCAACAGCATGCTCATACAGAATGTCCCTGATTAGCGTGCATTAGAAATAAAGCACTGTCCTTCATTAACAACAAAACAGCCATAATTAAGAAGCTGCCAGAGCGATTTCATATGTTCAAACTTAATAAATGTCCACTTTTGCCTTGGTGGTAATTTTCAGCTTCATCTTACATTTAATGAAAATTGGATTTGATATTTCAAAATGAGATTTGATAATCTAAGATACCCAAGTGGCTGATTCAGAGTCCAGCCATCACCTCCTAAATGTAATAGCAATTCTGATTGCCTTACTCTCTTGCATAATGCAATTAAAATTTATGCATTCACGTTATGATTTTCAAGCACCTTTTTTGGCTTTGTTTTGCAGGTGAGATTTGTATGTACATATATATATATATACACACATCAGGGTGGCCAAACATACTGACCCCCCGAGAACCCTCTCCCCGCTGAGCAGAATCCTTTAGCCCCACCACTCATATATATATGAGAGACTGTCACTCATATTAGAGTCAGACTATGACTGGAAATCAGTTTCCACATGTAAGGTTCAGGAGACATTCCTGGGCATGCTGGTGTCTATGTTCCCTCCTACTGTTGGCGAAGGTGGCGCGAGGATATTCTGTGGCATGTTCTGCTTCTTTTGTAGAAGAGTGCAATCTCGCCTGTCATGGACCGTATCCTCCTAGGTCATTAAGTCCAGTCCAGCAGACTGTATGTGCCACTTGATGCAATCCATGGAGTGGAATTTGGGCTACCTTCCTAATGCCTTTTTTATATTCTCTGTTCAGAACTCTCTTAGGTAATCAATTATTATCCATACATATGACATGGCTGACCCAGGTCCTTTGCCTCCACACTAGCATGGCTTTCATGCTTAGCATGGCTGCAAGCCACAGTATTTCATCGCTGGTTATTTTGTCAGACCATTTGATTCCCATTATGCTGCGCAGTTGGCATGGTTGCAGGCAGTTAAGTTTTAGATATGGTGACTACAAAAGGGGACAGATCTCTAACAAGTGTAGAAGACATGGGAGCACAACAGCTCTATAAATTTGGCGTTCTGTTGACACTTTGACCGCCCGTCTTGTCCAAATTCATCTCTGTAGACGATTGAAAGCTGAGGCAACTGTCTTTAAGCATGCTTCAAATTCCTTATGAATGTTGGTGTCATTGGTAATTGTGCTACTAGGTAGCAGAAGGACTTGATATTGTTTAATTGGCAGCCATTCCATTTTATTTCTGGTGGTGGTGGAAGTAATGGGCTTCTACCATGAGATGGTTGATACAGGATTTCTGTTTTCTTTACATTAATACAAGGGCCAAAAGGGATACAACACAGACAAAGGAATTCAGCAAGTGCTGCAGGTCATTCTTCGAAAGGCCAACAAATGTCAAGTCATCGGCATACAGTAGATCCTTTACTTCACTTTGGTGGGATTTACTTTTAGCTTTGAGGTTTAGAAGTCTGCCACTGAAACCTGTTAAAATGACACCTGTAGTGGTAGTACATGCAGCGACTTCTAGCACTCTGGCCAAGAACAAAGTAAATAATGTAGAGGCAAGCACAAAGCCCTGCTTCTCACCATGAGATTCAGGAAAGGGATCAGATGAGTCAACACCCAATGATACATGGTCCTGCATGTTGTCATGAAAGCAACATATAAGGTTGACTGTATGTACACAAGTCTATAAAACAGTCCCCTTAAAACAGTAACAGTTATGAACTGTGAAATGAAGACCCCATGTTGATTAACACACATCTAATTGGACTGAGAATACCAAGATTTGGATTCATTCTACAAGATTTCCACATTTAGAACATTCACTGGCTTCAGAAGTTTTTCTGTACACACAGAGATAGCAGAATCAGGCCATTTATTTATTGGAAGCACTCCTGGAATTCTAAATATTTGATTTAGTAGAGTAAATTCTTTCATTCTCAAGATTTGCAATTTTGTCATGGTGTATAAATGCCCTGAAAATTACTGAACTTTCTTCATTCATGTCCCCTTCTGTCAATTTTATTAGAATATTTGTACCCAATTTGTACAAATAATCAGAGTACTAAATAATGGATTCTTTCTTCAAAAATGATGAGAGGCACTGAACATCCCTGGAAAATGGCTGTATCATTTGAATCGGTAGCCTTACATTCATAATATTCATTAATGTTATATTAACTAACTCATTTATTTAAGAGATCAATAACTTGAAAAGAAGCGTTCTCTCTGAGGACACAATTCTGCAAGGGGTTGAATTCCTTCAAATCCCATTGAATTCAGTGTATGTTAAGAGAACAGTATATTTTGCTCAACACCTCACAGGATAGGGCTCTCAGTGAACAATGTATACTGAGCACTGCTGCCCAAATAAATGATTGCTACAAAACACCAACATTTGGTTAATGGATAAACCTCTACAGACCAGATCTTCAGCTGGTGTAAACTGGTTTAGCTCCAATGAGGTCAAAAGAGCTATGCCACTTTACGCCTATTGAGAACATGACTTCTCTCAAGTTCATTTACACCAATGACCAACAATAGAAGTAAGTATAAGTGTAATGAATGAACAAAACAAGGATTTTAAAAACCAAAAGCAAATGATTTCCTACCTCCAGTCTGGTCCTGTCCACATCCTTAGGCAGTTTCACCCGAATTCGGTTTGTTACAATAAGCTTTTCATAAGGATAGATCTGTTACAAAAAGATGCAAAGGCATGAACTCTAGTGAAATGTGCTTCTGCTGTATGGCAATGTGTGTAACTTACAAATTTAAATGGTACATACTTGTATCCATATTTGACATACACATTTCACATGGACACAATAAGGAGAAAGGAACACATTTAACCTTGCTAGGAAGAAGTAAATCTGAGCATTCTCCCACTGATGGCATGGCACTTCTTACCTTGTATTCTGTAAGAAAATGGGAAATGGTTTGATAGTTTAGAATACATAAGGTTCTTTTATGATCACACAAGCACATAGTTAGCAGAGATGAATGTTTCACAGTACTATATTTCTCTCAATTTCTTGACTAACTGCTGGATAACTGCATGTCTGGTAACCTTTTGACCCTGGTGGTCTGGATGGCCCTAACATTATCCATTGCTGAAACAACGATGCTGATAATTTGCATCAAAGGCTGATGACAGAGAAGTCTGCTTCCTGGTGCCATGGGGTTAAACAATGGGTGTCCTTAACAAAAGAGGGGAAGTTGGAAATCTTTCTTCTCAAGTAGCTGGTATGTGAGCTAACTCAGACTCTTATCTGAAAGCTTCTCCCTTACTGCTCTTTACTGAAAATCATTAAACCATACAGATCACTAGACACATTACAATCTTGGAACATATGAAAATCATCATGTTAACAGAATGTTCCAAAGTGACAACACCCTATGTTTGGACCATTTGAAGTGGAAACAATGACCACAGTGAAAATAACGAGAGTTTTTTTCTATTCCCTCAAGGGTTACTGGGTGTAAACTAGCATGAGACTAGTCCAGTTAGGTCAGCGTTGCTGGATGTATCACCACACAGCCACCAATCCTCATAGCACTTGGTCGCTTAGAAGGGCAACCAGGATAATGAGGAGGCTTTTGTAGAACAACTGTTGCTTAAAATATTAAAATCAGAGATGAAGGTTTTCTTTAAAGCTGTGCTCCCTTATCTACTGAGACAATGAGAATTATTAAGGATCAACATAAAGCCCTAGAGGAAAGCTTACAGGTAGGATTTTCAAAAGATCTTAAGTGATTTAAGAGCACAAGTTCCCACTTGAACTCTGAAAATCCCGCCCAAAGTCTACCTCATCATGATCACAATCCGGTTGACTTATAATAAGGAAGTTAATGCAGACAGATACTACTTGTTGGGATCCTGCTAAATTTTAGGTTCCACTGTAATATAGCTATTAAGCACAATGATCAAGCACTTTCTGATCGGTGATTAAACTGAATTTCCTCTCTGTTGTTGGAATGAGAATATCATCTGCTAACAAAAGAGGACAATGGAGGTCATTGCAAAGTGCTGGGAGTACCGGATCTGACACAACTTAAGATGGCAAAACTCTATTATGGCTCACTGTTGTCAACAAGGTAAAAAAGAAAGAACAGCAGCTGATTCTTTGTGATAGACAAATTGCTGAGCTATGCTACCATCTCGCCATGAGAAGATCTTACAAGGTAACAGTAGTAACAGCATGTTAACAAATCCTTCCAAGGAACAAAAACCATGAAAGGTAGGAGCGGCTTAAATCATATCTCAAAGTACCTCTCATCCCCCAACTGGCATCTTGGTCTGTTTCATATTGGCTCATATTTGCAGTCTGGAAGAAAAAGAAACAAGTAGTATATCAACAAATCAAAATAAACAAAACTGTATGTATAACACTGTAGGTTAAAAATAAGAAAGCCTACCTGCACCATCAAAATACAAACCCTTTTAAGGACGTATACAGTATTTCGTTATAACAGTCTAATTTTTCCAAGTAGGTAACTGAAGCAGCTGCAAAACTCCTCAGTGTACAAATGCAGAGAGGTAGTTATGCAAATAGAAACGTGCATTATCAAATCAATGGTTTTCAACTATGGATGTATGTTTTTCAATAAACTTCTGGAAGAGAGAAGACAAATCCAGAGTCTGACTATCCTCAGGAACTGCTGCAAAACCTTCCTCTTTGAAAAACTCTTTTCACCATAAGAACGAGACTGACACTGACTCCCTTTCTTGCTCTCTCTCTCTACAAAAACGTACCGAAACCAAAATCCATCACCCAAAAAGAATTTCATCCTTGAGAAGGCCTAGAGACTTCTTGAAATTAAAGAGGAGTCTATTTCTGCTGGGTTTTTTTATATGGAAGATGTTCAGATTCTGTGGTGATGAGTGGCAATATAAAACAGACAATTAGATAGACAGACACCTAATGCCAGATTCTCTCTCTCTCTCATATATCCCCTATTCACTCCACTGCTAACTGAGGCTGCTCTAACTTGAGCTCCAATTCCCATCATCCCCCAGAATCAAAGAGGTGGAAAGGTAGCAGAAAGCCACCTATAGCCCCTCAAGAGGTGTGCTGAATCAGGTTTTTGAAGACTTGGCGCTATGGGCTAAGGCTATCGTTTTCAGGATAGACTAGTAGAGTTACGCACCCAAATCCCACTGAAACTGAGTGGAAGGTGAGAATGTCAAACCCTTAGGCTCTTCGGAAATTTTCAACCCAAATTTCGCTCTCAACTACAGTTGCCAATAAAGTCAATAGGAGCTGTGCACACTAACACAGCATTATCTATCTTCCTTTTGATTGATGAATGCTATGCTGAGTTGACTGACATTAGAGGATACTGGAAAAACAATGTTTTTGTTTAAGTCCTGAGGTTCATTCTTGTCTGTTAGGGGATGAGTCACATGTAGCCACCTTTAGAGATCCTGCAAGGCCTTGGTTTTTTGTTTTATTTTATTATTCAGCATTGGCAGAACTGATTAAAAATAACAAACCACAGAAGTTGGTACGAGCCTGCATTCCAAACAGAAAACAGCTATGCTGAAAACAATACCACAGTTTTGGCCTAAAGGACTTGACGGTGCATGACCTTTTCAACTCATGAAGTTTACATGTGTGTTTCAACTTTTGCATTGTGCTGACGGGAGAAATACTTCCATCTGCTGGTCCCAAATGTCTATTGCACCCTTCAATTCTGAATAGTAAAGGTCGTACTGCAAACATACTTGTTGCATAATGCTACATAACTGTCTTTGTCCCTCCACATTTTGGTGGCTCTGCCTGCCAGAGCACTTAAGGATTAATCAATGCACAACTCAGCATGAAGGGGCTACAATTCTGATTGAAATTATAGTAAAGAACAGAATTATCAGACACACAGATAAATATGAAATTTTGGGAAAGAGTCAACATGGCTTTTGTAAAGGGAAATCATGCCCCACCAAACCATTAGATTCTTTGAGGGAGTCAACAAGCATGTGGACGAGGGTGATCCAGTGGATAAAGTGTACTTGGACTTTCAGAAAACATTTGACAAGGTCCTTTACCAAAGGCTCTTATGCAATGTAAGCAATATTAGGATAAGAGGAAAGATCCTCTCATGGATCAGCTGGTTAAAAGATAGGAAAAGAAAGGGTAGGAATAAATGGTCAGTTTTCAGAATGGAGAGAGGTAAATAGCGGGGTCCCAAAGATCTATATTGGGACCTAGGCAGTTCAAGATATTCATAAATGATTTAAAAAAAGAGGTGAACAGTGAGATGGCAAAATTTGCAAACGATACAAAATTACTCAAGATAGTTAAGTCCAAAGCTGACTGCAAATAGTTACAAAGGGATCTCAGAAAACGGGGTGACTGGGTAACAAAATGGCAAGGAAATTCAATGTTGATAAGTGCAAAGTAATTTTTGGAAAAAGTAGTTCTAACTATACATACACAATGATGGGATCTAAACTAGCTGTTACCACTCAAGAAGGATCTTGAGGTCATCATGGATAGTTCTCTGAAAACATCCACTCTGTGTGCAGTGGCAGTCAAAAAAGCTAACAGAATGCTAGGAACCAATAGCAATAGGATAGATAGATAAAACAGAAAATATCATCATGCCCTTGAATACTGCATACAATTCTGGTCACCCCATCTCAAAAAAGAAGCATTTAAATTGGAAAAAGGACAGAGAAGAGCAGCAAAAACGATTAGGGGTATGGAACAGTATCCATATGAGGAAAGATTAAAAAGATTGGGACTGCTGATCTTAGGAGAAAGACTATTCAGGAGGTGGGGGACTTGATAGAGGCCTAGTAAAATCATGAATGGTATGGAGAAAGTGAATAACACAACATGAGAACTAGGGGCACCCACTGAAATTAATAGGCACCATATTTAAACCAAAAAAAAGGAAGTATTTCTTCACACAATGCACAGTCACCCTGTGGAACTCGTTGCCAGGGGATGTTGTGAAGGTCAAAAGTACAACTAGGTTCAAAAAAGAATTAGATAAGTTCACGGATGGTAGATCTGTCAGTGGCCAAGACCGACAGGGACAGGTGTCCCTAAATCTCTGACTGCCAAAAACTGGGAGTGGACAACAGGGGATGGATCACTCGAAATTGCCAATTTGTTCAGTTCTCCTGAAGCATCTGCCACTGGCCACTGTCAGAAGGCAGGATATCGGGTCTACACCTGATGGACCATTGGTCTCACCCAATATGGCCATTCTAATGTTCTTATATTCAGGCCATTTGCCTTGTTTTAATCCAGACAGTCCTCTTTTGGGGTGGTTTGTCCCCTGTCTGGCATGGAGACAACCAGACGTGGTTTAGTCCGGTATCACATGGGGATGTCAACTTGAAGAGCTTGCTGCTCCACCCATGTGGTGTAACCCCACCGGCTTTTTTCGGGTTGGATTCAGATCGCCAGACACTGGGTTCAGCACCAAGGCTGCTAGCCATTTTATAGTAACAGGAGGTACATTTCAGAAAGTGCATACAAATATATTCAACATTTCAGCCAGGCTATGGCATTTGCATTCTTACTGCTCCCATGATTAACTGGAGTTCATTCTCTTGTCCTCGGTAAAATGCAGCCTAGAGCATATACTTTCTCTGCTTTCAAACTTCCTTTTGGAGACACTAGTGCAATCACTATCATCAATCATCATCAACTGTGTCAGGGTAATGCCTCTGAGCCCCAGTCATGGACAAGGACCCCATTGTGCTAGGTGCTGTACAAACACCGAACAAGACAGTCACTGCCTCAAAGAGCTTATAATAACTTATCATTAGAAGCATGGAAAAAATCTCTGGTGACTTTTAAAGACGCTCTTGCTATGCGACTTCACTTAGTAAGTTGATACCTGATCTTCTCTCTCTCCTTCTCCCCTCCCTCTCCCTGCGTTCCTTCCTTTTTTTGTGAAAAGAAAAGGAAATCTGGGAAACGTATATATATGAATACTGGAAAAAATCAGATTACCCAATTCAGGAAATGCAACCCATCTGTCGGTTGCTCTCCCTCTCCTCTAACATAGGAGAGCTAGCTTGCTTTAAATAGACACCCATCACTGTCTATGATTAACTTAACACTCACTGAGCTCTGTTAATATGTGCTGACTACATCTTTGGATCTGTGTTTGTTCTGGGAGAAGAATAAGACTCTTAATGCTCATGCTACACACACAGAAAGAGAGAAGCCTCAATCCGGCTCACTGCTTGTTGAAGACAGACGTGTCTGAACACCATCAGCACATGAATATCTTATGCAGAGCTGGAAGCCAAAAAGCCTTTGAAGCACTCTATGTTATTACTTTGTGATTATCTACCTGGTTACTAAGTTGCATATTTATTGTACAATATTAGCAGGTGTAACGCATTCTATATAAATACCTACCTGGTGCAACCCATTCTTTCCGTAGTCAGGAAGTGAAGCAGATTTGGCATATGGGAATCCTGTAAAATACACAATATAAATAGATAGATTTTTGTAAAAACCTTTACAATCAAGTTTATTAAAACAAGCACAGAATACAAGAAAAAAACTGCAAGAGCTATCGCCAGGTCTCTGAGATATATTCTATTTGCAGGCTACAGTACAGCTGTGTATGGCTCATCTCAGTCCTGCGGGAGGTTTTAAAAAGAGAAATATATCCATGTCCATAATTCACATTATGTCGGGTACGATCATCCTATATATCAGAATATTACAAGCTTGGCAGATGGGATGTGGAACATATGTGCTGGGACAGAACTTTAAGCACAGGCACCAACTCCATTCATGCTCCAGGACTCAAGGACTCGCTGGAAAAATGTAGGGGGTTCTCAACACTCACAAACTATTGCATGTATAAGAGGGTTGGGGAAGCTAAGCCTCCCCAAATAGGGCAAGAAATGCTGAATGTGGCACACCCGCCTTTGGAAGTGCGCTGGTGCTTGAACCTCTGAAAAGTGGGGGGCTTGAACCTCTGAAAAGTGGCATCTGGACCATGGCTCTGCTCATGCACCGCCCCGAAGCCCTGCTCCCATTTGGCCTCTTCTCCGCCCTCGTTCCACCCCTTTTTCTGAGGCCCTACCCAAGCTTGCTTCTCTCCACCCCCTCTCCCTTCCGTCACTCACCCTTAAGACAAGAGAAGGCAGAAAGGAGTGAGTGGCAGTTGGGTGGCACTTCAGGGAAGGGGGTGGAGAGGAGCACGCGCCAGGAGAAACAGAAGTCAGCACCTGTGCCTCTGAGGAATAATTTGGTGCTGTTGAAAGTGGAACTGAGGACCCAGTAAGCGATGACCTTCTTTTTGATTCAGTGCTGAGCTACTACCCCAGAATGATATTAAGTTTGCTATCATTTCAGAAGTTCTATCCATGTGCGTTCCTGGCACTGTTTGAAAGAATACGGTCCTGGTGAAATTCCAGTTTAAGAACAGCTTTGTGCCTCACTAAATTTCCTCTACAGTTTCAACTGGAAAAGGTATTTTCAATTTCCAGCCTTAAACTGGTGTATAGTGTTGCTATGTGCTATGTGTTCTCCCTGAGATGGCTGCTTTTCAGCTATGAGTAAAATTATCTTCAGGTATTGTTCAGATTCCCTGGCATCACAAGAGATGCTCTGATCTCTTTGTACTGCTGCTTTCATACTTCCTTCTTAAATAATCAGTCTAAACTATTAGTCAGATCTTTAGATGGTATAAATCTGCACAGCTCCCTTCACTAGTGCATTGCCAGTTTACACCAGCACTGGATCTATTCCTGTATGATTAGAGAGGAGACGAATAAGTGGGGATGCACTAAAGGTAGAGAAAACAATGAATGGTGGAAGAGAAGATACTGGATCTATTCCTGTATGATTAGAGAGGAGACGAATAAGTGGGGATGCACTAAAGGTAAAGAAAACAATGAATGGTGGAAGAGAAGATAAACTGGGCACTCCTACTTACACTCCCTCATAATATGAGACAGAGGAGACAGTTGATGGAATTGAAAAGTTGAATATTTAAAAACGATAAAAGGAAAAAGGTGCATAGACTAACTGTGTAACTCATTGCCGCAAGATCTCATTGTGGCCAAAAGCTTGGCTGGATGCCAGAAAGGTAAAGGCATTTATATGAATCGTGAAAATCCAGAGGGAAAGTAGATAGGGTTAATTTAAAAAAATAGGGTATAAAGTAGCCACTGATTCATGGGATGAGGAAGAAATTATTCTATAACTGTCCGTAATAGAGGATTCTTGCACCTTCCTCTGAAGAAAGTAGTACGCCACTGTTAGTGACAGGATTTTGAATTATATGGATCATTTATCTGATCCAGTATGTAGCCCATAGAACCAACCTGCTTGCTTGCATTATATATGCATATCTTTTCTTATAGATTTAAATTTGTTGGTGTGGTTATAATAGAGTTATATCAAGTTTATATTAAATTAGTTTAGCTGTAATGTAAAGTACCTTACGGGCCTCATCCTGTATGACAGTTATGCAGTGAGCATACATATACTCGGGACCTCTACCCTAGGTAAGTGTTACTGAATAAGACAGAAATAGTCATAACCTTTACTCTAGGTAAGTCAGGCGGCATCAAAACAGGGGGTGTTGATGCAGGTTACACGCCAATGAAACTTTAAAAGTACACCGTAGCACCCGCAAGAAGGGCTAGAAATAAAAAAGACTAAGTTAAAAAGACCATCTGAAACCATCTGGAAAGGATGTGATATGTCAGCAATACGCACAAACTTGCCAGTCTATAGAATTAGTGGACCCCCAATAACTTGGGGTGATAAGTCCAAGTTTGGGCTAATCGATCGTCAGCTACTCCTGCTTGAAGTTTCTTTTAGTTAGTGTTAAGATCTTAGTTCTTCATTTTACACTTAAGTCTTATTTTGGTAAGTGTTAGCCTTAGTCTTACAGCTCTTAGCTCTTGTGTAGTGCCTACTCCACCACTCTACCCAAGTTGGGGAACCAGACATCAACCTCAACCAGGTCATCAAAGAAGGGTGTGAGCATATTAATCCAAAGCACATTATAGAAACATATGTCATATAGAATAGATAAAAATATATCATTTAGTATAAGGTTGTATTACTCGTTTTACTATTCATTTACTGTTCATTTTCTGAATATATCAGTTTGTTATCATTTCATCTATCATTTTATATTTTCTGTTATCTTAATAAAACTTATAAAATCACAGATTTGACTATCTCTAAAAACTTCCTGTCGTACACCCCAGGGTTGCTTATAATACACCTGGAGCCTGGTTCAGAACATGAACCTTATTTTCTAATCAAATCAATTGGCGAGCCTATAACCCATTAAAATAAATTAATCACCCCAAAATAAGGCTAAAAGTATGGCAAACTATATGTTCCTACTTAAAGAACTAAGCATATTATCTATTATTATTAATTACTTGTATTGCAGTAGCATCTAGAGGCCCCAGTCAGGAATCAGGGCCACATTGCATAAGGCACTGAACACTCGAACAATGAAATTACAGTCCCTGCTGTTGTTTATCAAACAGACTAGTGAAGAACACACCTGGGGAGACCAACTGCTCTGCCCTCTCAGCCCTGCAGAGCTGTGACAGTAAGTAGATGGGTGACATGGCTTAGTGTTATCCCAAAATATTTTGACTTTACTGCATATATAACGGGACTGACTAAAGTAGGAGTAATGAAAAGGTATAAAATCCTATATTCAAATGATTTAGGAACATAGGAATTGCAGTGTCAGAAAGGATCAAAGGTTTGTCTCATGCAGCATCCAGCTTCTAATGGCGGCCTCTTCTGGTTTGTGAAATTCTCACCATGTTCCTGGCTAATGGTGGAATATTATAGCACCAAAGAGAAATGCTTTGGGTAAAGGAAACAGTTTAGAACTAACTGAAACTTCCTTTAAGTTTGTGAGTTTTATATCCCAAACTTTAATGAGGACAAGCATTCATTTCAGGATGAACATGCTGAATTTTGTGAGAAAATCAGAGAAGTGAAATACAGGCGACATCTTGTGGCCATTTGGAAAACTTCCAGGGGTGAAATCTTAGCCTCATTAAAGTCAATGGAAAACTTCTACTGGGATAGCATTTCATTGAGGACTTCATTCCCTAGGAAGTTCTCAGGTGCATTATGTGCTCTGTACCTTATTCCTGTTTGCTCTTCTTTGAACGAAACAATCTATCTAGCCTGAATTAGCCAACATACCTGTGACAACTGCAAACATTATGTGATGTAATGTTAGTGCTAAATGTTTCTGCAGTGTCTTTTAGTGTTTTTGAGTACTTGACTGACATGTGACAATCTGTCCTTACCAATGCAGATACTATAGATTCATCAGGTATATTGTAAATTAATATGGCTCCTTTCATGCCATTCATGTTAATTTGAAACATGAGACTACATTTCAACATAAGCTAATTGAGGCCAGATTTACAAAGGCATTGAGGTATCTAAAAATGCAAATAGTCCCCAGTGAGATTTTTCAGAGGTGCCTGTCTGCATCTTTAGGCACCTCAATACTTTTGTAAATTTGGCCCTTTGTCCTTAAAATTAAGGATTATCGTAAAGAATGCCTGGGTCTCTCTTTTAACACTGGAAAAAACAAGTTATGCTACCAGCCCTCACTTCACAAACTACTGTTTATACTCCACAAATTACCATCAGCAAAGAATCCCTGGAAAATCTGGACCACTTCCCATACCTTTGCAGCCACCTCTCCCAAACAGCCATCATTAACACAGAAATCAAATACAGGATCTGCTATGCCAGCACGTCCTTTGGAAGACTACTTGAGCAAGTCTTCAACAACAGAGATCTGCAAATAACCACCAAGATCTTGGTCTACAAGGCAGTTGTCATCCCTATCCCCCTCTATGGATGAGAGACCTGTGTGACCTATAGACATGATCTCAAGCAGCTGGAGTGATTCCCATAGCGCTGCCTTTGAGGGAGGCCGATGCAATAACATTAGTGTTCTCTCTGCAGCCAACTTCAGCAGCGTAGAAGTGCACGAAACATCAACTCCATTGGACTGGTCACCGTGTATGCATGCTGACACTCGCCTCCTGAAGGAAGTCCTCTTCTCTCAGTTAAATTAGGGAAGAAGGGCTTGCGGAGGGCAGCGAAAGTGCTTCAAAGACATACTGAAAGTACACCTTAAAAAGGGTGGTATTGGTCCACCAAACAGGGAGGACTTGGTGAAGAAGAGTACACAGTGGCACAATACCATACACCAAGCTACAGCCCATTTTGAGGAGAACAGATGTGTTCATGAGACAGAGAAGCGACAAAGGAGGAAAGAAAGGACACAGCACTCTAGCCAACAACTGTCTCCTCCAAGATCGGACTGGTCACTACTGTGAGGAGAATCTGCAGAGCACAAACTGGGCTCTTTAGCCACTGAAAAATCCACAAATGAACCCATTATGCAGACATCATCCTCATATCAAGGGATAACTGAAGAAGAACTGAGGCCAGATTTACAAACATTTAGGTATGTAAAAATGCAAACAGGCACCTACTGGGATTTGCCTATCTGCATCATTAGGCAATTCAATACTTCTGTAAATCTGGCCCTTGCTGTTTAAAATTGAGGATTATGGTAAAGAATAAGAGAAACAGCCTTTACTTACAGATGACAAGTTAAAAAGTGAAACTTTATTTCAGAACCAAAATATTAAACAGCTTTTTTAAAAGGAAAATCTAACCCCAAGAAAATAATGATAAATAATAATAGCACCTAACTCTTATACATTTTTCAACCATACATCTCAAAGTACTTTACAAAAGGGCCCATTTTCCAGATGGAGAAACAGAGGCACCGAAAAGCAACTTGTCTAAGGTTGCCCGGCAGGCCAAAAGCAGAGCCAGGATTAGAATTCAGTCCTGCTCTAATAATATATCCACAAGCAAAAATCACAGAATCACAGAAGATTAGATTGGAAGGGACCTCAGGAAGTCATCTACTCCAACCCTTTGCTCAAAGTAGGTCCAACCCCAACTAAATCATCCCAGCCAGGGCTTTGTCAAGCCGCATCTTAAAAACCTCTAAGGATGGAGATTCCACCACCTCCCTAGATAATCCATTCCAGTGCTTCACCACCCTCCTAGTGAAAAAGATTCTCCTAATATCCAACCGAGACCTCCCCCATTGCAACTTGAGACCATTGCTCCTAGTTCTGTCATCTGCCACCACTGAGAACAGCCTAGATCCATCCTCCCTGGAATCCCCTTTCAGGTAGTTCAAGGCTGCTTTCAAATCCCCCCTCATTCTTTTCTTCTCTAGACTAAACAAATCTAGTTCCCTCAGCCTCTCCTCATAAGTCACGTGCTCCAGCCCCCTAACCATTTTTCATATACCTTGACTTTAGCAAAACTTTTGATATGGTTTCCCATAGTATTCTTATCAGCAAGTTAAAGTATACTTTGGATGAATGGACCATAAGATGGATAGAAAGTTGGCTAGATCATTGAGCTGGGCTCAGAAAATAGTGATCAACAGCTCAATGTCTAGTTGGCAGATGGTAACAAGCAGAGTGCCCCAAGGGTCGGTTCTGGGGCTGGTTTTGTTCAACATCTTCATTAATGATTTGGAGGATGGGGTGCATTGCACCCTCTGCAAGTTTGTAGATGATACTAAGCTGGGGGAAGTGGTAGATACACTGGAGGGCAGGGATAGGATACAGAGTGACCTAGACAAATTAGAGGATTGGGCCAAAAGAATTCTGATGAGGCTCAACAAGGACAAGTGCAGAATCCTGAACTTAGGATGGAAGAATCCCATGCACTGCTACAGAGTGGGAATTGACTGGCTAGGCAGCAGTTCTGCAGGAAAGGATCTGGGGGTTACAGTGGATAAGAAGCTGGATATGAGTAAACAGTTTACCCTTATTGCCAACGAGGTAAATGGCATATTGGGTTGCATTAGTAGGAGCATTGCCAGCAGATCGAGGGAAGTGATTATTCCACTCTATTCGGCACTGTGAGCCCTCATTTCTTTAGTACTGCGTCCAGTTTTGGGGCCCACACTACAGAAATTATGTGGACAAATTGGAAAGAATGCAGTGGAGGGCAAGAAAAATGTGTCATATATTATGCACAATGTGTACTTCCTGCTACACGGTAACCAGCACAACACTGAAGAAAGGCAACAATTAAAACACTGAAGACTATAGAAACTTGACAGTAGTATTGTCTTTTGACTAACTCTATGCTCAGCTAGTGTATGTAACCATGTTACTCTTGTTCTTCCTCACCTGCAGTTGTATATTTCATCTTGCCTTAGTTAGAATGTAAGCTCTTTTGGACAGAGATTGTCTCTTACTATGTGAATGCAAAATGGAGCCCTCGTTCTGTTTTGGGGCCTCTGGGTGCTACTGCAATACACAGAATAAGTAATAATAGTTACAAATGAAGCATCAAAGGGTCATCTGGGAAGTGGTACAATAGAAGTGGGTTATACAATCATTTGTAGAAATTCTTTAGCACTATCTCAGACCACAAAATCAGGAATGTCTGCAGTTCAGGAAATAGCAACTGTTGCACTCCCTTTAACGTCTCAAGTTAAACAAGTGGAAGTACAATGCACCAGAAATCTATCAAACCATTTACTGACACTGTGTTTTTGTAAATCAACATAGATTTTCTGAGAAGAGCTATGCATAGCAATCACTCTTTGAAGCAAAGTTCAAATGCACTGAGGAATCATATTCAGTTATTAATATGTTATTCTGAAATGTTATAAACACCACTGTCCTACCATAATATACATACGTATGTCTCAGTTACATAGCAGTAAGACATCTATACAGAAACACATGTAACCAAGAAAAGATAAACCAAACTTTGGACAATGACTGAGTCTTGAATACAACAGACTGCATAGATACATAAAGTGGTCTAATACACCATCAGTGCCCAAAGTGCTCATGAGCTCTGAACAGGAGAAATGTGTTCCACAAAATAGAGACAATCATTACTGGCCGTAAATATATGCATCTCTCTGCAGAGAAATGTATACACACATGCACATAGACAACCAAATACAGTTGATAAGGTACCAGTTTTTCGATATTCAGCACTTTCCAAATTATATCCAAGGGCTGGAGGGGAGAATGAGTTCAGCGTCTTCATGCCCTAGCCTTTTATTCAACTTTACAAGGTGATTACATGAAATGGTATCCATGAATAAAATGTCTCTCAGTAAGAGAGCTAAGTGGGCACTATGAGGTCTGAGACACTTCGACACCTAGCCTACAATATTAATACCAGACAGAAAAAATAATGAACTGGGGTGCAGCAATACTTACGATGGTCTCTAGTTAATACGAAGTTCAATTGTGGCTTTGCCACAAGACCTCTGTAAGGGGCAGGGCATTGCTGCCCCAGAAGCAGGCCTGGAACCACACTGTGATTCCAAGTCACGATGCAGCACCTGGGTCTCCTCTTGCTCTGTGGGAACAGTGATCTGTGCCAGACCTATACCTGATATACATTATTTCCCTTGCTGCGCCAAGTAAACTGCAATGACCAGCTCATTGGCTTAGGGGGTGAGGCTAAGGTTCTCTTCACTCGCCATCCACATGTGTGAAAAAGAATAGCTAAGCAATGATCAATGGGGCACTCAGTAGCCTACAAACACTTGAAGGTGTAAACACTAAAGGAGGAAAGGAATTATTTAGGATAGCATGGGAGGTAGAACTAGGAGTAATTGGATAAAAATAAGGAATGGAATAAAAGAGGGTGAATAACAGGAAAAATAACCTTCGAAACCAGAACCATTTAGTTCTTAAATGGCCTGCTAAGACATATAGTGGAAACCCTCACTTGGTACCCTGAAAATGACATTGGGCAAAGCCTTTGAAAATGTACCATAAGGACAATCTTGCATCGGTAGGTAGGTGGCCATATAACTCAGAGTCTTTTCCTTCTCTACCTTCTGTGGTTGTGTATCGTGTGTGTGATATTAGAAAATATAAGATAAATAGGTGAGTGGAAGCAGAATGAAAATCCCCTGGAGAAACCCATGACACTGGAATGTTGCTCATATATATATATTTATGGGAGAGGTTTTGGCCGCATAAGATTTTCAGATAAGGACTAGTACCTGAAAACATGTACTGATAAGCACCATATCAACACCATCAGTTGGCCTTCTCATGTTGCATGTGTCTACACTATTCATTTGTATAGTCTATGCTCATTTCTACCAATTGCTTTTGGATATGAGGAGTTTGTGGCATTCAGAGACAATTTTACATGCACAAGGGAGTTGTGAAACATTCCCTGTGTGGGAAATGTCTGATGGTATTTGAGAAGGGAAATCCTCTTCATTTGGTTCAGTAAGATCATCTCATCAAAAACTACTTGTTTTTTTCCACCTTGGTTCATCCTAGAGACAGATTCTGCTACATTAGTTTTTTACCTTCTCTTGTATAGCCAAGTCATAATTTCCTTAATATAAACATGATAGAACGAGCTATCCTATTACCACAGGATTGGCACATTACCTTTGCTGCCAGATATGCCCTGCTCTGGGACGAAAGCTTTTGGAAAACTGCTTCCCCAAACTGTTTACCCTGGTTGACCCATATCTCTAGCATGGTGTCGCAGGGGGCTCTCTCTTAGGGTTGCTGTTCAAAGGTATTTTCCTCTAAAGTTATCTATCATTTTGTGATGCAGGTACTAAGAGCAAAATTTAGGTTCCTTTATTCCTGATGACTACGCCTCAGTATTCCTCTACCTCCTGTCTAGTTAAATGAAGAGAATGGGGAGAACACATTCAGTATTGACAGCTGGTGAGTGCAAATGGGCTGGAGAGCAGCACTTCAAAGCAATGATTCACTGGCTATTCCAGTTTACAAATATGGAGCATTTGGGTGGAGTCCCAAGGCAAAGAATGAAAATGTGCAGAGAATCCTATGGCATGGCTGTCTCAGTCAAGCCATTACCCCAGATCCACGACTAAGTGTGTAAAGTAAATACTTACTTGAATACATGGTGGTTGCATTCTCTTGCATTTGCTCGAGATGTCCTCTGTCAGTTCCAGGACTGTGAGATAGTGATTGAGTATCCAAATCTGGAGAATTAGTTCTGGTGTCCATCTCCCCCTTCAGAATCAGCCAACTGGTCTTTAGCTGAACAGAACAGAACTTAACCTTAATCTTTATTCCTGCAAATTCACCCATATGGGAATTCTCTCTGGTTAATTTTTATTTATAGGTAATTTTGTACCAATCATTCACTCTGTAACAAAAGTGGAAAACAGATCATGTGCATTGCATTATGGGACTGTTTATTAGACGTTCTAGTTACAGACACTTCACAGCCAGTTGGTGGAGAATGAGTTTCCTGTTATTACTCCGTCCCCATTTCAGAACAGGTGCATTCTTAAAACTTAAACTACTAATGCCCACATGTGAACCAATGTTACTTTATTGCTTTTCCTTATTTTAAAATAAAAAACCAACAACCACCTCCACTGAATCACCCATGAACATGCCTAGACTGAGTAAATGCATGAACTCATTGCATTAGATCAATTCTCCCTACTTTTTGCCACCCTTACTTGTTCCATCACTTGTAAAATTTAGATGGTAAGCTCTTTGGGGGAGGTGCAATGTCTTTCCATAGCTTCTATGAAGTACCAAACACACATTTGCTGCTATTAAGTAACTAGAATAATGACCAATAAAAATAAAATATCTAAAAAATAAAAAGATTTTAAAATGGTACCCTTGAGAAACACTAACACACAGCAGTTTCTTCTGCATTCTGGACATTACCTTCCTATTGTCTTGATCAAAACTTCCATCCTCCCCCTCTGATCTTCTTACTGTTAGAATATAAAATTAATTGCAAGAGTTAAAACAGCATCATGTCTTTTCCCTCTATTTTATCTGTAATCATATTGCAGGTTTCTAAAAAGCATAATATAATCCATGCCAAAAAAAGGGTATGAAGATGAAAGTGTACTGGTAGGATATCGACTCATTTAAAGTCATTATGAAATTATTAAAACGATACAATGCTGTAAATACACAGCGTATGCACAAAACTACTTTTCCTGGCATTTTAATATACCGTCTTTAGAGAAGATACTTCTTCCTGGGGCTTGACTGGAGGGAAAACACATAATTTAGGGCATGACTACACTAAAGAGCTCACAGCAGTGCAGCGACTTCGATCCATCTGCACTGCTGTAAGCTCTGTAATGAAGCCACTGTAAGCTGACAGGGAAGAGCTCTCCCGTTGACTTAACTACTCTAGTCCCTGCAAACGGCAATAGCAGTATCAGTGGGAGAGGCTCTCCTGTAGACATAGCACCGTCCACATCGACACGTTGGTGAAACTTATGTTGCTCAGAGCAGGGGGGTGATTTATGCACCCCGTGTGACAGAATTATGCCAACATAAGCTGTAGTATAGACAGAGCCTTAGAGACAGGTTGTGACTCAGCCTCACACAGGTGCCCAAAGGAGCAAGCCACTCCTTTATCCTGTGTTGCCATGTTAATCGTAGCTCGGGGATAGCAGATTTTACACATTCCTCTCCCCCCGCAGGTAGGCAAGGAGGGTACAGAAAACGGATCCACCCCCTCAAAATGTCAGCCAGCAAAGCTAAACCACTGCAGGAGGGCTAGGGTTGGGGAGGAAGCTGTCCCCCTACAAAGGACTGTAGTAAATCACTTCACCATCAGAAGCAGTGTCACATTATGAGTCACAGTTCCTTCCCCAGACTCCTCCTGGGCTATGTCTCACCCCGACACAGGGCAGAGAAGAAACTCTCAATCCAGCCCTTAATGATCAAGATCATGGCATTAGAAAGAGCAGGGTCTATATAACGCTTGTGATTACCAACACCACTGCAGAAAAAGACAACCGAAGTGCAGAGTGTGTTTTCTGAATGTACCTATTTGCCGAAGAATTGTCTTCTGAAAATATTTTGCTGACCCTAACTTGCCACAATGCAGTACTTTGTACTGAGTTACCAAGTCTGATGAGGAAAAATAATCTCATGTTCTCCTCTCCCCCTGCTTTTCTGGCCTTTCATGTCCTTTATTTCCAGATGGGGACTGATGTATCTGTAAGTGACACTGATCCCAAAAAGGATTTCATAACCAGCAGATTTTGCAGACATACACCTGCCAAACTGCATATAACAACTTGCCAAATTATGGCTTGTGAGACTCAGTGTTTTAAAACATTGATGGATGTGCCTTTTTAAAGGTGCCACAGCTGGGTGGAAACAACTCACCCCTCCCTAGTCTCTGGCTGCTCACCCAGCATGTCTGCAGGTAGTTTATATGGCTTTTGCCTGCACCTGGCATTAGCACTCAGGTGCTACATTTCTGCAATCTGCTATTCCCCCTTATGTTGCCAAAATTTAGACCTATATTGTATTTGTATGTAGAGGAGCAAAACTCCTGTTCCCAAAAGCTGGGAATGGTGATCATTGTATGTCCCTTGCACACAGCAGAAGGCAAGTGGAAAAGAACCTTGAAGACAGCTCTTGTCATGGACTCATTGTATGCAATAGGTTGCAAGGCTGCTACTAGCTGGTCAGGCTTCTGTACGAGGTACGGATTGGCCACAGAGCTTCCTTCTCAGAGAGATACACATCAGACGCGCTTCACTATGAGATCTTTTAATGTACGGCCTGGTCTCGCTGAGGTTAGCGTACATGAGCACAGCACTAGCGGCTGAACAGTATAATACTGTTTAGCGTTCAATTACAGCACCCCTTTCCTGGAGGAGTTAAATGAGCTTTTTGTCAAGATTAATGCTGCGTGAAATGCGAACAGAAGACAGGAGGAACTTAATCTTACAGTATATTTCTACAGCAAATTGTCCACACATTTTAACCTGAATCTTGAATACAGAGGTCAAAATATTCAAACGTGGGGTCTTGGAACTCCAGTGGGCAGACCGCTCCCTGCACGTGCTGGGAGTTCAATCCAAGTCAATGGGGCAATGCATGAATGCCAGAGGCTGCCCATGACATGCTTCTTGAATCTTAGGCACCAAAATCTATGTTAAAGCACCTACATCAAAGTGACCTCTCTGAACTGGTGAAGGTCAAACTCTTTTTAAAGGTTTAATATCAAATCAAATGTTCTGAAAATATGAAGATGCTAAAAAGAAAAAGGCAAAGCCATCTTCCCCTGCTTTCCCATACAAATTCAAAGCCTGAAATCAGGCATGTTACATTTTTCTACCCCATTTGCATTCTGAATCTAAGCGTTTATAATAGAAACACAGTGGCTCTTAGCCACAGCAGATCTGCTGGGTACTGCTGTAATTGAAACTTTTCAAAGCCAAATGTTTTGGAAGAGCTTCTTGAGCTTTTTGTGTTAGAGAACATTTTTGTGCCTGTTTGTTCAAACTTGGTTTCTTCAACAAAAGAATGTTCTCTGGCTCCAACTCCTGAATATCCTAGTTCAATGCCCCTTTAGCGTAAGAAGCTGAATCATCAGTTGCTAATGTGTTCGTTCTTTAGCAAAAAGATTTATACAACTTCTGCTGGGAGTGCTTCTAGAACAAAAGGTTGTTTCCATTAGTTTCTACATGGAAATGGATACTCCATCACTCTCGGTTTTTGTTTTGATTTCGAATAAATTAGTAGGTGGACTTCTTTAGAAAACCAGCCAGTCTCCATTTTCTACACTCCCTTTCAGAACCTTGTTTATATATAAAACAAAGATTAAAACACATCTCCCCAGGGTACTGCAGAGATGTCTGACTGATATCAACAGATAGGACCTCTCACACCAAGGTATAACAGGAATAACTTCATTGAAGTCAGTGTAGTTATACAAGTATAAAACTGACAACGGGGAGAATCTGACCCTTGCTTGTACGTGTCAGCATGAAGGCTGACAAAGAAAACATAAGGCCATTAAGAAAAACTCCCTTCTTAAGAGTCATCTTGGCAAACCAGAAGCAGCTATAAAATAATTAAGGATGACATGCTCATGGAACAGGATGTTAGGGCCAGATCCTCAGCTGGTGTAAATCAATGTTCTACTGAAGTTAATGAAGCTATGCTGATTTACAGCAACTGAGGATTTGGCTTTGTGTTTTGCTTGTGATTTCCCCAAAACTCACTGTAATAATTCAGGCTTTTTTGCCTCGTCAGTAGCTTCTTGCTTTGTTTGACTATTTATTACAAATGATTTGTAGCTCTGCAGAGGAGGAGAAATTAAAGGCTTTGGACAGACTTTAATGTTTGCTATTTATCCTGAAGCCAAGCGCTCAAATAAATGGATTCCATCTCATTGACACTGAGGTGACCTTGGTATGTGCAATGAAGATATTGTGAGCTGAAAACATCTGTCAAAGTCCAAACGATAAAGCATATTAAAGCACCACTGGAGCTTGCTTTGTTCTGAAGCTTAACCAGAACAGTCTAAGAGGTTATTTAAATGTCAATGATTTAAACTTGTTTATGCAATTACCTAGCATCAAGCACTTCAATTATAGAGAATGTGTTCATGCTGATTCATTGTACTCAATCTCAGTTTGACTGATAAATGTAATAGTGCTGATGCAATATACCTAGACTTCTTTCTGTAAGACACTTGACTTTGTGCCACACAATATTTTGATTAAAAACTAGAATGATACAAAATGAACATGACACACATTAAATGGACTAAAAACTGGTTAACTGATAGGTATTTAAGTGTAACTATAGGTGGGAAATCATCATCTGGCAGGTTTATTTCTAGTTGGTTCCCGCAAGATGGCTCTTGGCCCTACACTACCATTTTTATAAATGACCTGGAAGAAGAGAATAAAAACATCACTGATAAAGTTTGTGAACACCACAAAGATTGGGAGAGTGATAAATAATGAAGAAAACAGGTCAGAGAGTCCGAGCGATCTGGATCGTTTGATAAACTGGGCGCAAACAAACAATATGCATTTTAATATGGCTAAAGGTAAACGTATGAGTCTAGGAACAAAGAATATAGGCCATACTTACAGTATTGGGGAAGTAGTCTCTGCATATCTCACATGAAAAATAAAAGACTAGGAGAAGAATACAAACTGCATTCTTCCCAGCCTAAAAAAATCATTTTTGTGGTACTTTACTAGCTGTACTTAGATAAGAGACAGGTTATTTGTGAACCGTAAAATACTGTGACACATAGGTGCATCTTGAATTTTCAGAAGCTGATAGCTGGATTTCACTTAAAAACATTTACAACTTCTATACATCTTGAATCAAACACTGGCTGCTATTTTTAGCAGTTTTTCATGATACTACCTGGTTCCATTATGAAATTTTCTATTTTGCTGTTTTATTTGAAGCACAATTCTTTTCGAAGGTCATGCATTGTGTCAGATTACTCTGTGCCTCAAAAACATTCTCTGTATAGTTCTCTTGTTTAGGGGCTTAGGTTCCAATCCTGCAACTGGGTCTGCCCAGGCAGTTCCGATTGCCTGGTGCAGATCAGAAGCCATCTTTGTTAAAAAGGACTTTGTCCTGAATTTGTCCAAGTTAAAGAATTGTTCTGATATTATGACAAAATAAAAAAAAAATCTTGCAGATGAAAGATGGATATTCAAAATGCACCACATTTCAAAGAATTTAAAAGTTTATTTTTTGCTGTAATGTCAAAGCAAAAATTATCTTAAAATTTAGCTAGTCCACAGGATCGCCTGAAAGCAGGACAGCAATGTACTATATTTAGCACATTATTGTGTCAATCTGAAAATACGCAAATTGCTTTAAGATCAGTATTGGCTTTAAATTAATAATGCACAGCGAGACATCACTATTCCAGCCACTTACTGAGTCTTCAGACCTCACGTTATGCAGAGAGTTATCAATTTTCTGTTACTTAATTCTTTTCCTTTTTAGATAACAGAGATTCTGGCATAATTAAATGAGAACACGATAGCACAACTAATTCAGCAGTAAATATGCACTTCCTAGGGCATGCGTAGAAAATACTGCAGCAGAGAAAAGCAGACTGTACCATGCTGTCTGTAGATAGGGGGTTTCCTATAGATGTTATCTTTTACTCCAGTGTCTGAGAAAGGGGAAAGAAAAAGGAAAGAATAAAAGAGTAAGCAAGTAGTTTAGACCATGCTTCTTCTGTTTATTAAAAAAAAAAAATCACTTGATCAGAGACCATTCATTCATTTTAATATGTAGTAACTGCTATTACAGTTCAATACAATGCAACATTTCTCATCATCAGTACTCATTTAAAACATTCTGGGCTGCATGGCTGCCCACATTTTTCCATTAATCCTAAAGGGATATATTAACATGGCTCCTTACCCATCAGTTAATTTAGTAGATGGGTACTTAAAAAGTTCAGCCTAATAGCATATCTGTAAATTCAACAGGCAACCAGCAGTAGCATTTAAAGGCAACGACATCTTTTAGGCTTAATATAAAATAAAGTTATCTTTGGACTCCTCCTAGTGCAAACTTCTTTATACACAGAAAAATGTGAAGAGTGTAACTCATTCACTTCTGAGATCATGTTTATCAGCTAACTTATTTTCAACTCTTCAGAAGAAATAAGTTTTTTGTTATTGTTGTTCTACAGTTCACAAAGTGATGCAAGATCCATTGACAATTTAGGAGAGAATGAACACATGCCACAGTTGAAGATTAAAAGCTGAGCAGGGAATGCCTACCTGGAATATGGAAATGTCTAGGAGCCTGCTGATAGGCAGAAGGCGAAGATTTGCTGTCTGAATACATGGATAAGCTGGGAGTGCTCCGACCACTTTCACTGCCTCCAAGGGGAAGAGCAAAGAAAGCAGATAAAAGAAAAAAAATGGAAAGCAAAGTAGAGTACTTCAAGCATAAAAAGCTTACTCAAAATGACTTGTTAATCCAACATTTTTAAATAAATGGTTCCGAATCAAACCTCAATTTGCTTATTGGCACCATGTCTGGTTTCTGATGTGACCCTCTTAGCAAAGGCCGTGCTGTACAGTGGTTCAAATGCTAAACAGATCCAGGAACTGGCATTTGCAATGGAGTTTGCTCTATCTGCAATAATACAGACTTGATGCATAACATCAGGTATAAGCATCAGCCTTGTTGCTCAGCTTTGAAATCTAAACTTCTCTTCTTACAATGTGATGCTGTTAAAAATAAATAAATAAATAAAAGAGTAAAAACCTCCAGGAATCTGTAGGTTCTTTTTTTCAAAATGCTCCTTTATAGCCAAAACTGAGCAAATATATGAAGGGAATATTACCAAAGCTTAATGTTAAGGTATTATTTTATAGCTACCCGTAAAACCATTTGTGAAATCATTCAGTTGTGTTTAAATTACTTCAAAGCAGGGCTGCATCAAAAACCAGATGTTATAGCTGAGACGTGTCTTTACTGGATATATAAATTACAAAACAGACTGCTGTTGAGATCATACACTATGTTTATTTTAACTCCCTCTCCTCCCCGATAACTCTCCCCAATATTTTAGGTATATGCAAACAGGGTTGGATTATCAAGTCATGGATCTATAATGCCATAGCCAGCTTGGCAGCATTTAAAGGTACATTATTTTTACTACTGAGTAAACTGAGCTGTACCCATTTATACCCTTATTTTGTCAAATATTTTTCAAACCCCATTTATTTCCTGTCAGCTAATCCTCAGAGCGCACTCTATGGCATTATAATGCTGCGTGGCAAACAAAAAAGTAAAGCTCCACTTTTTGGGCCTTGTAGAATCCAGTCATGTGTAGCACTCTTAAGCAAGTGGAAGCTAAACATGGTATTTTTACAAAACATAGAGCTGCTGACGATTTGCAGTAACCATTTTAGAGTGGATGGAGTGCAGAATTAATGGATATTAATGATGACAGTAGAGCAGTTCTTTTGAAGGAAGCAGCTCAGAACAAATCTTTAGATGTATAACTGAGCATTGCCATGTGAGAGAGGGGTTTTATGGGTAATTTTGGGTTAGTAGAAACCATGCCCATAGCAAAGGTGAAAAATCTGGTAAATGGGGATGGAGCAGGAGATTGCTAACAATTCAAAGTTTAGCACCCTCTGTTGAGGAGTACTGTGAGACATTAAATATAGTCCCAGAGAATGTCACGTAGTCCATCATTTTAACCACGGGCCCAGTGTTGATGAGAATATTGCCATTGACCTTAACAGGAGCAGGAGAAGAGCCCCATGAGAACTGAGGAGAATTCTGTGCGTCTCATGAATATTCTTGCTAATTAATCCATTTTTATTGTGGGACTGTTACTTCCCTAGACAGTGCAGAATTAAATGAATTAAAATTACAAAACAATTAAGAATCATTGCCATTGGTTATTTCAACCGTTTCCAACCTGGGGGACGGGACCCCTTTGTGGGGCACCAAAGATTACAGAGGGTCCATGAGGCTTCAGTAACATTGAGGTCATTGAGCCACCAGAGACCCACGCTGGGCACAGCAGCCTCAAGCTCTGTACCAGCTGGAGCGGAGGAGCAGCCCCCTGAGGGAGCAGCTGGCCAGAGCGGAGCCCAGGAGCAGTCCCACCCCGTAGCCCCATAGTGGCCAGGCGCTTGGCCAGAGAGGAGCAGCCCCACACTGGTGGAGGCCTGGAGCAGCTCCGGCCAACCCACCAAAGCCCACCTTCATTACCCTCAGTCCATGAGGGATGGGAAGAGGCAGGGTCACACGGGGTGTGCAGTGGTGGCTGCACCAGGAAAGGCTTAGCTTCTTACTCAGGTAAGAGTACTTTATTATTTCATGTAGTGTTGTTATTATTGTAATTGTATGCGTTTATAGGGGTTGTGTGTGTTTATGGCTGGTAGGGGGCAGGGTAGGAGGGGGCATGTTTTACCAAGTGTTAACTAGTGGGGATTTTACTCAGAAAGGTTGGGAACCACTGTTTGGTAGCAATGACTTGATCAGACTGTTTGTAATAATTTTAAAAAAAATATTCTGCATAGGTTAGAAACCGAAACTGGAACAGCATTAGTTGATATTCTCCAAGTGTTACGAAGAACTAAGGGCTTGATTGTGGGGTTATTACAAGCCCTGAGTAAGGGACAACATGTCAACATGCTGCCCTAGGAGCAAACTAGGTACTGAATTGTGACTGACAGAGTCACAATTTGGCCTCTGGTTCCCATCTTGCTCCAGGGAGAAAGCCAGATGTGCCAGCCAACCTCTGTAGTGATGGGGAATAGCAGCCGTGGTAGAAACATCTCTCCCTTCATACTGTACCACACAACGTAGGTAGCAAGGGAGTGTCTTACACTCCTTTACCTCCTTGCAATGGGTGTGCAGGAGAAATCCCTGCCTTACCCTAACTAATCAGGGAGCATGGCATGGGAAGTAGCTGCTTCCTGGTTAAGGTCGATGCATCCCATTGTAATCCCAGTTATTACTTTCCTTGGAATGTCACATAACATTCATCCCAAGGTAGAGTTTTCCTGGAAAGTTTGCTAAAAAAATCAGAAAGGGCATTTTAAAGTTATGGTGTTTTCAAAATATGCCCGTCCTTTAATTGCTCAAAATTACTGTGTCAGTAAACATTTACATTGGGGTATGAAAGGCATGGTCCTTAACACATCACCAACATTAGGCACTTAAAATAGTCCATGCAAATAAAAGCCTCACCAGAAAGGACTGGGGACCCATAGTGCTGGAAATTATTTAAACACAGACAGAAATCATCTGGAACAGGGGTTATTTTCCTGTTATGTTCAAGGGAACTGAAGGAAGCATGGAGCAGGAGGAGAGTATTTGGGAAGAGAGGACGGAGGCAGGGATGCAAACACATGGAATTGAAGGCTACAATTCTGCCAACTGTGTGGGATCCACCTATGTGGAACAGTTTGTAAGATTAGGGTGTAAATTTCCATTAAAAGGAAGGAAGCAGGCAAGATATTCTTGGGACCCATTATGCCAAGACAAGCTGATCAACCATTTAAATGGTTAAAATTATGCCAAATATTTGCCACTGATTCTGAGACCTGGAGGTGTAGAAGGGAGTTTGCATTTTATATGCCAAATTATGAATATTTAGCAATAAAGTGAAGATAAAAGTAAAAGGTCCACACAGTCACATTATCTAGCTAGATAATAAAACCCTTAGACGATACAAAATTATCTCTTGCCGAAGGTTTCCCTGAGTAAAAACTTTATGTCTGGTCTCATAGAATATACAACTACTGGAAAGAATAGTTTTATAAAGTTTTGGTTTGGTTCTCTGCCATTAGCCGGGTGAAAAAATAGAATCATGAACTCTTTCCTGGATTTCATTTTATTTTATTTGGAAAGAATCCTGAAAGGTTTACTTTGAACATAAGTACCAACCACAGAAACATACTGACGACTCTCAGCTCTTAACAAGATACACTGTCCTTTTAACCTTGTGTTTGCAGTGTACTGACCAGACTTCAAAACATCATCCCCTCTCATACCATTCCATGGCTGATCAGGAAGAACATAGTGTCTTTTGTACCTCCGCATTCTCAGGAGCATGCTGCTTACTGTTGATCTTTTACCTTCCAATCTAGCCTTGACACTGCAGAATTTTATTTCTGTCTTTGAGAATGGGGAATTGGACAAGAATTTTGCAGAATCATGAAGCAGCTAGAAAGCTGCTGTAAGGGTAGTAAGCCCGAAAATCCTTCTTGTCCTGGAACTCTACAACACGCACAGTCACCGCTGGCTCCAAAAAAGCAGATTCCAGAGATTACTTCTGAAATTGGATCATTTCACAGGTCCATATGTTAAGCACATGAACTTGGTTTTTGAACAGCAATGATTCTTTCCAAGTTTTTGAAGCCGGTGAGCTCTAATGTGGAATAAAAAGGACATGCCTGGAAAACGTGGTTCTTACATTAAGAAAGGCAAGGCACACTCCACTGCATTCTGAAGGTGGGATTTTCAAAAGCTCTCAGCATAGACCTAACTCTCACTGACTCCATTTCATCAACAGGAGCATATAGCTAGACCAATCCTGAGAGCTTCTGAAAATCCCAATGTTTCTGAATTGTGATGGGCACTAACTGTATGATAATTAAGGCTGCGTTCTTACCAAAGCTGTCTCAGAAGTCAGAGAATTTTTTTTTATGATTAAAAAACAAAACCCACCGAAACTAAAAAGACATGACCAGCTGATCTGAGGACATTTGTGTGTGAGTAAACATGATAGTGGACAGGCAAAGCTGTCACACCTTCCAGCTCAACTGTAGGAGGTAAAGAGACACAGCAGAAACTCAGTAACAACATTCCTTTATGACCAAAAGAAGGGCCAAACTGGTGAATTGTCAGTGAGGGCTGTGGCAAAGCCCACTGAAATCAAGAGAAAGGCCCATTAGAGGTAGTGCGGTTTCTCTCACTCAGAAGTTTAAAGACAAATATTGCTAAATAAATGCAGAGAGTTAATTTTGAGTTTATAAAGGTCAGGTCCAGTATCATTAAAAAATGATTACTAACCTTTTGTAACTTGTTCTTCGAGATGTGTTGCTCACGTCCATTCCATGTTAGGTGTGTGTGTGTGCCCAGGTGCACAGCTGCTGGAGATGGTTTGCCACAGCAGTATCCATAGGGCCATCTCTGGCACCCTCTGATGCCCCGTGCTCATGCCATGGTAAATGAGGTGCCGCCGGCCCTGCACCCCCTCAGTTCCTTCTTGCGATCAATTCTGACAGTGGGCACAGAGGGTGGGAATGGACATGAGCAACAAATCTCAAAGAACAACAGTCACAAAGGTTAGTAATGACTTTTTCTTCTTTGAGTGCTTGCTCATGTCAATTCCATGTTAGGTGACTCACAAGCAGGATCTCTGGAGGTGAGCTCGGAGTTCATGGATGTGATGCTTGTAATACTGCTCTGCCAAAGCTAGTGTTGTTTCATGCCTAGTGGGTGATGGCATAATGGGCCGTGAAGGTATGGACAGAAGACCAGGTAGCGGCTCTGCAGGTATTTTAGGTCAGCACCTGCACCAAGAAGGCTGCCAACAATGCTTGAGCCCTGGTAGAGTGGACTGTTATGATCTCTGGTAGAGGCACCTTAGCTTGGTCATAGCATAACTTAATGCAAGTGGTTATCCAGGAAGAGATTCTCTGAGAGGAGACCAGCAAGCCTTTCATCCTATCTGACACTGCAACAAAGAGTTGGACTGACCTGCAGAAAGGTTTTGCCCTTTCTATGTAGAAGGCCAAGGCTCATCTAACATCCATGGTATTCAACTTAAGTTCCTCACTGGAATTATGAGGTTTTGGGAAGAACACTGTCAGAAATATGTCCTGGTTATTGTGGAACTTTGACACTACCTTTGGTAAGAAGGCTGGGTGGGGATGCAACTGGATCTTGTCCTTATAGAACACGGTGTAGAATGGTTCTGATCTTGGAGATGCTTTGTGCTGAGGTAACTGCCACCAGGAAGGAGACCTTCCAGGAGAGAAGCGCAGGAAGCTAACAGCTCAAAGGGGGTGACCCATGAATCTGGATAGCACTACATTCAGGTCCCAAGAAGGTACCAGATACTTGACATGAGGGTAAAGCCTCTCTAGTCTTTTCAGGAACCTGATCACCCAGTTATGGGAAAAGACTGGTTTATCTTGAATTGGAGGATGTAAAGCCGAAATAGTGGCCAAGTGGACCTTTAGAGATGACAGGGCTAAGCCTTGTTACCTGAGGTGCAAAAGGTAGCCCAATATGTCCTGAATTGATCTGGAAGGGGGACAGGCTATGGTCTGTGGCACAACAGGAAAACCTTGGCAGGTATGTTGCTGAGGATCTTCTGAACTTGCAACGATCAAGCCCGCTCTTCTGCATTCAGCCATACAGTCAAATGGAGGGATGTCACGTCTGGGTACAATTACCAGCCGTGGTTCTGGGAGAGGGGGTCCAGCCAAAGTGGAAGTTTCCATGGCGGTGCTACCGCGAGCTCCAGAAATGTAAATGAACCAGTGCTTTTGCAGCCACGCAGGGGCGAGGAGAATCACAGTCGCCCTATCCTGCTTGATTTTCCAAAGAACTTTATGAATTGGGAGGAAGGCATAGAGCAATGTCCATGGGAGCAGAAAGGCATTGGCTAGAGAGCCCTCGGCGAGCCCATGGAGTGAGCAGAACTGGTGGCACTTCCTGTTCTGCCTGGCTGCAAACAAGTCCCCTTGTATGAGTCCCCTACCTTTGGAAGATCATGGCGGCAACCCCTAGGTATAGAGACTATTCATGGCGACATGAGGAAGATCTGCTGAGGAGATCCTGCCAGCACATTCCTGGCACACAGGAGGCCATGATATGAATGTCAGTCTCACAGGAAAATCCCACAAGCAGATGGCTTCTTGGCACAAGGCTGACGAACAGGCCCCTCTTTGTTTGTTAATGTAGAACATCACAGTGGTGTTGTCTGTTAGGATCTGTACCACTCTACCCAAAAAGTAAGGGAGGAACTCCTGGAAGGTGAAATATTCTACCTTGAACTCCCTGATATTTAGATGGAGGGAGCGATCCTCTCAGGGATCAACACCCCTGCGTGCTGAGATTGATGAGGTGGGCTCCCCATTGTAGATCCGAAGTGTTTGAGACCAGTGTTGCCGAGGGCTTCCCCCTCAACACTGAATGAGGGTTTGTTCACCAGGTAAGGGACAACAGGACATTTGGGGGAATTGTGACCACGATGTCCAAAACATGCCTGCTCAGGGTGTAGACCAACACCAACCATGATTGCAGGGGTCTGAGGTGGAGACACGTGCTGGACCACATAAAAAAAAGCTGCCATGTGGCCTAGAAGCTTGAGGCATGTCTGGGCAGTCATGAGAGGGTGGGCTTGCATATATGAGATGAGGTCTATCATGACTCGGAATCGGGGCTCCAGAAGAAAAGCTTTGGCCTACGTGGAGTAAAGGAATGCTCCTATTAATTCCATCCACTGGACGGGGACAGAATTAATTTTTGATCGTTCATGAGCAGATCAAGATCTTGGCAAGAGGCTTGTACCACATTGAGGCTGTGCTGGAGCTGAGCTTGGGACTTGCCCTTGATAATCCAGTCATCAAGGTAAGGATAGATATGTTGATGCCACAGGCAAGCAGCCACTACTGCCATGCACTTTTGAAGACACTTGGGGTGGATGAAAGGCCAAATAGTAGTGCTGTAGACTGCTAGTGGCATTTGCCCACAACAAAACGGAGGTACCTCCTGTGTCCGTCGAAAATTGAAATGTGAAAATAAGTGTCTTAAGTCGAGGGCGGCATGCCAATTGCCTGGATCTAAAGAAGGGATGATGAAGGCCAGGGAAACCATGAGGAACTTCAACTGCTTGAGATACTTGTTGAGGCAACCTAGGTCTAGGATAGGTCTGAGAACTCCTTTGGGATAAGGAAGTACGGTAGAACCTTAGAGTTACAAACAGCTCAGGAATGGAGGTTGTTTGTAACTCTGAAATGTTCATAAGCCTGAACAAAACTTTTTGGTGGTTCTTTCAAAAGTTTACAAATGAACATTAACTTAATATAGCTTTAAAACACTACTATGCAGAAGAAAAATGCTGTTTTCTCTTTATTTATTTATTAGTTTATGTTTAACACAGTACTGTGCTGTATTTGCCTTTTTTTGTCTCTCTCTGTGGCTGCCTGATTGTGTACTTCTGGTTCCAAATGTGGTGTGTGGCTCATTGGTCAGTTCATAACACTGGTGTTCATAACTCTAAGGTTCTACTGTATCGGGAATAGAACCCCTTTCCCCTCATATCTTGAGGGACTTCTTCTGCCAACCCTACTTGCAGAAGGGTTTCCACCTTCTGAACAAGAGTTGCTCGTGAGAAGGGTCCCTGAAGAGGGCTGGGGGAGAGAGGTGGGAAGGGGTATTGAGGAAAACTGCAGGATATACATCCAGTTGCTATAGTGCTGAGGAGCCAATGGCTCAATGTTATCCAGGCCCGTGCAGCACAGAAGGGAAACAGGTAGTTGAGAAATAAATGAGAAATTGGATCTTCCTGTCTGACTGGGGTGCTGTCCTTGGGTGCACCCTCCAAATTACTGGCATGGGCCACACTGATGATGCGCAGGGCCCAATTGGGGAGTGGAGGAGGAAGGGTTTGTGTGGCAGCACTTAAACCCTTTGTTTTTGTCTCTTCTGTTATAGAACCGTTGTCTTGACTGGCCTGAGAACCTGGATGGAGGTTGCAAGGGATGGAACTGCCTATGTGAAGATGGGAAGAAGGAGGGGGAAGGAATATACATCCCAGTGAGCACAAGGTGGCCCTAGAGTCTTTCAGGCCATGAAGCCTGGCATCTATTTGCTCTGATAATAGAGCTTGCCTTTGAAGGGAAAGTCCTGCACCGATTTTTGAACTTCCTGGGACAGGCCCAAGAATAGCAACCAGGAGCACTGTAACATTGACACTGCAGAGTCCATTGATCTGGCTGCTGAATCAGCAGTGTCCAATGTTAACTGAAGAGAGGCTTTAGCTACCGCCTTCCCCTCCTCCACAGTGGATGCGAAATCCTGCCTGATTTCCTGAGGCAGGGAGTCCTTGAATTTATTAACTGAGTCTCAGCTGTAATTGTATCTCCCCAGCAATGCCTGCTGGTTAGATCTCCTCTGTTGTAAACTGGCTATGGAATTGATCTTTCTTCCAAACAAGTCCAGTTTCTTTCCATCCTTATTTTTTGATGTCAAGCTAGTTTGGCCCTGCCTGTTCCTTTTACTCGCCGCAGCCATCACCAGGGATCTGGGAGTGGGTGTGAGAACAAGTACTCATTGCCCATAGCCGGGACATATTATTTCTTTTCAGCCTGTTTTGAAGATGGTGTTTGCCACAAGGCCTTGACCAGCTTCAGCACCCCACCATGAACAGGGAGTGCTATTCTAGCCTGTGCCGGAGTAGCCAAAATAACGAATAGGCTGTCTGTAGGCTCTGAGAGCGCCTCAGCCTCCAGGTCCAAGTTGGAGGCTCCTCGGAAATCATCCAGGAGCACTGGGGGGGTTGGGCCGGTGACAGCTTCGTCTGGTGATGATGAGGATGATAGTGCAACCAAGGGAGAGAGTGGTACCTCCTTTTTCTCCTCTGAAATGGTCTTTGCCACTGGGACCACAGTATCAGGACTGGGTTCTGATTCCAGGTCCATCAGTTGGGGCTGTCAGTGCTGCAGGCCATTTCTTGGATGCAGTCATGGAGGACTGGCAGGAAAAAGACCCCGACATCATTGGAATCCCCCATGGATTCCAATATGGCCACTGAGTCGGCCATTGGTCCTGCTGCCAGAAACCCACTGCAGGGCCAGCGCCCAACATTTGTGCACCCAATGAGCTCTGCTTTTGGGGGTGGTGAGTAGGCTCCCCTTCAGAATCCAAGGAGGATTCCTCCCTTAGGAACCATGGTGGCGCCCTTGGTGCCTCTTCCTGCCTGCTGCAATGGGGCACCGGGGAGTGCTTCCGCGCAGAGGGTGACTTCTAGTGGGTATCCTTGGAGGGTGCAGTATAGGTGAGGATTGGTGCGTGGCTGAAGAGCTGTACTGTGCAGAGGAACAGCAGTGCTATATACATGGGGGGTGGTGCTGAGACAGTGGGTGATGTCGTGTCAGGGAGCAAGGCCAGGATCCGTGCCAGGTATCTAGTGACCGGTGCCATGCCTTCAGTGAGCGGTGCCACAATGATCATGAGAGGTACCGGGGTGATCTGGAGTGGCGGTACATAACCAGTGACTCCTGCCTTGGACCTGGAGACCGTGAATGCGGAGCCAGGGACTCAGGTTGAGAGGGCAAGGACCATCTTCTCTGTGGAGGTGACTGAGGCCGAGGTGCTGTAGACTGGTGCCGAGGTTTCGGGGAACAGTGCCAGTTGACTGGCCATTGCAGTGGCCCCACTGCCATTTTCCCTCTGAAGGTGTGTGCCTTTACCGGCTGAGTCACTCCCAACCAGAGTACTCGCTCCCAACCAGAATACGGGTGGGTGTCATCGGAAGAGCCATAAGATCCCTAACTGCTTGAAATGCCTCCGGAATAGACGGCACAAGGAGGTGGAGAGGCCCCTTCTGCTCCCAGGAGTCGGCGGTGGTTCCCTCAGTGGGCTCTGAACCCTGGGAGTTGTCGTCTCCAGCCACTCCTCTGCAGGCAATTGGCTCAACAGGGGTCCTTTGCCTGACCCCGCCTTCTTATCTTTTCTCTGTGCAGCAGAGCTCCCATGGCCCATTCTCTTCTTTTGCTGTTTCTTTGGCACCGGTGAAGGTGACAGGTGCTGTGAGAGCACCAATTCCGAGCGGGATGGTTCAGAGGCCAGCCTGAGAGCTGCCTCCATCAACAGGGCTTTAAGGTGGATATCCCTGTCTTTTTTGGTTCATGATCGAAAGCTTTTACACATTTTACACTTGTCCCTGACACGTCTCTCCTAAATACTTCAAGCAACTCTCATAAGGGTCATTTAGTGGAAAGGGCTTATGGACGCTAGGAATACGGTTTGAAGCCTGGGGAATGGGGCATGCCCCGCTTGTGGCAGACGCCCCTAGAGGGCTCACTGATTCTAACTTACTTAATTAATAAACTCACTAGAACTATACACAACAAACAAAGGCCAACTATGAATTAAGGCTCTTGCTATTGCAAGGGAGTACAGAACTCCTGCAACTGTTACTGACAGAAAGAAGGAACTGAAGGGGCACAGGGCCAGTGGTATTTCATATACCACAGCAAGGGTGTGGGAGTCTGGAGGGATACTGCTAAGGCAAAATATCTCCAGCAGCCGTGCACGTGGGCACGCACACACTTAAGATAGAAATGACATGAGCAAGCACTTGAAGAAGAACTAATATATTATAGTCAGACTTGTTAAAGTCTATCAGCCAAGCACAGCTCTAATTATTTTGAATTGAAATGGCAAAATAAATCTTATTTTTGAGCCCACAGCTCTTGACATTAGTTTATCTATATTCCCATTACTTTTCTTCTTCCCACTATCATCACTCCATGACTTTTCCTATAATTTACAAACACAGAAGGTAATCTCAACCATTTAACCAGATAAAGAAGGAAGGCACCCTAGTATTTAGAATAAAGCCCTGGGAGTCAGATCTCTTTTTATTATTATTATTTCCTCTGACACTAACTCAGTGCACAAGAATGGGGAAACTATGTAATTATTATTTAACTCGTATGTAAATTATATAAAAATACTTACCTACCTCACAGGAGAATTGTGAGGCTTAGTTAATTAATGTCTCCTAAAAGCTATGAGCTCCTTGATAACAGGTGTTACAGAACTGCAAATTATTCTTAATTTGATTGTTTTACTAATTATTATTTTTTTTACTGAAAGGCTGCCACTTGATGGATTGTTTTCCAAACTACAGCAATATACTGCTTGAAGTAAGTGCTGCTTAGCAACTGCCAATTAACTTTCAAACACGAGCATTCCACATTGTGTAATCATGCAGTGCAGCATACAGACAGGTTTTCTAGCTAAATGCATCAATGCTGATAAAACTGTCCAGCTTTATAGTACACATAAAACTGCATCCAAGCAGAGACTCATGTGATACAAGAGTGTGCCTCAGCCTTCCTAGAAGTGGGGGGACAGAATCTTTGTAGGTAGATTGTTGTTAAAATGGCATCACTTCATTTAAGCTTACTCTTCTTTTCCAAAATCCTCTTTGGGGGTCACATTTGCAGGAGATGGGCTTGATACTGATCTGATTTACACCAGTGTAACCCCACTGACTTCAACAGAGTTACTCCTGTATAAGTTGGAACCCAATCCTGACCTATTGGCTGTATTTTCAAAGGCGCTGAGCAACTGCTACTTATACACCTTTAAAAATCAAGCCTACTCATGTTTAACTCTTGCCCCCTCAGAGAATCACCTCCTTTCCTATAAATGCTCTGATGACAAGAGAAATAGCTCTGCTTTATCGGCTCACATAGGACACAAATATAGAGGATGCAAAAGTAATTGAAAATGCTTGTGATTTATGTCTGTTTGCTTTCTCTTCCTCTCCACATTAATTCTCATTAAAGAGGACAGACTTATGGAAGGACTTTGTTGCAATCATTAAACACCTTGTCTTCCTTTCTAATTTTTAAACATGCCAAGCGAAAGTACACTCTGCCTTAAAGGTTCCAGGAATTCCCCCACCATAGTGTTTTGTCTCTATCATGCAAAACATTAACAATTCATGTGCACTTGTGAAATATTTTGACAGGAATTAGCACCAATTTATCAGAAGAAACAACACAGGATTAAATAAAGTTTCTGTGCTTTAAAGTAGGCCAGATCCTCAGCTGATCACTGGAGCTATGCTGGTTTAGCCAGCTGGGGATCTGGCCCCATAGATGTTAACATTATGAAAAATTGGCTAGATCTTTAAATGTATTGTAAGAAGGATGGCTATTTGATCCTCCAGGGAGTTAATGTCCCTTATTCCAATATCCATTTAGCATCACTGAAACATGGAAACAAGGTTAAACATTTTTGTAAATGATAAGAAACAAAATTTACAATGATCCCCTCCCCCCTCATCTTTAGATTTTTTTTCCCCTTTGGAAAACATTGAACATTCATTGGGGAAAAAAAACAAACCACACAGCAGGTCCCAGAAACTTACATGGTATGTTAAGAAAGCACTCACACAAAGTTAAGACAAACTTTATCCATTTGGAAGCCATGCTTGCACAAACGAAGTCAAAACACACTTGGAGATGTCTACAGTTATCACAACACAGTTGGCATTCCTGGACCTTACCTTTGAAGAAAGGGATGTAATGATGTCTGAATGTAGATGTAAGGCTTGGGTGTTGGGGCAGGGAGATGCAGCTACTGGTACCAAGAGTCTGAGTACCAGCTAGGGGGCAACAAAGAGTAAGTGAAAATAAACTATTTAGTTCACTTACTGAAAGCCACAAATTATTCCCAGCAATGACTCCTTTCTTATAGGAACATTTTCCACTTGATGATATACAAACTTGGAAAGTAGTACAGTTTGTATTTAATATTTTTAGGTCCAGTCTGTCTTCCTCTTGTTTCTAAAACAACACAGGTCATAGTATATAGACAGTTTGGTAAGGGACAGAGACTTTCCATGAATGGAAAGAGAACACCACACAAAATGCTGATAACTACGGCTTGTGTTATACAGGAGGTCAGACTAGATGATCACAATGATCCTTCCCGGCCTTGGAATCAATGAATTGAATTGGTGGAACATGAGAAAATATTCCAGAGAAAGGCACCATAAAGAGCATAACCTTAGTATAAACAGCTCTGAGGAAAATCAGTGTTTTCAAAAGCTGCAACAGGAGAGATGACGTGTTCATAATGGGTCTAAGTGGAATGAAATGGGTAGATATAAAATCTCTTTCTTTGCTAGGAACTTTGCTAGAGCTAGATCCAGCCCCCACCGAAGTTATTATTTTGCTATTACCTTAAAGGATACAGAATCAAGCTCACAATGCAGTAAGATACCTAAGCACACTAACTTTAAGCATCTGAGGAGCTCCACTAAAGTTGTATGCTTACAGTTAGATATTACATGCTTTGCTGAACTCCAGTATTAAATCTTTGTCAAAAAGCTCTTTTTTGTTGTAATGCATTGCTTTGCAGGCTAATACTGCCAAAACAGCAAACACGGGTTAAAAACACTTGCAGCCCCCTCCAAAAAGTTGTACAGCTTTAACACCCACTTTGGGTTCAGAATTGCTTATGCTTTTTTCCCCCTCCCTACGTTACTCCCTTAGTGTCCATCCAAGCAGAATCCTGATGGGACTGCCATTCTCAGCAGAGACTAATTCACTCACCTCAGTAGATCTTTGATACTCTCCTTTTTCTCCACCCTCATCAAAGACTATATAATTATAAAAATACAATTTTCTGGAAATTGTTTCTGTAAGCCATAAAACTTTCATTTGCATTAAGATTTCCATCTGAATAAAAGCTTATTGATAAAGAATCCCCTGATTTTCACAATGAGTTTCTGATCTTGAAGTAAAACACCATTTGGAACCCAATCATTTTGTCAGAATTTCTCTTAAGCCCACACAGTGACCTGGGACATTTTGTAACTCCTTATCGAAAAACTCAGTTACCTATTTTTAAGGGCCAAATCCTGCGAAGTCCAACTACATATGCAGGGTATCGTGAAAAAATCAGAAGGGACTGAAAGCTCCCCCAGAAATGTAGAACACCAGCACTGCTGCTACTATAGGATGTAGTAGGCTTTAATAGGAGCTGCTGCAGTGCCTCCTACAGGATAATTTTGACCAGCGGATCGGTTTAGTGGACTGGCCACTCCTTCAGTTCAGGTAGCCCTCACAATGCAGTGAAGAGAGCCACCATGAAACATTACTTTGCAGTTCAAAGGGGGTATGACGTTCAGCTGTGCAATCACTTGGTTGCATGTCCGCTCCCCACAGTACAGGGTGGAACAGTTGTGGTTTTGCTGTTTAGATTCCCATGATCAGTAAGGCTGGGGGCAGGATTAAGTCCTTAATCCATTAAATTTTCTGTTTTCAGTTACCAGCAATTTAACATATAATTTCCTGATTCCTATTAAGTTTTATGAAAAAAATCACTGCATGTGCATAACCAAAGATACTTGTTTATTTGCCCCCCCCCCCCGGGCAGCTCTGTTCACATTAACCAGCATGTTGTAATATACTTTAAAAGGGAGGCTCGAACTGCTCTCGATACTATAAACCTTTCTGTTGGTGTCTTCTACATTTACTAAATAGGTCAAAGTGTGGGTGTGGGTGGGTGGGGAAAAGCAGAGATTAAGTGAGCCCGCTTGTCAATTACCTGGTCTGCTGTAATGCTGAGGAGAATGGGATGTTGGAGTGTAGCGACCATAACCCAAAGATCCAGTAGAACTAGGGCTTGATGTCCTATACTGTTTGAAAGATCTATCATCTTGGTCACCCTGAGAGGAAAAGGGGAAAATTTAAGCCATTAGGAAAGATAGTGAATAATTACAAGATATTCAAAAGTTATCCATAGCCATAGCTGTTTTTCTGCTCAATATGCAAAGGGCCCAATTCTGTCTTCATGCTCCATGCAATCCTAATGAAATGGGGGCAGAATTCAGCCATAAACATCTCAAATCTGCTCTGATTACAGCAGTTCTGGAGTTGCCAGACATAATGTCAGAGAATGGTCATATAAACATGGGAGGCAGCATGTCAGAAATGAGTCTAAAATCAAGATACGGTTTGAAAAGAACTATAGCAGAAATGTTCTGTGTTAGCACCTTGGGTCTGATTTCTGCTCGGACCTTATGTATTTGTTCAAACCAGAGCAAACTGAATGTAAGATGGGACCCAATCAGATTGATAGGATTTTACATCCATTTTGTACATGTGTAAATTACTGCTCAAGCTGTCAGACAGTACCGAATCAGGCCTCCTCTACTTAATTATGCTATGCACATCTTCTGTGCCTTCTGTACTATAAGCAAATAACACATTCTGTACTATAAGCAAAACATGTTCTATAACACTCAGGAGATCAATTTATACATCAATATGCATCATCAGATTTAATGTTCTAGCATTACCACTTTCCATTTAAACCTATATCTCAACTGCTTTAATTCCTGCAAATCTACCTCAGAAGGCCACTTCTCTCAAAATCACTGCACAGATGTTCATTCGTTTTGTAGCAGGTTAAATTACAAACTGGTGACTGAACATTTTGTTTTCTTAGGAAGCAAATGTCCCAATTATGTAGAAATCACTCTTGGATACTTAGCATCACTTTGGGATTCAGTTTACTCAGTCCTTATTTAGGAAAATTAGAGTTGCCAAAGTAAGGGCGGAATAAAAAAACAGCAATCTGGTTTCATATTAGTCTCTCCTGCAGAAAAACCTGTGGGAGGGGAACCTAAGAGATACCCATGCAGAATTCTTCACCAATATTCCATTGGGGGGCCGGGAGAAGAGAGCAAACCTCTACAGAATGTCACAGAGACATCTGTCAAACCTAGCAGCCAGCATGGATTTACCAAGAGCAAATCATGCCAAACCAGCTTGATTTCCTTCTTTGATAGGGCAATTGGTTTGGTGGATAAGGGGAATGTGGTGGACATAATATACCTGGACTTCAACAAGACTTTTGACCCAGTTCCACATGACATTCTAACAGGTAAGCTGAAGAAGTGTAGGCTTGGTAGAGCTACCAGGAAGTGGACACAAATGGTTAAACAACCAGAAACAGAGTAACTATTAATGGAATGAGGTCAGATTGGACAGAGGTCTCCTGTGGGATTCTACAGGGATTTGTTCTGGGTCTGGTGTTGTTTAACATCTTTATTAATGACTGGGATGTAAGAATAGAGAGAATACTGAACAAATCTGCAGATGACACAAAGCTGGGGGGTTGCCAACACTTTAGAGCACAGAGCTAAACTTAAGAAGGATTTTGATAAATTGAAGAACTGGGCTATAGACAACAAAATGAAATTCACAAAGACATGTTGAATGTAAAGTGCTACACTTAGGGAAGAAAAACCAAATGCACAAATACAGAATGGGGGATAACTGCTGAGAAGGGCCTGGGAGTTGTGGTAGATCACAACCTCAATGTGAGTCAGTAATACGCTGCTGCAAAATAAAAAGGCAAATGCAATTTTAGGTTGCTTTAACAGAGGCATATCATGCAAGTCACGGGAGATCATACTACCGCTTCACTTAGCGCTGGTTAGGCCTCAGCTGGAGTACTGTGTCCAGTTTTGGTCACTGATGTATACACAGGAGGTAGAGAAACAGGAAAGGATCCAGAGGTGAGTGACAAAGATGATCAAAGTGATGGAATGCAAGTCATATAAGCAAAAAGAGAAGGAACAGGGTATGTTTAGTTTGGAAAAGAAGAGATTAAGGAGGGACATAACAACAGTCTTCAAATACTTGAAAGGCTGCCATAAAGAAGATGGAGAGTAGTTTTTCTCTCTTGCTACAGAGGGCAGGACAAGAGGCAATGGGCTCAAACTACAGGAGAGCAGATTTAGATTAAATTTTAGGAAAAACTTCCTAACTGTAAGAACAGCAAGACAATGGAACAAACTGCCTAGGGAAGGTGTGGAAGCTATTTCACTAAAAGTTTTCAAACGGAGGTTAGATAGCCATCTGTCTTGGACGGTTTAGTCATAACAAATCCTGAATTTTAGCAGGGGGTTAGACTAGATGACCTGAGCAGTCCCTTGTAATCCTTTAATTCTAAGAAACCTGGGCGATACCCAGGGAACTCTCTGAATTCCAGGGGACCAGCTGATGGCCACAGACTTTCACGTGGAGGCCTTATGCCTCCATATCTGCTTCCACCCTACCCCAATACCCTCCCCCAAGTTTCTGGCAGTGCAGCTCCATCACATCCACACAGCCAGGGATGACTCCTGGCCACAGCTGCCCAGAGTCCAGGGATTATTCCTGGGTCCAGAATGGGGACAACATGCATGGGTGAAAGGTGATCTGTGCACAACGGATTCCCTCCAGGTGTGTATATGGGATAGGAAAATAAAGAATGATCAGGGTCTGAATAAGCATTTGGAGATGACATGGAGATTAAGGAGCCCACTGTGCCATCAAAAACATGGTTGTGCAGAGAAAATTACTTTTACGAAGGTACGGCAATGGATGACCGTGTATCTGAAGGTAGAAACAAGCCCTTAAGAGAAGAGCTGCCTGCAATTTTTAAAAAAATACCTGTTTAATAATTCAAAACATTAATTGAATGTTTAATTCAACTAAATTTAATTGAAAAAAGGGAGAAATGTGTATGCCTGCCTGAAGAGTAGCACACTGTAGGCATTTCCCAGCCTTCTCTTTTGATTGCCACTAACCACTCCATGCTCACTTAAATCCCATGCTCATGTTGAAATACTTCTGCATGCCTTTGCTAACTAGCTGTATAATATCATTTCTTACATTGTTACAAATACATTCTTACCTCTGTAAAATGTATCTCCAGCAAAACAGCATGTCTTTGGAAGGAATTCTTTATGAAATAGAACCATAATAAATACAGCTCTTTACAGACCGTAATAGGGTCACTTAATGAGTTCAATAAAAAGTGGACACGACAGTGCAGTTTATTAATCTTAAGGAAAGTCCTGGCGTCCCATTCATTTCAAGGCAAGCAGAATAGCTTTGAAGTAACAAGTATGGTCCACAGCACAGAAAATATACGCTGTAGAGTAAGGGCAAAGGTTGGGTATATCTAAACACTCTTAAATAATTCATTTGACTTTGGGAATCACAGCAGCTCTACAACCAGTACCAATGCAGCCTCTGGAGTTTACTATTGTGCAGAAAACCAACGGCTAGTAAGTGAAATTATTATACTACTTAAACACTGATATTTCCACTTCTATTATCTCATGCCTCACTTTCTGCATGGTTTGTCTCTTTAGGACACAATGAGCTAAATTAATGAAATACAATAGTAAGGGTGATATCTTTCTTTTAAAAGAAAAATATCAAATAAATTACATTTCTAATTGACATCTACTCTCCTCTCTGAACCAACTGTTCTAGTGATAAATTGCAATTTATGATGTTTAAGGGAAACTATGAAATCATTATTGGGCTCAAATCTCCAATCTATTACAAACATTTTATAATGCTGTAACTCCTTTCAGTTCAGTGAAGTTAGGTGGACATAAAACTGGTGTAATGGAGTAATGAGTCAGGCCTACCATATTTATTTTTATTTTCCATCCATATAAACTAGAAATTACTGCTCCTGAAAGCGTATTCTTGGGTGTGATGTCCTTGCATTGCTTCCTAAGTGCTATTTCCTGAACAGGCATCTTTAACAATCATGGTCCTGGGTATTGGTATAGTTTCATTCAAGTTAATGGAACTATACAGATCAGCTGTGTATCTGGCCCCAGATGTGTGTGTATATACATATAGGTAACTTAATTACATGTATATACTAGTAATTTAACTGTTTGCAGGGAAAAAGTGGTCAGAAAAAGGCACATCAAGACCCTGGTTCAGGTCAACTAAAGATGTTAGTTGTAAATGTAAAAGCAGATTACAAATCAGAATGTAATTTATTTGGTAACATCTGGAAAAGTGATGGTCATCTAAACTTTATGTCACAAAGTAGCTATTTTTGAAGGAGAAATGCAGACGACAGTAAATGAAACAGATGCATTCAGATGACAATATAGAAGCAGAGCAGTTGTTTGATATAAGTAAGAATATTAAAGAAAGCTCTTTATAAAGACATCATGGTTCTGCAGGAGGCAAACCACCAACATTTCAGGCTTTGGTGATTATCTTTATAAGCAAGTTTAATGCATTGTGAAACCGATCAGAATAGAACAAAGGCACTGGGAATTACCTCAGTAGGTGTTGGAGAGAGCAACTGAGGTGACTGTAAATGGCAACACATAAAGTAACAAATTAGTCATACAAATTCATGCATGATGTTATTTGTGAGAAAAGCTATTTTTTAACAGTACCCACATCCAAACATGATGCATTCGGTTCAAACATAACGCCCACTGATTAGATAAAAAATATTAAGTTAGATTTTTTAAATAAAGATAAGGAGTAAAATGTGAACCTCTCCCTTGCACAGCTGCAAAATTATTTCATTTCAAAAGATAATCCCTTGGGCAGGCTGCACTCTATTGAATCCTACACTAAGGACCGTACCTTTAATAAAAAAACCGAAAAACCTTTGTTTAAAGCAAACAATTCAAAACAGAGAAGCCTATGCCAAGCCTTCTGTGTCAACACAGCTGAAGTTTAGACTGGAACTTTGAAGCTCAGCCCATCTCCACTTTAAAGTATTCCAAGATATCAGGACATTTCCCCCCTAACCTTTAATTGAAGAGCATCTGTACGTGGCTACTAATGTTTACTGTTCCCTCATTTTCCTCTCACAACCGAGAGAAATTCTGCTCTCTGCTAAACCACTGTAAATCCAGTGATTTTATTGAAGCCAATAAAGAAATTGGTATAACAGAGCATAATTAGGCCCTGTTTTTTAAATAGCTTAGTTAAGATATAGGCAATTTAGCGTACATGGCACTTATGCCCAGCACTGAACTATTCTTACACTGGCATAGCTGGTAAAGTTTAAGGTAACCCAATACCCAAATATAACTGAGTAAAACACTACAAGGAAATATTGATAGTGAAGCATTTCACTATCAGGAACTTTAAGAAACATTTTTAAACGCTTTTTAGTCTTTTCTACGCATCATCACTGAAACAGAAGGCTCAGACTGACAGCTCAGTTTATAAAGCATTTATGACTAAATAATTTGGCTAACACCAGTGTAAAAATAAGTGTAGCGGTCACAGAATTGTTTCTATCCATTTAAAAATATTTAATTTGGTCAATAAGCCAAAAAGAGTTTGTTTAAAAGCCTTTTCAATAGCTGAGGATGCATATCATCCAACAGGTAAAGAGGCACGCATGGACGTTTGCAGGGACATGAACACACAGCTGACATCCTAACTTTGGAAAGAACAAGGGGCATCATACCAGTTTTATAAGGCAAGGCGAAAGCTATGGAATGGCACTGCTGTATTGGTAAAAAGCAGGACTATCATTAAGTGATAGCTCGTCAAATGATTAACGGTGAATGAGGGTGTGATTGAACCAATTAGGGCTCCAAACATGAAGTAGCTCCTCAATATCTCTGGCAGGAACTACTTCCTTTGGGGAGAAATTTAAAGGGCCCTGTGTTTTTTCATTAACCCAGGCCACACAAAGGGTGAAATCTTGATCCAACTGCAGTTTTGCCACTATCTTCAGTGAAGCCAGGATATCACCCTTAATATTATTCAGTCCCTATCAGGCATTTACAGGTTTTTATGCATATTGTGATGTTTATTATTAACATCACACTATTCTGCCTATTGTTTTATTGTGCCTTCTGCGGTAACACTTTCTCTATTCCCAAATTACTATACCATGCCTCCCAATTATGCCTCCCAGTGTTCCCTTCCATGGTGAGGGTCTCATAGCCTTACTGCCACAGAACAGTACCTTGCTCCACAAATATTCTAGCTGATTTTAGCAGGCTAATTCATGGAATAAGGTGCTATCCATTGTCAGCAAGAGTGGCAAAATCTGGGCATATGATACTGAACATTCTTGGATCCTGAGGAAGGACTTAGGTTAAAATGCTGAATGAATTAATCTAGGTCTAACGCAGACACAAAGAGTCACAGTTTCCCATTAGAGCAAATTCTTTCGTGTTGAATATGTTGTGACTCAACTGTGAACAACTCATGGAGGACTATTCAGGTTTATATCTTAATTATAGGTTGACAACAAAATACCCATTCATCACCAATATTCATAGGCACCCCTAAAAGCCCTGGGCAGATGCTAGAAGGCCAAACTGCCAATGTAATAACATCATTCCCACAAGCAAGACTTCCAGCAGATGGGACCATTGAGAACAGCAGCAATGAAGTAATGGTTCCAGTGCTGTTTTCCCATTTCCCAAGTGGATCATTACTGGGAGCACTGAAATTATCTTTCAAGCCATATTTTTGTTTGGAATTGATTTAGCCCTTTTCAGTTTCACATCAGCTTGACTAAAATTAGAGGAGAGGTCAGCATTTTGCAAATCTTGAATAAATTTTCCTTCTTAGAAACAAAGCAGAAAAGACCAGTTAAAGTTAATAGCTTCCTGACAATGCAGGATTGTTCCCAGCAGTACATTTACTTGTGCCTTTTTCAACAAAACAAAAAGTCATGTGCATGAAGTACATACACAAGTGTTTGAAAGATTGGGACCCTCATTATTCTACTGTTATTATTTCAAGCATTTATTTATATCCATCTATTTATATCCAAGTTTAGCTAGTGTACACAACAATTAATTTTTCATAGGAATTTTAATTTAAAAAAATCTAAAATTATAAAAGAAATTAGAAAATGAAATGAAAGGCAGACATGCGTAAAGAAGAAAGACTACTTTGTATGACAGAAGTAATGTAAATACTTCTGTAATGTAAATATGTTTTGCATAAAACAGCATTAGTAATAAATTACATTAGCAAAAATGTTATAACATTAGCTCTGCACATGAAAAGGGCAATATGCATGGATGACATGAAGATGAACTTTAATAAGGGGTGGTTGAAAGGAATTTGTGCACAGAAAAATGATACCTTTGTTGTGTTACCAAAATAACATACCACATATAACAAAAGCATGAAGGGTATTTGGTTTGGCTTCTGATCTTTGTGTTATAATTAGCAATGGTTCCTGTTTCCTACCACATGCAAGGAGAACTTCTTTGGCAGAAAAACACAGTTTTATTAAATCTCATCTGTTTTTAAAAAAATGTTTGATCACAAAACGCTATCCTCTTTTCCATGAACTAAAGAGTGAAATGTAGATCTCACTTGTTTTAAAGATAATTCAAATGACTGTGAAAGCATAAAATAACTCCCATTAATTCAAGTTTACAACGTAATTACAAAAATTGCAGTGTGTGTCTAATAGCTGAGACACAGTGATGATGCACATTAATTTTTAGATAAACAAATTTAAAAAAAACACACAGGTTTCAGTACCTCCCCATAACTATGCCTGTCATCTGAAGAGTAACTGATATATGGAGAATAGGAGATCATATCTGGGCGGTCAATGTTATAGATGGCTTTATTTTTAGGAAGAGCAGCCAAATCCCTGTAGTCAAGAATTTCATCTCCAAGCTTTGCCTAAGAAAGGGAGGAAAGAAAGCAGTAAAGATAAGAAGGAATATGATCAGGATACAATCAGAAAAGGACAGACCCATATAAGTAGAAGAGCCAATAAATATTAACTTTTGTATAACTGAAAATTTATATATCTTTTCAGTGTTTACCAGAAGATCTTAAATGCATATTATTGTTTTCTTTGTATATGTTGATGGTTTATCTGCCATTCAAGTTTAGTGTATAGTGGTAATGTTGGATAATCTAGTTTTCTTCCATTTACATTCTGCTGACTATGAGCAAAGAGATAGCAGGGCTAATCTTGCAATCCTTGGTCAGGCAAAATTCCATTCCTTTTAAGGTGATTTTGGATTGTAATGTTTGTTTTCTTTTTCCATTACAGACGGTAATGAATAATCAAACACTTATTTCCAACACTAACTATCTCCTGTCCAGATGCTGATATGCTGCTGGTCAGTAATTCCTCCCATTAAAGAGCTGCTTATTCTACCCTACAATTCCTGCGTAACTCCTTTGCAGTAAAATTGCATTACCGTTTATGGTGCCTAGCCGGCAACCCATGGAGCTCATTGCAAGACCAAGATTTATCTCTTTAAGGCACCAAACTAAGATCCTTGGCCTGTAAATACTGGGGTTCAGAATTCAGTGAAGCCAAGCCAGTGTGCATGACAGCTAAGAATCTGAGAGTCTTTTACAAAGCCTGTGAGTTTCACAACACTCCTTAGCTCACAGTGCGTCTCCTTGACCCCTGGTCCCCTGCCCCTTAGGCCTCAGTTTGGATGGAGCACGAATATGAGGTGGATCAACGTAAGCAATTTCTCTCTTTGTGTGCACACCTTATCTCTGTAAAACAGTACACTGGGCAACACAGAACAAAAGGTGAATTTATTTCTGTATGATAGCAAACATACAAAATACCTTATAAAATCCCAGGAACTCTGTATAAAACAAAGTCCTAGGAACAATATCCAAAAAATGAAGAATCAGCAGATAAAATGGAAAAAAAATCCTCCTAAAAATCACTTAAAGCAACTGCAAGAGAAAATGCATTTCTTCCCGCTGGTTTCACTCACACAGAACATATTTTGTCTCAGGTAATCTAACCCTCCCAGCTGTTATCTGCTTCTGAAACCTTCCCTCTAAGTCTTCTCTTTGTTGAGTATCCCAAGAGTCTGGGGTAAATAAATATCTATTCTTCCTTCCATAAAGCTGTCTCAGTGAGTATCCGATCCTAAACACACACTACTCCAGCTTTGTCCCACCTCCACCTCCTTCACTATCTATTTCACCCAGTCCTCATTCCTGATTATGAATCAAAAGATGTCAAGTCTCCGTGGAGAAAGAAGTTACATTTTAGCATAATTCCTTCTACTATGCCCATCTGAATATAAGAAATTTGGCCCAGCTCCGTTCACAATACCTTTTAAAACCATTCCATTATTTTCTGCAATCATCCAGTTAAAATTTTGTACCCATTCTCGGAAAAGTGTGGGTGATATTTAAAACATTGGGGAAAAAACCAAAACCTCAGGTTCAAGCTGAAAGGTTTAGATACTAAAATACAATGTAAATAAGATTCTCTAATGATCTAGTATATTAGGTTTCTTTAAAGTCGTCCCCACAGCTCAGAATTCTAAGCAATTCATATACAATTATTTTGGAATACATTAATTTACCATTCTATATTATGATTTCCACTCTTAGTATGGTTATGTGTGACACATTGAGGCCTTATGCAGCATGAAAAGCAGACTTCCAGCTTTAGGTATCCCTGAGCAGAGCTCAGTCCTAATGCTCTCTTTGTGAAATTCAGCCCAGTGCAAAGGATTTGTACTTAAATGCCACCTAAAACCTTAATGCAGAAGTTACTTTACTGGAAAGGAGTATGAGAGTGGTGGATACTCTTCATTTAAGTATGTCTTCCCTGCATGCTACTGGTGGCAGCCTGTTGGGTATGTGTATACACCGCAGAGAAAAGCTACACATGGCAGAGAAAGGCTCCAGCAGTGGAACATTACTGGAGGCGTGAGACATTGCTTGGGCATGTAAAAAGCCGTGTAGGGTAGGGGTCAGGGATGTCTTTATGCTATTTGCCTGATTAGTGCCTCACTTTCTGCACTGCTATTTATACCTGTGCTGGGGGACATGGAGTGTATATTCTCTAAACACTGCTCTAAGCAGGGTAGACATGCCCTCAGATAACAACCAAATTCAAATGGTTTGAATTCTCCTCCCTTTCCCTTCCCAGATATCTAAATGTATGCAAGTGTAAGGAAGGTTAACTCCCCCCTGCTCAGACAGTCTGAGTGGTGCTTTCTCCTGCTCAGTCAGCTGAAAGGAGGGGGGCGCTTTGTATTTGCAAATAAGCACACCTAGGTGCTGATCATAATGAGAAATGGTTAGCATGGCTGGTTTTGGGATACAAACCACTTTTGTGTTAACTGCTGGGGTAATGAAATGTTGTCCTTCAATTGTATGAACAGATGTCAGCAAAACTGTGCTTAGCCTGTTATGATAAAATACTTTACCCTAAACTAAATAGAGTGCCACGAAGGTGGCGGACAGATGTTTCAGCATTGTAAAGGGGGGGGAGATACGATGAATCTCCTATTGGGATTGCACCAGCCCTGGGAAAGGGCTGCTCCCAAGCATGGAGTGATGATCTCCTCCCATTGTTAAAAGGTAGAATTAACGACTCCTCTTGGAGCCTTTTTGTTTCCTGAAAACAGGGACATTGCTTCTGTGTCAGCAGAAGGTTTACCCATGAGCTGAGAGTCACTAAGAGCTGGTCACTAGAGGACCTGGGAAACCTTGCCTGAGAACTGACAAAACTAAGTCAGCAATGGTCAGCAGGAGCTTGGCATGGTCAGTGGCAGCCCGGGGCGGTCAGCACCAGCCAGGTGTAGTTAGTGGGAGCCTGGTGCATTCAGCACCAGCGATCAGCAGGAGCCGGGCACAGTCGGTGCCAGCCTGGTGAGGCAAGCAGTCAGCAGGAGCCAGGCACGGTTGGCGCCAGCCAGAGGCGGTCAGTGGTCGGGGACTCACCAAGACCCAGAGGCGGTAGGAGACAGCAACGGAGGACACCTGGTCAAGCCTGCGGCCAGCAGGACTTTGCAGAGTGGGGCAGGCTGAGCCCCAACTGGACATTGCAACTACGATGGTCAGTCCAAGGGAAGGCACGAAGGGGGAGGTGAAGGACACACCCCGGACTCTGGGGCGGGTTTGGCTCATTGAGTTCATGAATTCTGTTTGCACTGGTTCCCAAACCAGGGCTGTGTTATCTGTCTTCTGTTATTAAAAGGTTTACTTCTACACTCAGACTCTGTGCTTGCGAGAAGGGAAGTATTGCCCTTTGGGGTACCCAAGGGATAGTGTGTGATTTCCCAGGTGACTGGGTGTGGGGGCTTGAGCCAGTTTGGTGTTGTATCATTGACAGGGACCCCTAGACATAGAACCCGGCCCTTGCTGCTGCTGACTCTGTCTGGCAGAAGGGTTACATAAATGCGAGTTAAGCAATTTCAGAGCTTAATGACAATGAATACATATGAGAGTGAGAGACATGGCAAGAACTGATATGCTCCATGGGAATCTTTTTCTCTGACTGACACAGAAAGCTTTCTTCTTTTGAAGTATCAGCTGCCCCAAAATAGGTATATCACAGACACTTAACTTAATGAGACCCTTTGAAAAACAGTTTAGACAACGAATGAAAACAGAAATTTGTCTTTTATTATCAGCAGCCCATGAAGTATATTTAAAGTAATCATACACTTCAAGAAAAATGCTTGAAAGCAAGTACTGAACCACAGCTAGGTATCTGCCACTACATGCATAAATAATAGAAGAATGTAAAAAAGTAAAAGAAAGGCATAAAGGGTAGAGAAATATCTACCACAGGTGACCGTCTGGTCGAGGAAAATATGCTTATGGGAGAAGAGTTTCAATTCACAGTGATTACGTCTGTGCTGATAGGGTTGTGGCCATGCCATTATTACTAGAAGCATTTCAAAAAGATGTCAGCCTCCAGCAATATGGAGCTCCTTCCAGAAAGGTTCTCTCAGTATATTGGCAGGCACCTGTTTAAGATCCAAGCCCTACTGTCCTCACTCAGGCTTTAGTCACGCAAAATTCCCATTCATAGGAACAGAAATTTTACCTCAGAAAAGACAGCAGCCTTTGGCTCCAAGGCATTTGTTTGCCTCTGTGTAATAGGTTCAGACAACTTTCCTCAGTCCGATATTTCTTTGGAAGTTACAACATCAAGTTGTAAACTGGTAAACTGTTGACTGCAGCTATTCCCTTTGGGTTTGGTACTCTGCAATGAACATGTCCTGTGCGCCTCAGTGTGATCACCTGAGACAGAGAGGTTAGGCAGTGGAATCCTGCAGTGTTTCCAGAGGCAGAGGAACTGGTGCCAGTGGGGCTGATATTTGCTGCTTTGATCATTTTGTGACTTTGAGAATGTGCTTATGAATATCATTTCCAGAGGCCTGTCCCAGCAGGTGCTCAGCGTAACATCCACCAGGTATTGGAAAAAATAAGCAATAGAAGCTTTTTCAACAGTTGTCTAAATATTCCAAATACTCCTTACGGCTCCTCTCCCAGTTGGAACCTCTTGGTTCTTTATATCCTTAGGATGACTGTTTATACATGAGACCCTTCCAACTGTTTTGTAAGTATAAGATCCCAAATCTGTTCCCATTCAACTCAGAGGCAAATCTCTCATTGACTTCACTGACAGCAGAAGCAGGCCCTAATTCCTTTCAGGTTAGATCCTGCAAATACATGTGCGTGCAGAGGTGTGCTTGCATGCAATCAATTGTAGAATCAGGACCTGTGTTTGTAGAAATCTCACCATGTCAAAATTAGAGCTGCCAAGTCAGTAATGTTCAAATCTAAACTTGTAATCTACTTTTAGATTGCTGTTTACTTAATCTTTTCTTTCTTTTGTAGAGGGCTTTGTGATACTTTGCATGTTTGGGACAATCTAAATATAAGTGGTAATCTAAGTCCTAAAATATACAGCAAAGGATAAGAATAAAATGTCCAATATCCTGTTTTTTTAACTATGGTATTCAAACAAGTTAAGGTGAGAATGCCAATTCTGATTTGCAAGAAGCAACAACTAAAGTGGATTTGAAGATATCAACTGTCTATGCAATAAGAGAATCTGTTAAACAACAGGTACAGTAAAAAGTGGTCCACCTTTCTTTCTGTCTCATAACATGGATTGTAGAAGAGAATACTTACATAGATCACGCGGCTTGGGGAACCTGATGTACTTGAAGCAGGAATGGAAATAACACTCTCAGAAGAGGTTCTAGTTTCCTAGATCAGAAAACAAAAAGCAAAAGGAAATTTATCTGTGCCTTTCTAAGAAAGAAAAAGTGTAAAATGTCTTTCATTTAAGCTCAGCTTTGCCATTCAAAAATAGAATGCTACGGTCAACTCAAGCTAAAACAAACATATACATCGAGAAGGACTAGTCAATCGTCCAAATAATTATTTTTTGCCCTGGTCAGTATGTTATCTTATGTACCATTTATTTTCCCTCCACCAGAATGAACTCCAGTGGTGTGATACTGGGCTACCAGAATGGTTCCAGAGGACTGTTAATGCTGGTTCAAGTTACAGCAGCTCTGAGGCTGTGGTAATGTGAGTGTATGAAAGCAGAACTTGAGTCCCTACGTTTATGTTGTCAAATTTTCATATTTAGTTTTTAAAATGTCTCATGGTGCTGGGTAGCAAATCAGCAGCCAGGAAACAGCACCTAGAGCACTGCAAAGAAAACAGATAGATTACAAAAAAAGACTCTGGCCCAGATTCTCAAAGATACTTAGATTCCTAACTTCTATTGAAATTAATGGGTGTTTAGGCACTTAATTACCTTTGAGGATCTGAGCCTGTGTCTCTTTTGCTGTCATGTTTTGAGTATATCAGATTAATACTCATGCCAATTTTGGTATGGCATGCATTCACTCTACTGTTGTTGTTTTAACTAGTTACTGAATTTAGAATGTCGTCTAAGTCATGACAGAACTCTACTGTAATATTTTTGGTCGTTTCCTTTCTTGTGAGAAGTAACATTAATTATAAACATGAAAGAAAAGCTGTGAGACACCAGAACAACAATGAATGTCTGTTCTTGACAGTTGTTAGTCAAACTAAACAAACTCATGGAATCCACAGGTTGAAATGATAAAATAATGAAAACAACATTTCTTCCCTACATTATCCTTCAACCATGTACATTAACTCCTCATAAAATATTTTCCACTCATATAGAGAATCTTATGCTTAATTGCAAGTGGATGTAGATTTTGCCATGAGTACAGTGATAGCCATGCATAGTATGGCTAAAGTAATCAATTTCTTGTCTTTTCATATTGTTAGTAGCGTTAAGCTGTCAAATTTAGGGGTATGTCTACACTGCCAGTTCCTTGAGGATCGATGCAGCGGGATCAATTAAGCAGGTTGTGGAGACTTGCTCAATTGATCCTGCAAGTTCTCTCTGGTTGACGCCATTAATCCACCTCCCTGAAAGAAGTAAAGTTGAGTCGACCGGAGGGCATCTCCCATCGACACAACGCAGTGAAGACGCTGTGGAATGGCAACGTAAGTAAGTTGATGGGAGATACACAGTCTACGTAATGTAGCTTGTGTATCTCCTGTCAATCACCAGCAGCTGTGTAGACCAAGCCTACTGCCCTAACTAGCCTGTTCTTTACTGGTAGTAGCTGCTACCTACTAGATACAACCACAGAATGGGTCTAATTTCACAGTTGTCTTTAGGAGACATACAACATAGTTGTCTTCAGAAAGGGCCTGACTAAATAATTCATAGAATTTGATTAAGAATTTTATAATAAATCTTTGATCTCCAACCTTACCAAAGAGAAAAAACTTGATGATTATATATAATGGTTTCTCTATATCTAAAAATCATGATACTTTACTGATTGATCATGGTTAATATTGCATTTTTGCTGCTTGTATGGTTTGCTTATACGTCTTAAGAGCTAGACTGTGAGATCCTTCCTCACACTTAGTAGTGTCTTACTCCACAAGAAGTCACATTACTTTGGGACTACTTGTGGGATAAGGCACTATTCACGATGAGTAATATGTCACTAAACAAACCGTTATAGAAAAAAAAGAAACAATCAATCTGTTTTGGAATGTCTGGCTGGGCTATGAGGTGCTTTAGAAGTGTTTCATCCCACTGTTTATATTTTAGATTTACACTGAAAGCCCTGTGTCACCAGGGCATCAGTACTAGGTGTGTGCCATTGGGTATTTCCATTACAAGACTAGAAAGACTCCCAAATCAGGTGTGTAAGCAGAGAGTGTTTTAGATAATGTCTGGGGAGTGGTGGTGTCACAGAAAATCCTACAGTTGGCAGTACAGTTCTGTATTTGAAAGTATCTCAACCTGTGTTGTTGGGCTACATCACACCTTTCTTGATCTTGGGTAAAGGACATGAATGTAAGATGTATCCCATATACTCAATCTCCTCTTACCATAGCTGCCCTAGATTTTGCTTGAGCTCCAGTGCTGCGGAGTTTAAAGTTCAGTTCTAGTCTGAAAAGCAATTGTGTAACAGGTGCCTGATCCAAATTTCTTTGAGGTCTAATGGACAGACTCCCATTAACTTCAGTGAGCTTTGGATCAATCTGTGTGTACATAATTTAGTCAGTAAAGCAAGCAGATTTGATTTTAAGAGCACAATAAGTGGGGCTGAATATTTTTAATAAAACTCATCTGGGCACCTTCTTTTGGTGACTTTGCTGACTTTAAAGGTGCTATCTAAGAAAATGATGATCTATTAAGTTCTTGCCTTTTGCAGGCAATCTCTGGATCCTCATTTTGAGGAGCAACCCTAATAGATTTCCTTCCAAAGCCATTAATTCTACTTACTGATTCAGCCACTCCTGTAACCTGCTCTTTACTAGATGCTATGCTCCCCATCACAGTTTTCCCTCTCTCTGGTCAAGCTATACTCACACAGGCTCCCCTTGCTCTCTGCACTGTCCATTACTTCTCTTGTAATCTCTTCTCTATCAAGCTCTGATTTCTGTCACTTTTATCCCCAACTTCTCTTCCTCAAAACTCACTCCTCTTGGTTGATGTCATGCCTTTTACTTTCTGCTCCTCTCTACACTTAGCCTTTTTGTCCCCTTCTCCCAGCATTCTGCCCACTCAGCAACCCTCCACCCACCCCCTCCTGTGAGGACTCGTGGCCTTCCTCTCTCTTACTTTCAATTTTGCTTTCTCCTCTGGCTCCTTCCCATCTGTTTGCAAGCTTATTCTTCTATCTCTTAGATGAAAAAAAAATATCTCTCGGCTCCTTGTGTTTCTCCTCAAACTTTCCCCCTCCACTCCTTCATCTCTAAAACCCTGGAGCATGCTTCCGCCTACTCTTTCTGCCTTCATTACACATATTTATGGTGCTCAGTACACAGATAACCATCTTTTAAAACCAACATCCTCAGGATGTGCGCCTTCATTTACTAGAATGTCAGTCAATTGCCACATCCCACACAGTCATCTTCACAAGCTGTGCTAAAGACCCACTACTACCCTTTATAAAATTTTGTTTCTCTTATATAAAAATGTGCTGGTAAATTAAAACAACAATCAAGGTAGATGAGAGATGATTAGCGCTGAATAGCTTTTTGGGTCCAGTTCTGTATTTCTTACTCAGGCAAAACTCCCACTGACTTTTATAAAGTTTAGGCATAAAGAGCCTCTTTCACTCTGCTCAAGATGAAGGGGCACTATGCATAGCACTTGAGAGAGATGTAAGGCTAATGTGTCAGTTTTTAAACAATGTCCCATGAAGGTGTTTTCTGTGCCTTAGGGGGAAGTCCAGCTAGCACACGTCCAATGCAACAGCGTCTATTCTCCTTCTTTTAAAGAGGAAAAAATGGTTAACTGCATAGGTACATATGACTGGAAGGACATCCTGGGTAAGCAAGTCCCGTTCCCTGCTATCACCCTAGGCACCCCCATCATATAATCCTGTTCCTAAATTCATCAATCTCTACATTTTCACAATGTTGCATGGGGTTTCTCTGAAACTTCTATTAATGACTTGAGAGTAAAATGCTGTGCAAGTCTGAAAATGTAGGATATAAGAACATAAGAACGGCCATATTGGGTCAGACCAATGATCCATCTAGCCCAGTATCCTGTCTTCCAAAAGCGGTCAATGCCAGGTGCTTCAGAGGAAATGAACAGAACAGGTAATCATCCAGTGATCCATCCACTGTTGCCCATTCCCAGATACTGGCAAAATATTTCAGATATTTCAGAGCATGGTTTTGCATCCCTGCCCACTCTGGCGAATAGCCATTGAATAAACTGGCATAACAGCCATATATGGTTATGCTGAATCAATAACACTTATACCAACCAAAATACTCGGTTGTCAGAAAAGATAATTGGGAAATATTTTTCTTTTGTTTTCTATCCCTAAATACCACTTGCTAGTGACTGAAATTTACAAAATAAAAGATTAATTGGCTACTTTACTTTTTAAACACTCACTCAAGGTTCAGAGCTTGTGAAAAGTGATAGATCAGAGCAATCATTTCTCTCTTCTAAACTCCTGGGTACGTTACATGTGGCTGTGACCCTTCAGGATGAAGCCTAAAATAATGTTTTTCAAAGCTGTAATTCAGTCCAAAATGCAAGTGCTAACACACCAGATGTGTAGGCATTCTCCTTTCATAGTTGCTACCCTGAATTTTGGCCTGTCCCATGTATTTGGAGTATAATTTCTCTCAAGCCAAATCAAAGCTCTTTCAAACAAGACCATCCCTTGATACATCTAGAGAAAACAATCCAAAAGACCCCACATTTGTCCTCACTACATTCAACAAGACAGTGTCTCAGTTCCACTACTTGAGACAGACCATGTCCCTAACTACTGATTCATTTTCCATTTTCTAGAGTCATCTCATCTGTCAACTGTCCTTGTAATTATTAACATTCCAAGAACACCTTCCCTTTTCCACTACACACAGACAGATCATCCCCTTTCCACTACACAAATCATCTTATTTAATACCAGAGATTAAATTGGGTTGAGTCAGTGTGGCAGTTTTAAAACAAAAGTAAAAGAAGATGCTAGAAAGCGATTTTTATGTAAGGAAAATATCCTTTATTTATATCCATGTAAAAAGAGAGGGGGGCAGTGCACCAATCTTTTGATGCATCCTAATCAAATGACAGTGGGTTTATTCATATAATCTCAGGCCAAGAATTTCCTTAAAGGGCAGGTTTAATCACTAACTAGCTAAAATATAGAATATAAATGACTACTGCACCTACTGTATTGATGTCATTTAAAATTACTGTGGTTAACAATCTCAACGGCCAATAGAACTATGTAATAAATTAAAACTGGATTAAAAGGTGCCTCAGTTACCTTGTTTTTTTCTTCAGTCTTGGCTGCCTGTCTACAGGCTGGATGCCAAATGGAAGTACCTGAAATTAAAAGCCAACAGTCTGGTTAATTTTGTTCCCTAAAATGCAGCTTTCACTGTGAAGTGCAGAACACTGATCTACACTAATCCTAGAAACCAGGAAGTCAGTGGGAATTTTACCGTTAACTTCAACAGGGCTATGATATCATCCATGGTTTCTAAGTCAAAATATGACAATTTTGAGATATTCAGAAATCATTAAGCAGGCTTAGCTGTTCCTTTTTTTAACTCTGAAAATTCTTTGAAGTACAACAACCCCTCTCAACCTCCCACCAAAACAAAACAAAAAAACTCTCCGTGTCCCAAGAAATACATATCCTTGGAATAATGTACATACTTTGGTCCATATTCTCAGCTGGTGTAAAATGGCATAGTTCTATAGATTTATGCTGATTTACACTAGCTGATAATGTAGCCTGTTATCTGAACTGCTCACATGTCCCCTTACAAGTGGGACATCAATTAAATACTATTGTACAAATTTACTTCAGGGAGATGGTATAAGGCAGTGATACTTAGACTTCAGTGTTCAGGAGCCAAATTAGCGATCAACATTGCTCAAGAGAGCCACAGTAGCGTGAATTAATTGTTTCATGTACTGTAGTACTATTCATATTTAAACAGTATGACAGGGGAAATATTTAGTTTGCATATTATTCCCACAGCAAATAAGTTAATAACTTAGTGCAAGTTGATAACTTAATTGGTTAATAAAATAGTAAAACATCCTGACTGGTAAATAACTTCCAATGATTAAGAAGTAAATCACATAGTGCTTTAATATCGTGTGCGGCAAAAAGCTGCAGGAGACGTGTTAAAGAGCCACTTGCCCCTCACCAGCTGCAATGTGAGTACCACTGGTATAAGACAAAGAAAATAGGAAACCAATATAGAATGAACCAAGAAATACAATATATTAAAACCAGAGGGCTATGGTACAATAGATAGTAGAAAACACAACACACAGTAGTCTTATTTTGGAATAAACATATTACCAATCAAGCTTCAAAGAAGGGCATAGTTCCACTTAGAGTATTTAAATTTTAAAACAATGTCTATGAAGTTAACACAGTATGTTAGATTGTTAGTCTTCTTTTAGCTAAAGAAGTGTGTGCGCTTTTCTTTGAGCAATAACTAAACTAGCAATGTAAGTGCTATAGCAAGCACATTAGCAACAAGAAAAATGGAAAAGCTTGGTCTGCAGAGAACAGGTGAAAGGGCCATCTGAACCAGAGCAATCAGCTTGATATATTCAACAACAACAAACCACACACACACACACACACACATATATATATATAAATAATCAAAAGGGTGCAAGTGTTTCAATTAAATGTCAGTAGGAGTGAGCTTCCTTAAGGAAATAGGCTATGGGTCAAATTCAGTATCTCAAATAAGGAAAATACCACGTGTTGCTGTGTTACTTATGAAGAAGCCTGTTTTATAAATAATAGCACAATAAAAGTGCAGGATCCAAGTCAATGATGGTTCCAAGACAGGACAATCTTGTGGCCCTATGCACCACATTTGGTCTGGAACATTCCACCTGAATTTGGCTATATTAAAAGAATAATTAGTGAACAGAATATCAGAGTTGATTTATATTTATGTTCCAAATACGAACAGGCAGCGATTCTGTTACAATAATGTGGCCTTCACCGAGTTTCTGGGCATGACCACTGTTGAAATACTATTGAGCAAGTATTGTTGTGATATTGCAGGTAAATGAAATGGAGCTAGCAAAACTGTGCAGTGCTATTTCACGAAGGGTGTTTTCCAAGAGAGGGCTGTATTTCTATGGGGATGAAAATAAAATTTAAATAAGAAAACATATATGCAACAAACAGACAGAGAGAGAGACAAAATTAGCACAGAAAGAATAAAAAAACCAAGTAAAATATAATTTTCGGTATGTTTAGAATTTAGGGGTAAGCTGTATAAAAATAACTACACCAAATGTATCAGTAATTGCAGAAAACAACATGGTCCAAAAGCAAAACTCTGGATCTGAATGTCCCTGAGCTTTGGTAGTGTTTGAATTTGAACTCAAAACAAAAATTAGCAAATGTCCACCTTGTAATATCTCTGAGATTAATGGGTTAAACTGAAACCTTGGATCCAGACACACCTGAACCTTAGGAGTGTCTGAAATCTAAATTCAAATTTTGTGGCTTGGGATCATCTCAAAGGCTGGTTTTAGCATTGGGATTTCAGAGATTCCTCCTACTGTTGAGCAAATTGGCTTACCATTAATCAAGGAACCACAACATTTCCTGGTAATAAAGTTGAGGATCACATTGACCTTTACTGAACCACTGTAATTTGCTCTAAATAAATGTGACAATAGAATAGTAGCATTTGTGATTTTAAACAGTGTAACAGCAAATCTTATGTAGGTACTAATTTTCTCTGTATAAAGAATGAACACAAAGAATGATTCAAGTGCACTCTTGATACTTGCAGGTTATAATACAGAGCTGGGTAAAAAAAACATTAATCTTAGGTTAGTATATCAACTTGCTAGTTCCCTTTGCCCATTTAGTTCCTCTTTGTGTTTTGCCAAGAAAATGTACTGCCAGAGAGGCTGTCCCCAGATGCTTATGCTAGAAGTGGCTGTCTTATAAATGTAGATATAAATGTAGACAGCTGCAGCAGCACAGGAGCCAGCAAACAGGACTGCTAACAGGGGAGTTTCAGTGGGAGTTCTGTTGGAGGAGCAGGTTTGTGTTTTTGTAGTTGTGGATTGTATTGTGGAGTTTGTGGGTGTGTGAGGGTGTGTGCAGGTTGTTAGGGGCCGTGTGCTGAGAGCGGGGCTGGGCTCTGAGTTGGGGGCAGAGCTTACCTGATTAGGGGTCCTATATAAGGAGCCAGGCACTCAGGCAGCAGCACAGGAGCCAGCAAACAGGACTGCTAACAGGGGAGTTTCAGTGGGAGTTTCCAGGGGGAGCTTCCAGAGGAGACCACAAGCCAGAGGAGGGAAGGGGCAGGGGCCTGCCAGCAGCCTAGGCCTTCTTGGTGTCCCGCGGTGCAGTGTGAGGCCTGAACCGTCAGGCACAGAGTTGGGAGGCCATGAGTGAGACAGAGACAGCAGTGAGAGACACACTGAGGATGACCGGATGTGGAAGCTGTGGCATGTACATGGTCCTGGAGGGGGCACCTGAAAGGAGTTTTGTCTGCATGAAGTGCCGCCTGATAGAACTGCTGGAAGAAAAGATAAAAGGACTGGAGATGCAGGTGGAAACCATGGCTGAGTTTAGAAGGGGGTTTGAGTAGATAATGGAAGACAGACATGATGAAGCACAGGGGATAGGCTCAGACGAGCAGATGGAAGTAGGACCAAAGATTTCTAAGAAGCTGCTGGGTGAGGAACATGGACAGTGGAAGCATGTGACTAGGAGAACCAGGCAGAGGAAAAGACGGGCCAGCGAAGGAGAAATAGAACTCAGAAACAGGTTTTGTGCATTGGAAAATGAAGATGGAGTACAGCTGGTGCTCACTGAAGGAGAGAGGGCAAGGAAAAAGAGGCGAGCGGCTAGTCCTGCAGGAGGAGGGGAGGAGTCAATGGAGGCGACAACCAGTATGAGCCCTAGGAGGATTGTGAGGACAAAGATGAACCGAGAGGACTTGCGGCTGGCTGATGCCGGGGATGGACTGGAGAGTCATACTGTCGCCAGGAAAAGGCAAGTCTACGTGATAGGAGACTCTTTACTGAGAAGAATAGATAGGCCCGTAACTAGAGCTGATCGGGAGAACAGAAGGGTGTGCTGTCTGCCGGGGGCTAAGGTACAGGATGTGGACCTGAGGCTGAAAAGGATCCTAGCGGGAGCGGGAAAGAATCCGTTGATTGTCCTTCATGTGGGAACGAATGATACGGCTACTCTCTCCCTGGACTGTATCAAGGAGGACTATGTCAGACTGGGGAAGACGCTCAAGGAAATCGAGGCTCAGGTGATCTTTAGTGGAATTTTGCCGGTTCCTAGAGCAGGGCAGCAAAGGAGCGACAAGATTATGATGGTTAACAGATGGCTCAGGCAGTGGTGTTATAAGGAGGGCTTCGGGATGTACGGTCATTGGGAAGCGTTTATGGACAGACAACTGTTCGCTCGGGATGGACTTCATCTAAGCAAGGAGGGAACTAGACTTCTAGGATGGAGGCTTGCCGACCTCATTAGGAGAGCTTTAAACTAGGAAGTTGGGGGAGATGGTTGGGAGATGTTCAGGTGATCTCCACGCCGGAATTTAACCTAGAGAGGGAAGCAAATAAAGTGAGAAGGGATATCCTTGTGGATCGAAGAATTGACCAAAGGAGGAAAAGCGGAGTTGAAACTAGCCTAACGGGTGATGCTGGTGGTAGAAGGTCTGTGCATGACGGGGGGAAGAATGTCACTGACGCCAAACGTCAAAAATTAAAATGTCTGTACACTAATGCGAGGAGCTTAGGGAACAAGATGGAGGAACTAGAGCTACTGGTGCAGGAAGTGAAACCGGATATTATAGGGATAACAGAAACCTGGTGGAATAATACTCATGACTGGAGTACAGGTATTGAAGGCTATGTGCTGTTTAGAAAAGACAGGAAGAAAGGCAAAGGTGGGGGAGTAGCTTTGTATGTCAATGATGAGGTGAACTGTAATGAAATAAGAAGTGATGGAATGGATAGGACGGAGTCTGTTTGGGTAAAAATCACACTGGGTAAAAAAGCTACTAGAGCTTCCCCTGAGATAGTGCTTGGGGTGTGCTACAGACTGCTGGGGTCTGATTTGGATATGGATAGAGACCTCTTTAATGTTTTTAATGAAGTAAACACTAAGGGGCAATGTGTGATTATGGGAGATTTCAACTTCCCGGATATAGACTGGAAGACGAGTGCTTGCAAGAATAATAGGGGTCAGATTTTTCTGGATGTGATAGCGGATGGATTTCTTCATCAAGTAGTTGAAGTACCTACGAGAGGGGATGCCATCTTAGATTTGGTTTTGGTGAGTAGTGAGGACCTTGTAGAAGAAATGGTGGTAGGGGACAACCTTGGTTCGAATGATCATGAGCTGATTCAATTCAAATTAGATGGAAGAATAAACAAACGTAGATCTGGGATTAGGGTTTTCGACTTCTCAAGGGCTAATTTCAAAGAGTTAAGGAAATTAGTTAGGGAAGTGGATTGGACGGAGGAACTTGTGGGTTTAAATGTGGAGGAGGCCTGGAATTACTTTAAGTCGCAGCTGCGGAAACTGTCGGAAGCCTGCATCCCAAGAAAGGGGAAAAAAACTATGGCGGGAGTAGTAGGCCAAGCTGGATGAGCAAGCAACTCAGAGAGGGGATTAGGAAAAAGCAGAAAGCTTACAGGGAGTGGAAAAAAGGCGGGATTAGTAAGGGAAGCTACCTTAGTGAGGTCAGAACGTGTAGGGATAAAGTGAGGAAGGCTAAAAGCCACGTAGAACTGGACCTTGCAAAGGGAATCAAAAACAATAGTAAAAGGTTCTACAGCCACATAAATAAGAAGAAAACAAAGAAAGAAGAAGTGGGGCCGCTATACGCTGAGGATGGAACGGAGGTTAAGGATAACCTGGGCATGGCTCAATATCTAAATAGGTACTTTGCCTCGGTCTTTAATAAGTCTAGTGAGGAGTTTAGGGATGATGGAGGGATGACGAATGGGAATCTGGATGTGGTGGTGGATATTACCGTATCTGAGGTAGAGGCCAAACTTGAACAGCTTGATGGGACAAAATCGGAGGGACTGGACAATCTCCACCCGAGGATATTAAAGGAATTGGCGCGTGAAATTTCGAGCCCGTTAGCGAGAAGTTTTAAGCAATCGGTAAACTCGGGGGTTGTGCCGTACGACTGGAGAATTGCTAACGTAGTTCCTATTTTTAAGAAAGGGAATAAAAGTGATCTGGGTAATTATAGGCCTGTTAGCTTGACATCTGTCGTGTGTAAGGTCTTGGAAAAAATTTTAAGGGAGAAAGTAGTTAAGGACATTGAGGTCAATGGTAATTGGGACAAATTGCAACATGGATTTACTAAAGGTAGATCGTGCCAAACCAACCTGATCTCCTTCTTTGAGAAGGTGACGGATTACTTAGACAGAGGCAATGCGGTAGATCTAATTTACCTCGATTTCAGTAAGTTGTTTGACACGGTTCCGCATGGGGAACTGTTAGTTAAATTGGAAAAGATGGGAATGAATGTGAAAGTTGTAAGGTGGATAAGGAACTGGTTAAAGGGGAGATTACAGCGGGTCGTGCTGAAAGGTGAACTGTCAGGCTGGAAGGAGGTTACTAGCGGAGTCCCTCAAGGATCGGTTCTTGGACTGACCTTATTTAACCTTTTTATAACTGACCTTGGCACAAAGAGCGGGAATGTGTTAATAAAGTTTGAGGATGACACGAAGCTGGGGGGAATTGCTAATACGGAGAAGGACCGGGATACTATTCAGGAAGATCTGGACCACCTTGTACACTGGAGTAATAGTAATAGGATGAAATATAATAGTGAAAAGTGCAAGGTCATGCACTTAGGGATTAATAATAAGAATTTTAAATATACGTTGGGGACGCATCAGTTGGAAACGTCAGAGGAGGAGAAGGACCTTGGGGTATTGGTTGATAGCAGAATGACTATGAGCCGCCAATGTGATATGGCTGTTAAAAAAGCAAATGCGGTTTTAGGTTGCATCAGACGAGGTATTTCCAGTAGGGAGAAGGAGGTGTTAGTGCCGTTATATACGGCGCTGGTGAGACCCCACCTGGAATATTGTGTGCAGTTCTGGTGTCCCATGTTTAAGAAGGATGAATTCAAACTGGAACAGGTTCAGAGACGGGCTACTAGGATGATTCAAGGAATGGAAAATCTGCCTTATGAAAGGAGACTCAAAGAACTTGGCTTGTTTAGCCAGGCCAAAAGAAGGCTCCGGGGGGATATGCTTGCTCTATATAAATATATCAGGGGGATTAACGTTAGGGAGGGAGAGGAATTGTTTAAGTTCAGTACTAATATAGGTACGAGGACGAATGGGTACAAATTGGATATTAGGAAATTTAGACTTGAAATTAGACTAAGGTTTCTAACCATTAGGGGAGTGAAGTTCTGGAACAGCCTTCCGAGGGAAGTAGTGGGGGCAAATGACTTATCTGACTTTAAGACTAAGCTTGATAAGTATATGGAGGGGATGTTATGATGGGATAGTTTAATTTGAGCAATTGATTTGGATTATCAGCAGATAAGTCTGCTCAATGGTCTGTGGGAATGTTGGATGGGATGGGAACTGAGTTACTGCAGAGAATTCCTTTTTGGGTGTTGGCTCGTGAGTCTTCCCCACATGCTCAGGGTTTAGCTGATCGCCATATTTGGGGTCGGGAAGGAATTTTCCTCCGGGGCGGATTGGCAGAGGCCCCGGAGGTTTTTCGCCTTCCTCTGCAGCATGGGGCATGGGTCGCTTGCTGATGGATTCCCTGCAGCTTGAGGTCTTCAAATCTCACTTTTGAGGATTTCAATAACTCAGTCATGGGTTCGGGGTTGTTATAAATGTGTATGGGTAGGGTTTTGTGGCCTGCCTTGTGCAGGAGGTCAGACTAGATGATCATATTGGTCCCTTCTGACCTATGAGTCTATGAGTCTATGATATTGTTTTAATAAAGACATTAAGGATCACTATTAATAACAACATTTGTTTGTTTACCTTGTAGATACATTTCTTCTCCTTCTGCAAACATTTGACTGCATCTGACACATCGTGCACAAGTTGGGTGATAATGTTTTTCTCCTGCCTGTTGCGGGAAAAAGAAAAGTAATTATGTGCAATGCTAACTCTATATAGAACTGTAGCTTATTCGGAGATTACACCTTCAGATGTCATATTAAGTTAGGATTTTTAAGAAAATATTGTATTATGTTATTTTCCAGCAGTGAATTGCCTGCTGGTTGCACAGTTTGTGGATCTCTCAAGACATCTAGATAGACTTATGTGCAGTGCTGGGGAGAAGCCAGTGGTTGTGGGTTCAAGTGACTAAGGGAAAGCTAGGGGGGAGATCCTCAAGGCCATATTTTGGCTATGAGGTAAGAGATTGAAGTTCAGGACCTCCATGGTAGCGTTCTCTGAAATGCTTCCCATTCCACAGAAAGGACCAGTCGGACAAGCAGAACAGCAATGTCTCAATGTGTGGATGAGGTTTAGGTGATTTAGCTTATTAGAAATTGGGAACCTTTTGGGAAAGGAAGAGCCTATACAAGAAAGATGGACTCCACCTAAACCAAAACAGACTACTGGCATGTAAAATTAAACAGATCACAGAGGAGTTTTTAAACTCTGGGCTGGAGAAAGCCAACAGGTGCAGAGGAGCACATGGGTTGGATAGGCACATTCTTTGGGGGATGATTTATTAAAGGGAATACACTACATCCTAGTAAAGGACAGAGGATAGATGTTGGAAAAGTACAGGCAGGAATTACAGAGAAACAGTCAAACAAAAAAGAGTCCCATTCATTTACTTCACATGAAAGCAGACAACTAAATACTGACAAATTTTATAAGTGCTTACATACAAATGTTAGAAGTCTCAATATTAGGATGGGTGAACTTGAGTGCCTGGTATTAAATGAGAATATTGATATAAAAGGCATCACAGAAATTTGGTGGAACAATGATAAACAATGGGACATGGTACAAAATATATAAAAATGACATGGTAGGTCATACTGGTGGGAGAATGGCACTACATAAGAAAAATGAAAAAGGAAAATAGAAAGGAACATAAACTCTGACAAGTCAAGTGAAAAAGTATAACTAGGCAAGCCAAAAAATCTGAAGAGCAACTAGCAAAGACACACACACAAAAAATTGCTACTAGTTATTGTAAGTACATCAGAAAGAGGAAGCCTGCCAAACAGTTACTGGGAACACTGGATGCTCAAGGTGCTAAAGGAGCAACCAAGAAAGACAAGGGTGTTGCAAAGAAGCTAAATCAATTCTTTACACCAGTCTTCATGGTAGAGGATATGGAGGAGATCCCCACTCTCAAAACATGCTTTTTACATGGCAAGTCTGAGGAACTGTCTCAAACTGAGGTGTCAATAGAGGAGGTTTTTGAGCATATTGATACATTAAACAGTAAGTCAATTAGGCCAAGATGGTATTTACCCAAGAGTTCTGAAGGAACTGAGAGACGAAACTGCAGAACTACTAATTGTGGTATATAACCTATTGCTTAAATCAGCCTCTGTATCAGATAACTGGACAGTAGCTAGCATAACATCATTTTTAAGATAGGCTTCAGAGGCGATCCTGGCAATTACGGGCTGGTAAACAGAACTTCAGTACCACACAAATTGGTTGAAACCATAGTAAAGACCAGAATGATCAGGCACACAGATTTGTTAATGAAGAGTCAAATATGCTTTTTGTAAAGGGAAATCATGGCTCACTAATCTATTAGAATTCTTTGAGAGTGTCAACAAGGATGTGGACAAGGGTGATTCAGTTGCTATAATGTACTTGGACTTTCAGAAAGCCTTTGACAAGGTCCCTTACCAAAGGTTCTTACTCAAAGTAGGCAGTCATGGGATAAGAGGGAAGGTCATCTCATGGATCAGTAACTGGTTAGAAGACAGGAAACAAAGGGTAGGAATAAGTGGTCAGTTTCACAATGGAAAAAGGTAAATAGTGGGGTACCCCAAGATCTGTACTGGGACGGTACAAATTAAGTCCAAAATTGACTATGAAAAGGTACAAAGGGATCTTACAAAACCGAGTGGCGGGCAACAAAATAGCAGATGAAATTCAATGTTGTTAACTGCAAAGTAATGCATCTTGGAAAACATAATCCCAACTATACATACAAAATGATGGGTTCTAAATTAGCTGTTACCACTCAAGAAAGATTTTGGAGTCGTCATGGATAGTTCTCTGAAAACATCTGCTCAAGTTAACCTCTTCACAAAAAAAGCTAATGGAATATTACGAACCATCAGGAAAGTGACAGATAATAAGACAGAAAGTACCATGACACTATATAAATCCCTGGTACATCCACACCTTGTATACTGTGTGTAGTTCTGGTCACCCCATTTCAAAAAAGATATATTAGAATTGGAACAGGTACAGAGAAGGGCAACAAAATGATTAGGGGTATGGAACAGCTTCCCTATGAGGAGAGATTAAAAAGATTGGGAGCTTAGAAAAGAGAAAACTAAGGGGGCATATGATAGAGGTCTATAAAACTGTGAGTCGTATGGAAGAAGTAAATATGGAAGTGTTATCTACCCCTTCATGTAACACAAGAACCAGGGTTCATCGGATGATATTAATAGTTAGCAGGTTTAAAACAAACAAAAGGCAGTACTTCTTCACACAACAAACAATCAACCTGTGGAACTCCATGCCAGGGGATGTTATGAAATTCAAAAGTATAACTGCGTTCAAAAAAGAACTTGATAAGTTCATGGAGGACAGATACATCAATGGCTATTAGTCAAGATGGTCAGGGACGTGACTGCATACTCTGAGTGTCCCTAAACCTCTGACTGCCAGAAGCTGGAACTGGACAACAGGGGATGGATCACTTAATAATTGCCCTGTTCTGTTCATTGCCTCTGAAGCATCTGACACTGGCCGCTGTTGGAAGACAGGATACCAGGATAGGTGGACCTTTGGTGTGACCCAGTATGGCTATTCTTATGGTCATATTTGTTTGCAATCTTTGCCTAGTGAAGACAATGGCAAAACTCCCATTGACTTAAGCAAGGCCAGTTTTCACCCTCTGTGTTTGACCAAATGAACTACTAGCATAAAAAGAGGCGTTGCCATGGATCACATGTAGCATTATGTCAAGTACTGCAGACCTGCCTCAGGCAAAACACTACTGAAGTCAAGTATGAATTCAGACGTTTTGTCTGAATTAGGAGTGAGGGCACGATTTGTCTCTATGCAGTGTTTCACATCTTGTTTACTTGGAGAAGTGTGGTTGAAAACTAACACAATTAGTGTCAAGTATTGCTGCTATTGAAGTGTTTCTACAGTACTGCATTCCAGCTCTAAGTTTCTTGGAACATGGTCCGCAAGTGTCGTTGAGATAAGGGGCAGAGATGAAGGGGTCGGCCAGAATGCCCTGACAGGTCCCTCCCAACATCACCTTGTTAACTGGAGGGAACCACTGCAGCCAGGATATCAGTTAGGCTGGGTGCAGACTCCCTCAGCTCCTCAGCTTCCAGCTCCAAGTTTGCGGCGACTCGTTTCAGGAGCCCTGAAGGAGCAGGTTACTAAGGCCTTGTCCAAGGATGATGAAAAAGAGGCCAGCGTTGGTGGGAGGGGCTGTCTCTTCTTACTCCACCTGTACCACTTCCACTGGGACCTTAGTACTAGGGTCAGCTCCAGAGTCAGGGCTTAGTGAAGGGCAGAATGAAACAGTGGCTCTCCTCCCGGATACCGCCGCATACAAGCAGTGGGAAGGGGCCCCAGTACTGGGGGAAACCTCTATGGGTTCCAATACTACCATTGTATTGGCCAGTGGCCCGGTGGCCAACTGCCAGCTTGGGCTTGTACGGAAGTCCTATGTGTAGGACGGGTGCCAGTATGTCTTTGACAGGAAGGAGAGTCCTCCTTGGACTTTCCTTGAAGATCATGGCATCACAGTACCCACTTCTGCCTCTAAGCAGTGCCAGGGAACCAATGACTAATGACAAGTCAGAGACCTCTCTAACAGGACCATGGAGGGTTCTCCTCCGGATGGTGCCCCGATGGAGCTCACTGTCCCTTGATCCCTTCCATTCCCAGTAATCATGATTGGCAGAGGGCCTTGGGGAGGTGAGTGGGATCAGGAGGGACATCAAGTCCTTTGCCGCCTGGAAAGCCTCCGGAGTCAAATGGGCCTGAACACACGAGGTCCTATGACTGATCCTGGGAGTCAGAGGTGGGTCCTGGACCGGACCTGGCACTGTAGGCAGAGTTGCTGGAACCCACAGTGGCTTTGGGGAGGACAAGTAGCCCAGCACGGGTCTCACTATGGCAGTCACCCCCCTCTTGTCCCTCTCCGGCACCGGAGAGTGCCCCCTCTCAGTGCACTGCTTCTTATGTTTCTTCCTCAGCACGTGGGATGGAAAACGGTGCTGGTGGATTGTTTCGCACAGAAGCTAAAGTGCTTGGTGCCGATTCAGAGCAGCTCGGCTCTGAGGCCAGTTTGAGGGCTGCCTCCATGAGTAAGGCCTTCAGACAAATGTCTCTATCTTTCTGAGTGCGTGATCCGAAGCCCTTAGAGATCTGGCATTTTTCTTTAACGTGAATTTCCCTGAGGTACTTTAGGCAGCTAGTGTGTGGGTCACTAACTGTCATGGGCTTGCCGCAGGAAGCACACAGCCTGAAGCCTGAGGCATGCTCAGCCCCTTGGGCAAAAGTCCCTCGATGACAGGGACAACTATTCACACTAGTACATACACTAACTACAATAACTATACAATATACTATGAAGTCCAAACCACTGGGAAAGAAGTCTTGCTACTCTAAGAGGGGATTGATCCAAGCAACCGTCATGGGCAATAAGAAGGAACTGAGAGGATTTAAAGCTGGCATACTGCTGCATGCATGCACAACTCCAGGGGACACTAGAGCCAGTCTTATGGATAACACTAAGGGAAAAATCTCTGGCAACTGTGCACAAGTTGCGTACACGCCTAGCATGGAATGGACATGAGCAGGCACTCGAAGAACAAATGGTAACAAAGAACTAAACTATCTACAGGGCGATTCGTCCCTTTTAAGTCGCTAGTAACATGCAAGTGCATGCAGATGTCTGGGCTACATTATTTCTTCTTGTGATTTAGGGTGTAGTACCCACCTCCAAGAGGAACCAACTTAGTTGGGGTTTAGATGGAAAGTGGAGAAGCAGTGACTCCATGACATGTTCCAAAGCTACTGAATCCCCTCAACCCTAGTTCTGATGGGCTGGGTTCTGTAGATCAGGAGACATGATGAGTGAGGGCTGATCTGAGGGGAAGGAGTCATGCAGCAGTCAGATTCCCTGACATGCTCCTCTCCACAGCTTCGTTGATATTTGTAGAGGGGTTAACGCCTCTCAATTGTGCAACACTTGGGGAGACAAGTAAATGAGTTCACAACTCCTATGGGAGATGTGCTACAGCAAGAAGGAGCGCCACACATCATGATAGAGCCCTTTTGCAGAGGCTCTCAGATCCATGGGGTTGGGAACAATGTTCCCTGCCAACCCTTAAGTTCCACAGCTTTGGAGTCTCATGTCCCATACAGCCTCCCTACGATGCTTCCCCTGAAAGGAATGTTGGAAGGCAAAACCTCATGGAGCTTTCTGTACCCTTTTTTTCAGGAAGGTACAATGCAGAGTGGATAAATGCGATTTATCAAATATCTTATTCTATGAATTGTATCAGTTTTTTGTTAAACAATTTCTCTGATGAATAGTTTTTGGCGCTCCAGTTCAGTATGGTCTCTCGACTGTCTATAGATGCTACAGTGGCATAACTATGGTGCTGCAGCTGTACCACTGTAGTACCATAGTGTAGATACTTGCTAGAGAGACAGAATGGGTTTTTCCAATCCTGTAGTTAATCCACCCCATTGAGAGGTGGAAGCTAGGCCAACGTTAGAATTTTTCTGACAACCTAGTGGTGTCTATAGCAGTGATACAGTTGGCTTCATTACATGAATTTTTCTTTGGGGAGTGAATTTTTCACATCCCTGAGCAACGTAGCTACATCAGCCTACATTTTAGATGTAGACCAGGCCTAAATGTTACAGAATGTATTTCTTCTAACTTTTTTACACTTAAAACTACCATGGCATTCATCTTCCCACAAATCAGGCTACACCATTATTTTTTTTAATTCAATATATAAGCTTCATGCTCACTCTTGAAAGGTTTCATAGACTGACATAATTCTGATATTTCTTTTTAAACCCAGCTGGTACATATAAATAATTTTTTATTGAGGAATCAAAGTACTGATATAAATATATTAGCAAAAAATAATTGACAGAATCATCTTTTACTATAGTAACATTCAATCAACAATAACAGAAACAAATTCCAACCATATAGGGCCAGATTCACCCTTACTCATATTATGTAGAATTGCGTAGAGTGTAGCCTCACTGAAACAGCTGGAAATACTCATTGAATAACATACCAAAGTGATTGCAGAATAAATGTTACAGAATCTAGTCCATAATAATTTGTTTAGCAGATGTAAGAACCTTTGCAATCATTCATAGAGATATAGGGCCAGATCCTCAGCTGATTTAAGTTGCCATAGCTCTAGTGAGTTGGAGCTATGACAAGTAACACTAATCAAGAATCTGCCCCATAATAATTAAAATCACTGTGTATTTTTATGACACATCAAAGTGCACTTGCTGGAGTTGATGTTTATAGTGTCATCTATTGCCCTATTGATTAGAGAAAAGGGGTAACAAAAGTGTATCCCCAGTTTCTCCAAGAGCAGACCAAGGTAGAGGCAGGGCTACCTCAAAAAGACTTTGCTCAACAGATGCCACATCTTTTGAACCAAAACTGAACTACCATTTCCAGCAGAACCTGGAAATTTTGTGACCTTAAAACAACATGTGTGTATTATCAAATTAAGGTGAAAAAATGACCTTGCTATTTTCCTTTTTCTTGGTTGTACTGATGTGAGGGAGTCTAATGTGGCAAACAAATTCCTAACCATATGGATGTTTCTTCATTGCAGTTTGGAAGTTTAGTTCGGCAGACTGTATTTTATAAAATGGTCAACACTGAGACAACAAACACACATGCAATTTGTAAGTGACAATTTGCTGTTCTCGTGAATCCCTTATTGTCTTTGAGCTAGACTGTAAGAGGCCCCCTTATATCCTACACCAGCAACCTGTACATGCAGGAGTAAGCGGGACTATGAGGTTAAATACTGTTCCAAAGATGATCTTCCAAGCATTAATCAATGGAAAATCCTCCACGTCTGAGGGATATATGCCACGTAGAATGACAATGTGTCTCTTCAGCAACACAGGCTACCATAAGCCCATCTAACCTGTCCTTCATTCTTTACACTGGCTTTTTATAGAATAGAGAGTCAAGGTCTTGATCCTTAACTCTTAGGCAGTCAATAGTTGTGGCCAAGGATTCCTCAAAGAACACCCGAAGAGGAATGTGGTCAACAACTCTACTCCTCAGCACAACGGAACCATTCAGGGTAAAGGTAAAGTTCAAATGTGCAGTAGACAAAGCTTTCTCGGGGCTACTGAAAGGCTATGGACTTAACTCCAACAGGAACTAAGATCTACCACAAATCTCATCATCTTCTGCTCCAAGTGCAAAGGAGCACTTTTTTGACTTTGTCTTCTTTAATATAAACGCATAGCACAATGTACATATTGTGATGCTGGCAGATCAGGTGCTAGCTCATGTCCAGGTCCCTAGATCTCACTGAACACTGTGACAAATGTATAGCTTGGAAACCAGTCCAGCTCACCTGCTAGCATTATTCAAATTGATGTTAAGTTCATAAGAATGTGTTTAGATTCAGTGAAATGCTTGTAGGATGCAGCATGTATTGCTCTCACTTATAAACATCTGTATCCCAGGGCATAAAGTTATCTTGAGTGTTTGCACGGTAAACCTCTGTAACTGAGCTACTCCAGACAGCTCAACACATTTAATTTATAAAAACAAACAAAGCAACAAAATCCCTACCCCATTCATACAATTTCTCTCTTGGGGAGGATGCGAGAAAAACAATCAGATATGAAAGATGATAATCACATCACTTAATGCACTACTGGAAGACAATGATGAGGGCAATACAACAACCTGTGCATAATACAGACTAGGAAGGAATAGCATATAGAATAAATGCAGTGGCAGAGGCAAGTTAATGTTGACATATGCAAAGTAATGCACATTGGAAAGAATTACTCATTGCTGGGTTCTAAATTAACTGTCACCATTCAGGAAAAAGACCTGTGTATTGCTGTTGATGGCTTAGTGAAAATGTCTGCTAATTATGCAGTAGCTGATGGATAAAGTGTAAGGATGTATAAAGGATGGAAGAGAAGACAATATTGGAGCTATTATAATGACATATATGAATCAGTGGTATGCCTCACCTGTAGTGTGCTGTAACTCCGATTGAAGTCACAGGATTAGGCCCTAAATGAGAGGAAGAATTTTGCCCATTGTGTTGTGTCATAGGGTGACTGGCCCTGGGAATCAGGCTCACCTAGGGGTAACTGACTGCTCCAGGTGGCCTCTTAATGGTTAATTGGCAAATGAGCACCTGGATCTAATAAAAAGGTTACCTGAGCTGAGTTAGGGATGGCATTCCCAAAGAGACAGGAAGCACCTGAGGAGTGGAGCTCCCAGAAAAGCTGACTGGAAGAGCTCAGCAGATCAGGGAGTTTAGAAGGTGTGCTCCTGGAGAAAGGGAACTCTTCAGAGAGCCCACCCAAGCAGAGAGTGCAGGAGGTATTCTTGGAAGCAGGAGATTCGTAAGGAGAAAATTTAGAAGGCAGGCACCCAGGAAGGGCTAGTCTCAGCAAAGGGGTTCTCCTAAATTATGGCAGGAAGTACAGCCTCCCAGGAAGCTACTCACAGGGAGAAGGGGCTGATGTAAGATGAGCAGTCTCAGAGAGAAAGTGCTCCCAAGGAGGGACAGGAGCAGCCCAGAAGACGGAACTGGGTATGGGACCTCCCAGGGAGCTAGCAGAGACTTACTCAGCAAAGAGATGTACTGTCAGGGGAAAAGTGGCAGTGACAGGATGCCCTGCAGAGGCCTAAGCTCCAGACAAGGAATGCAAGCTGAGAGTGCTTCATGGTTAAAGGGCCGAGATCGAAGACTGGTCAACCCTTTCCTGTTGTTCTTTTCTGTTAAATAAATTAGACCCCATAAAGAGGGTGCTCTTTAGTACCTAAAGGCCTGGTTGGACTTGTTTATACCCCCAGTGAGAGGAATTGAGGCAGGGCTCACTCACAGCACTACATCCAACCATGAGGGGTGCATTAAAGGGTGAGAGATCTGACCACATGTTTATTTCATGTGTTTAGATCGTAGACACACGGAGTTGTTTCCCTGGCACAGATAATGGAAAAGTGACGTAGGGCTTGTCTAGACAGTGTGTGCGCCAGCTGGGATGTAAATTGTAGTGCACACCAGTGTGTTGTGCACTAACTGTCCATGGGGAGCCTGTTGATGCACACTGGAATTTCCCTACTGTGCACTCATGTAGTCTTATTTCAAACAGTACTATGGCAATGTGCACCAGGGAATTTTTAGTCTGTGCCTCCCAAGGTCCACACAGACAGTGTGCAACAAACTGGTGCACGCTAGAATTTACTCTGCAACTGATGCATATTAATGCACCATGAACAGAAGCTCTTAATCTTTTCAGTACATTTCTCCCCGCAAGACTACAACCACTAACAATATAGGTATGACAAATGAGGGCTGGAATTTTTTTCTGTTGAGAGCAATGTGCTCATAGAAATGAGAAGAGAATGAGGTTGATTCAATGATTCCACTATACAGTTGCATATTTTCCATTTCCATTGCAATTGACTAATACAAACGTAGGTAACTGTTGCTGAGTACCAATAGCACTGAAACTTATCTGGTCAGGTAGGTGAACATTCCACTGTCTTTGCTCAGGCAAGACGCCCATTGAAAACAAATCAATCAACTAACCCAAGCATCGTTTCCAATCTTAAAAGAGCCAAAGATTCCATGAAGTCCACTAGCTACTTTCTTCTGTTATCAACTTTATGTGGAAGGTGTTCAGATACTGTGGTGATGGGCAGCAATACAAAACCCTAAAAAAGATTCTGACTTTCTTCTTTTTTCTTGGTTTTGCCTCCTTTTAATAGTTCAGACCAAAACAGAACATCTTTTCATCCCAACATTTATGCTTTTCCAGTTCCACTTGATTACACAGTGCTTATAGACAGAATACTGTTCAGGTTTAAAATTCAGAAAGTGTGTAAATATATTCCACATTTAAACAGATGTTATCTACTCAAAGATAGAGAACTAATAAAATGTACACAGTACAGACTGAAATAAGTGCAAGAAATGTTTGAAGCAACTCATAATGAAATAGGTATATCATCATTTTAAAAAAATCACTCCCTGAAAAATGCATCATCTATAGAAGATAAAACATACCTTTCATTGTATCTTGTTTAAATGTGATCATTACCCCATTCTAAAATGGTTGTTTTTATAGATAGCACATCTTTACGTGGGTGAACTGTTCTTTTTCTCAGTTTGGCTGAATTGTGTGTTTTGAATAGATTGTTGTTGGTTTTTTCTATAAACTCTAATACAGTTTTTGAATCTCATGCTGAACTTCACTTCTAGGAATCCGACATAATTAGCGAGAAGCCATTATCAAAAGCTATGTTGACTCAGCCAAATTCACAAGTGGCATAAGCTGGTGAAGCATCAGTGACTTTAATGGAGCTACACTGATTTACATCAGCTAAGGAACGGATCCGCAGCATTTTAGGAGTAACAGCTATCTTGTTACATGGTTTAACCTGATTCTTATTCCACCTTCTAACTCATATCACCCTTAGGCAGAGGTTCAGACTAATTATACTATTATTTACTGAGATAGAAATCGCCAACCTTCACCACTAAAATGCAGAAATGTAATCAGCTAACTCACAGTAAAAGTCAGGATTTGCCAACTGTTACTATACAACAATTCCTGGGATAACCATTGTTTCCCACTATTCTTAAAACAGAAAATATTTATGATATAGGGCTTGAGTCTGCATAGTAAAGACACGGTGTGCTGAGCACAGAGGCAAAAGAATAAAAGTGATGAGCAAGCTAGGGAGAACATTCTCCATTAATCAGTGAGCTGCTGCATGGCCATCAAGTTACTCCACAAAGAAGCAGGATTAACACTTTGGGTCTTGATCTTGCAACCATGGAAGTCACATTTATCATTGATTTCAGTGCATTCAGGAACTGTCCTTTAGAGGGGGATGCATAGCTAGGCACCTCTCTAAACTAGATTTACATATATACCCTTGTCCACTGACAGATGCCATTCCCTGTGCTCCCTTTGTAACTCTATTTGCAAATAAGGGAGCAGATGCACAGGGGAGTGACTACCATTGGTCAGAACAGAGGACTATACCTAGATATTAACCTTATTTGGAGCCATATGGAATCTCCATTCACACAAACTAGAATGCAGCAACTTACATACCAAACAATAAATTATAGGTGATATTGGTTAGACTATCAAAAATTTATGATGACTTTTGCTGTATTTGAAGTGGGGCAAGATCACCCAATCAATTGTGCTGGGCAAATATAGTACCTATTTTTAAGAAGGGGAACAAAGAGAACCCAAGAAATCCCAGACTTCAATACTTGTAAAGATGCTGGAACAAATTATTAAATAATCAATTTGTAAACATAGTATAATAGTGTTATAAGAAATAGCCAGCCTGGATTTGTCAAGAAGAAATCATGCTAAACCAACCTAACGTCCTTCTTTGACAGGGTTATCGGCCTATGGAAAAAGGAGAAACAGCAAATATGGTATCTTGATTGTAGAAAAGCTGACCCATATTGACAGACTCACATGACAGTCTCATAAGCAAACTAGGGAAAGCTGGCCTAGATGAGACTACTATAAAGTGGGTGCATAACAGGTTGAGAAACCGTACTCAAAAATTAGTTACAAATGGTTTGCTGTCAAATTGGGAAGGCGTATCTAGTGGAGTTCTACGGGGTCAGTCTTGAGTCCAGTACTATTTAATGTTTTCGTTAATGACCTGGATGACAGGGTGGAGAATATGCCTATTCAATTTGTGGAGGAGGGGGTCACAAGCACTTTGGAGGACAGGATTAGTATTCAAAACCACTTTGACAAACTGAAGAACTGGCCTGAAATCAGCAAGATGAAATTAACTAAAAACAAGTGCAAAATATTGCACTTAGGAAGAAAAAATCAAATGCACAACTATAAAATGGGGAATAACTGGCTGGCTAGATGTTAGTACTGCAGAAAATGATCTGGGAGTTATAGGGGACCACATATAGAATATGAGTCAACAATGTGAATCAGATGCAGAAAAGGCTAATATAATTTTGGGATGTATTAACCAGTGTGTTGTATGTAAGACATGGAAGAAATAGTCCTGCTCTACTTAGCTTCAGTTGGAGTACTGTGTCTAGTTCTGGGCCTCACACAGAAACCGGAGAGTCCAGAGGAGAGCAATAAAAATGAGGAAATGTTTAGGAAACCGGACTATGAGGAAAGGTTAAAGAAACTGGACACGTTTAATTTTAAATAAAGAAGACTGGGGCAGGAGGGAGGGGAATCTCACAAGTGTCTTCAAATATGTTAAAGGCTGTTATAAGAAGAATGGGATCAACTGTTTTCCATGTCCACTGAAGGTAGGACAAATACTAATGGGCTTAATCTGCAGCAAGGGAGATTTAGTTTAGATATTGGGAAAAGCTTTCTAATTTTAGGGTAGATAAGCTCTGGAATAGGCTTCCAAGATAGGTTGTGTTATCACCATCATTAGACTTTTTAAGAACAGGTTGGACAAACACCTGTCAGAGATGGTTTAGGTTTACCTGGTCCTGCCTCAATGCAAGGGCTAGATTTGATGACTTCTCAAGATCCCTTCCAGCCCTACAATCCTATAATTCTATGAACTATTTATCATGTATAGTAGACAATAAAACAGATGAGGAAAATCTGTCAAAAAGTAGATACCAAAAGAAATAAGTGGGGGAGAAATTCTTACTAACTATTCTATAGTCTCAGTGACATAGTTCACTACTGTGTCACTCCAGTTTTATACCAGTGCAACTGAATTGATTTCAATGAAGTTACACCAGTGTCAAAGTGGAGTAACTTGGTGCTGAATCTGACAGTCTCCCTCCCTTTCTTCACTGGAGTTATCTGTCAACCCACACTGAGCCAAGAATCTGTCATGTAGCATGGTCTACACGTGCACCTGCAGCACTACTTATGATTCAACTAGCTCACATGTACAATTATTTCACTTTGTGAGATCTCTGGCTCAGCCCCATGTGTTTGCAAAGCCCTGAGTTTTCCCACCCACTGTGGATACATCTGAATCATACTTACTGCCTCCCACAGTCTCTTTATTCTTTCAGGTATAGAGTGCAGAGCCAAATGTGCAAATGGGGAGATTTATCTTCTAAAGAAAGTAGCTCACTGTGTACTAGTTTCTCCCAAGGAGAAATTCCTAACTACTGAAAACAATAATTAAAGGAATAATTTAAAAAAATAGTATAAATATAATTCAGATCTTAATTTGTAACCTCTTGGGTCAAGTTTTGACTCACAGGGCCAAATTTAGCCTGGGTGCAGACAGGTGTAACTTGGATTAAGTCAATAGTGCTCTGTCCGCTTATCTCACAGCAGAATTTGTCCCATATTTTTATTTATTAAAACAGTCTGACAATAGATAAAGTTATTGGTTCTGTCACTTGGTCACATTTCACAATAAATGACCTACACCTTTTGTCTCCCACTCTTGGCTTAACATCTTTTTCATGCCCCCCAAAATGCTTGTAACTTCTGCTTCCTATTTCCTAAATAACCTCCCTCATCTTTTCCAAATCTACCTTTAAATTCCATGGGCCTGATTCTCTCCTAGTGCAAATTACCTCAGCTCCACCGAAGTCAATGAAGCAGAGGCTTTGGCCCCATGGTTGTTGTGCAGTCTTCCTTAAAATCTACTTGGGGGCCGACACGAATTGCAGCAAGTTAGAGTAGCTAGGGTTCTCAAACCTTTTTGTGCTAGGACCCCTTTGAAAATATTTCAAGCTGTGATGACCCCTCCAAAAAAGTGACGACGCCCTTTGCCATGCCACCCTTACATCTGCACTCCTGTTGGGGGTTGTACTGCCTTCAGAGCACCCAGTCAGCAGCTCCTGTTCTCTGGCCACCCAGCTGTGAAGGGCTGTGGCTGTCAGCCATGCACAGGGCTGACAAACGCAGCTCCCGCATGCATGGGGACTGACAGCTCACGACCCACACCCATAATAACTTCATGACCTTTTGAGGGGTCCCGACCCCCAGTTTGAGAACCTCTGCTCTAACTTTTGCTGCACCTGGGATGGGGAGAGGCATAAATGTAGCATACAGTCACTTTTTCTTCCCCACCTCAGCTACGCGAAGCTCTGATCCAGTGCAGCTGAGGAGCTACCTCATTAATTTTAGGCAGGGAGAGTGAAATTAGTGAAGCAGGAAATAATATTGAACAGTACCAGAGAGGCAGCAAGGTCCACCAGATTGGAGGCTGGAATAGGAGTCGGCAGACCTGAGGTACTATTTCTGGCTGCTATATCTGGGTATGTCTATATTGCAAAAAACCAAAACCAAAATAAAATCAAGAAAAACCCCCAAATCAACCTCCTCCCTCTAAACTGTGTCAGCCAGTCTCAGAGCCTGGGTCAACTGACTGTGGCTTGCACGGATCATGCTATGGGGCTAAAAACTGCAATGTAGATGTTCCTGCCTGAGCTGGAGTCTACCCTCTGAGACCCTCTCCAGCCCGAGCAGAAATATCAATACTACTATTTTTTGCCCCATAAGACAAACCTGAGTCAGCTGACCTGGGGCTGTGAATCTCCCTGCTGACGGGGGTTTTTTGGGTTCAATGTAGAAATACCTGCAGTCAATTATCCTTTCTGTGCCTCTGTTATCCTTCATGCCCTTTATTTGTTTTGTCAATCTAGGCTATAAGATCTTCAGGGCAAAGACCATCTCTTACTAGGTGTCTATATGGGGTCTAACTCTGTGGCACTTCTGTAATACAAGTACTTCTTCTTTATCATAATATTGCCAACTAGTGGTAAGTTTCCAGTGTCAGTTGCATTAAGGCACTGCTAGGTCAAAGCATAAGTTCAAAGTTCTTAATTTAGTTGAAAAACAACCTAAATAAAACAAAAATATTCTGAGGGCTGGAAGGAGGAAGATCATAAAGAGATAAAATGCCCCTGCAGAGTCTGTTTTCCTACTTGCAGTAGATATACAATACATCCTTCAGAGGGTCAGAACATCCTGTTGCTAATCAACAAAACCAAGTGCCATTAACTGCAGTTCAAGGTGCTAGACAAAGCTTAATGCTACACCACTGCCATGGTTACTGGAGAGATGTTCCAGCGTTGGCTGGATCCACTGCTACGTTGCCAGGCACTACAGTGAAGCGGCCTTGGTGACTCTAGTGCTAGGGGCAGCCAGTCAGATGCCAAACACAAACGAAGGGAATTTTGTAAAGCTGAAGGGTGAGGAATTAAAAATACCCACTTTAAAATTCCATCTAGCTACAACATTTATTGGGGGAAAGCAGTCCTAAATACTCTGACAATATTAATGCATCACCACAGCTAAGAAAGGCAGCCTAACTGGTATACAGTAAGCAGTTTATATTTAAAGTTCAAAGGGACAAGGTAGTTGCTGAAATCAGAAATGATTCATTTTGTAGCAGAACTGTCTTAATATGTCATAATATATCACTTTCACATGATGAAAAGCAGATGATATCCATCTGTCCCCCCCAGTTCACAATTCTATCCATGTACCAATGACACACACACAAAAAATAGTGAACAGACCTCTAATCAGTGGCCTCTACCACGCCAAAGAAGAGACACTACTAACAGGAAGAAAGCAGGCAACTGCAGAGAATTGCAAATGACCATTCTTATGGTGATTCCATTTTTTCTTACGTTTCAAATACAGTTTTGTGTTATTCAAAGTATGTCCATGACTAAGATATCAGTAAATCTTTTCAGCTAGACTGTTTGCTAAACAAAACACATAATTGATGTGTAGGGTAATAGTTAAGCAAAAGTTCATTTTAACGTTCAGCAATTTTTCTGACATTCCAGCAGTTATGATAGTTTTTTAGGTCACCTTACAGAAAAAGATAATGCACACTGAAAGAGATGGATCCTTGAGGGAAGAGACTACTAAAAAAATATATGAAAGAAAAAAAAAAAAAACACAGGATGAACAAATCCAAAATAGCAGAACCAGGCTAAAGCTCTGAATATGCTAAAGCCATGATTAAAGGCATTTCAGTTTCTCTTTATATGTTTATAAGTTTGGATGAAGCCTGTCTAAAAGCAACAAGTCACTGTGAATTGTGATCATAATATTCAAATTAAGTCAACTGAGTACCACTGAACACTTAACCAGCGAAAAACAGGTGGCATGCACTGAAGATTAACATGGCTTTGTAAACCAGTAGCCCCAAGCAAACCCAAAGGCACCAAAACCAAAGGATCATTTCCAAATTGCAAATGAACCTCCTTAATAATGCTCTTTGCAAGTGCTGTTTAATCTTTCCTACCTTGGATGGTTTCCTCTTGCAAAAGCTAATGCTGATTTATTAAGACATATCGTTTCCCCAACAGTTTTTGCTTCCTTCTCTTGTGATAGAGAACACGGGCTTTGGCAGCAATTTGAAACTGATGATTAATTCTGACACTTCAGTCCTTTTGCCTTTCTTACCAGCCTTTCAAAAGCCGGCCATTCTATAGGAAATGCCTTGATCATATAGAACCTTTTCTTTTATTATTTCATTATTCGGTATTAACATCTGTATTGCAACCTGCTCAAGTACATTTTACACGTCACTAGGTTTTGTTGTTAGTGAAACAGCGGGATAATAGACATTTCAGAATAAACCATTATTCCACACTGCAGGCAGAAATTTGCATTCCCTGCTGTAGGGAATTAGTCTCGTCTCAGTACTATACTAAGATTTCCAAAAAGGGGAAAGCAACTGATTTACAAAGCAGACTGCAAACTAAAATAAGGTAAGCTCAGAGCAAAGCAAAAAACACTGGGCTACCAATGCAAGGGATTTAGTATATAAATCATCTGATTATAATTTTTATTTCTCTTTCACATCTTAAGACATTTCCTGTCTCATCACCATTTAGTAACTCATGCATTTCTTCTTTCTTTTTACAAGACATTATAGCTTTGGTTTCCAGAATTTTGTAAAGTTTTTTTTAAAAAAAACCAACAACACAGTGTCACTTTTTTGACACTTAAATGCAAATATTAACTCCTGTCCCATCCACAGTGCCTGCCATAGTGCAGTATATTTTAGGAAGCCATCTTCAGCCACCGGACACATGTGGACACTGCAGTAGCAAACGTCATGACCATGTACACCACCTACTGAAGGGCATTCTCGAGCTTTAACTGCATAGTTGTGAATAATGTGGAATCTATATATGTCTAGTCCAGAGTAGGAAAAAAAGTGACCCTTTGCTGATAGAAGGACTATAATCAGAGAAGGACTGGGGTGTGGTGCAAAAAGGTCCAGGTAAACCCTCTGGAATGCATCCCCACAAAACTGCTTAACCTGTAGGCTTTTACTCAGATGAATGGCAAAGAAATCTACCTGTAATGTTTATCACTGGAGAAGGATCTGACTTTCCTCTCCTCAATAACTGGAAACAAATGAGGATCTATTATTACAGCTTAGCTCAGTCTGTATATCATTGTGTTCTGCACCCTTGCTATCTGTCTAAAGTAGTTATATGGCCTCCATTATTGTAGTATCTGAAAACCACACAACTTTTAACGTATTTATCCTCACAACATCCCTGGGAGACAAGGAAAAAACAGCTACTAATCCTTCGTAACTTTTGTTCTTCAAGATGTGTTGGTCATATCCATTCCACGCTAGTGCATACGTGTCACATGCACAGTTGCTGAAGAATTTTCCCTTACTGATATCTGTAAGACAGGCTCTAGTGCCTGTGGAGCTGGATGCATACGCATCTGTATAAGGGGTGTCACTGGCTCCACACCCCTTCAGGTCCTTCTTGCTGGTAACTCTGACAGAGGGGCAAGAGGGTGGGTCATCAAAGGGTCACGAGTAACACATGTTAAAGAACAACAGTTAGGAAAGGTAAGTAACTGTTTTTTCTTCAAGTGCTTGCGCATGTCCATTCCACACTAGGTGACTCACAAGCAGTACCCTTGGAGGTGGGTTCAGAGTTTGTGGACATGCTGACTGCACACTCCTCTCCCAAAACTGGCGTTGTCATGGGCCTGCTCGGTGATAGCGTCGTGACACATGAAGATGTCCTGCACTGGTACCTGTGCAAGGAACGTTGCTGACAAAGCCTGGACTATGGTAGAATGAGCAGTCACGATGGCTGGAGGCAGAACTTTCGCCTGCTTGTAGCAAGCTCAGATAGGGGCAGTTATCCAGGACAAGATTCTTTGAGATGACAGGTAGCCCTCATCCTTTCTGCTACTGCTGCGAAGAGTTTTGTAGACTTGCAGAAGGGCTCAGTCCTCTCAGTACAGAAGACAAGGGCCCGCCTGACATTCAATGGATGGAGCTGACATTCATCAACTGTCTTATGAGGTTTACGGAAGAAGACAGGAAGAAAAATGTCTTGGTTGTTCTGGAATTGTGACACCACCTTTGGGAGGAAGACCAGATAGGGTTGCAGCTGGACCTTATCCTTGAAGAACACTGACATTAGGGTTTTCATCTCAGAGAACCTTCTAGCCAAGGTGATTGCCACCAGGAAGGCAACTTTTCAAGAGAGAAGCAGCATGCAGTAAGATTCTAAAGGCTTGAAGGGAGATCCTGTGACCCTCGACAGGACCAGGTTTATGTCCAATGGGGGAATTGGGTCATGAACCTGAGGGTAGAGTCTCTTCAGGCCCTTGAGAAACCTGACCATCATCTCGTGGGAAAACACTGCTCTGCCCTGCACTGGAGGGTGGAAGTCTGATATGGTTGGAAAGTGAACCCTAACAGATGAAGAGAGTCAGAACTTGATGTTTTAGGTGAAACAGATAGTCCAAGATAGACTTCAGAGAAGACCAGGATGGAGAGAGATTCCGTCCAGTGATCCAACAAGAGAAACGTTTCCATTTGGCCACATAGGTAGCAATGGTGGAAGGCTTTCTGCTACTTAGCAAGACTTGTCGGACCTGTTCCAAGCAGGCCTGCTCTTCAGGGTTCAGTCATGCAGTAACCATGCCATGATGTGCAGGGAGGCGAGGTTTGGGTGAAGAAATTGGCCATGGTCTTTGAAATCAAGTTCAGATAGAGTGGGAACACAAGTGGAGCTGCCAAGGAGAGGTCCTGAAGCATACTGAATAAATCTATCAGGATAACCTTCACCTTGTCTCGCTTGATTTTCAGGACCCTGTGAACCAAGGGTATAGGTGAGAAGATGTATAGTAGGTAGTCTGTCCAAGGGAGCAGGAAGGCATTGGAGAAGAAGCCCTACTGTGCCCACACAGCAAACAGAATTGATGGCATTTCCTGTTCTGCAAACAGGTCCACCAGGGGAGGCCCCCCACTTCTGGAAGATGACACTGACAACCTCTGGGTGAAGTCATCACTTATGGTGAGAAGAAAAGGATCTGCTAAAGTGATCCACCAGTGTGTTTTGGGCTCTGGAGAAATGTGATGCCTCGACATGAATGGCATGTTTCAGGCAGAAGTCTCACAGCCACAGCATCTCCATGCATAAGGCTGAAGAGTGAGCCCCTCCCTGCTTGTTGATGTAATGCATTGATGCAGTATTGTTTGTCAAGACCTGCACTACCTTGCCTGAGATCTGGAGAAGGAACACTTAGTAACCCAAGAGTACCACCCTGAGCTCCCTGATGTTTATGTACAGGGAGAGTTCTTCTTGGGATCAGAGGCCTGAGACCTGAGTCAGTCGAGGTGGGTTTCCCACCCTAGGTCTGATGTGTCCAAAATTCAGGTAACTGACGGATGTGGGACAGCAAAGGGTATGGAACCTGGGTCTCTCCACCAAGTCAGCGAAGCAAGGACAGGCAGCAGAATCGTGATTATTGAGTCCAAGTGGTGTCTGCTCAGGGAGTAGACTGACACTATCCACATCTCTGGGAGTCTGATGCGTAGCCTTGCGTACTGCACCACATGCATACATGCTGCCATTTGACCCAACAGTTTGAGGCAAACCCAAGTGGCTGTTAGTGGATGGGTCGTGACCTGGGAGATCAGTTAGTCAGGCTGGCTGCAGACTCCTTCAGCTCCTTGTATGACTGAATCTTCCAGTGGTATAGCACCATCATAGCTGCTTCTATGCCACCACCTTTCAGCACTTCGTTAGGATTGCGGTAGGGCAAACAGAGATGTGGCCATGACACCACTGCATCCAAACCATCTCTGGCTGCTAGAATGGCACTTTGGGATTCTGGGTAATTTTAAGGCTTCTCATAGCCACTGCTAACCCTCAGCCTCTATTTATGTACCAAGTATCATATGGGAAGCCTAGAGAATCTGCCCTATTCTGGCTCGGAACAGGAAAGGCCACTCAAGCAAATGGAAAAACTCCAATTGACATTTGTGGGGTTCAGGTCAGGCCCTGAGTTACCAGCGCAGAACACCGTGTATTGTTTAAAAAGTGTAATTATGTTTAATTTCTCTGTTTTTTATGATATGCTTATTAGTGCAAATTCAGATTTTAAATTCACAAATAACTGCTTGGACTACAAACAAAAACCAAGGTTTTCTTGGTGCCAAAACCTAGAGAAGCCTCCTGCAGCATGACAGAAGACAAATGGCTGGTTCTAGAATTAACAGCTTGGGTTTTATAATATTTGTTTATTTTCTGTGTTTTTCCCTGATGTTATTTTCTGCTGTATGGGGAATACGGCCATTCTGCAGACACGAAAATAAACCATTTTTTTCCTAGGCAGTTTTACAGTTCTAGCACACCTTGCTTAAACCCATCTCAACTGTTGTAAAGCAACCTCCATCAACCCTGGACTACCACATCAAGATGGCAGGTTTATCCAAATGCATAAAGAAAGAACACAGCAATTTCCATAAGGGCAGCACAGATACTGTACTGAACACGGCTCCCTTTTCTTACTCATTGCCAAGGCCTAATCTTGCCCAGCCCTGCATGGGTGTGCAAGGGCTTTAAAGTAGTGGCACGGTGATCACTGCAGTGCGGAGGAAGGAAAGGAAGACAGACCACACAGGAGGATTCTATACTCCTTGCTTTTTACTTGCACAGTTCCATTGTGGATTCTTGTGCAACCATTCAAAGGAGTGAATTTGGGGTGAGATAAGGCAGACGAGAGAGGTTTGGGGGCAAGGCCAGGGAGCCTAGGTGAGATCAGAACAAATAGGCAGATTCAGTTGCCCAAACCTCCGCAATCAGTGACAACAACCAGTACAATAGTCCATAAAAGTGAAAGCAGTACACAGTCAACCTGCACTGACACTCCACATCCTGTGGCATCTATTCCCCTTACCTACAGAGAGATAGCCTGTCCTAAGTCCATTTTACTCTGACTTTACAGACGGAATCAGTATTTGACCCTCAGAAAATAGGCCACAGGAAGACCTTAAGTAAACAAATCATGCATGATATTTGGCTGCCAGCATAAGAAAACAACTGTATTATTGGAAGTTATCAGCAGTTTGCACTACTAAGCTCTCCCTTCCTTCTCCCCTGAACAAATAATTAAAATGAACCAAAAACTATAGGAGAGGAAGACTAAACGATAAAATCTGTCTACAGACATTAGGCACGGAAACAGCTGTACTGCTGACTATTAATTATCATAGAAATCAGATATGGAAAAAATCATATTAAGTCATCAAGTCCTTTCTTTTGTCAGTGCCGGATTGTTCCATAACATACATTTTCTGATGCATTGTCTGGTCTAGTTTTAGTATGACCTAAGTGATATCTTCCAGCACGTCCCTTGGGAGACTATTCCGCAGCCCCACTGGCAGGACATTTCCCTTCTTTAGCAGCAATTTTCCCCGATCACACTTGTGAATCCTCACAATATATTCAAAACCACAAAAAGAAAACAAAACGTTGAAAAAAAAGAAAGCGTTGCTGAGGTTTCCAAAGATGACAAATGTTAGAAGCAGCCCTGGCTGCTTCATTTTTTGTATCGAAGAACGATGTAAACACATTGACAGATCATCTAAAAAAGTAGGGGAGGAACGAATATTGGATCACATACTGAACTGAAATTGAGATATCTATCCTAATTCTTAGAGTAGCTCAGTCAGACAGCTGAAATTCAAATACAAGACTGTTAAGTATGTTAGATATCCTGATGTATCTGCTCTTATCAGCCAATGGCAAGAGGCAGATGCACCCCATGTTGCGATCAGGTCCCAATCTAACAAAACTAGTGTTGCTGCTGCTGCTACACATTCAAAGGCTCTGTTAATCCTTTCCTCAACAGCCAAAACATTAGGGGCAACTGGTTCTCAACTGCCTTGCACCTTACAATGCCTTGCTGAAGTAGCTTCCACCTGGGCCGCTCGCAAACAGCCTGCCAGCATGCAAGTCACACCTTGAGTGTGTGTGTGTAACTGCAACCTGCCAGTTACACTCTGGGTCTCACCAGCCTTGGTTATACTGCAGCACCCAACACCCAACACCCTCCTCCCCCAATCCCGGATCATCCCCCAGAAATGTATGTCTTGTACTGCCTAGCTCTCTCCTGGACATATAGATATATTAAATGTTATTCCTTTATGGGAATAATATGCCAGTTTATTGTCTTAAATACAGTTAACCAGACACTTCAATTTAAACACACTGAATTAGATAAAACAGTAAAAAAAAAAGTTGATTAAGTACAAAGAGATACGTTTTAAGTGAGTACAAGCAATGTGGTATAAAAGTCAAAAACAGCTGGAAAAAAATAAAGATAAAACACTTACTAGTGCCTAACTTAACAAACTATAGTAGATTCAAGCAAAGTTTCTCACCACATACTTCCATACAGACCAAACTCTCTAGGTCAGACCCGCTACTCTCTGCCAAATCTAATAGCTGTTTTTCTTCATCTTTCCTTTGTGATGCCAGAAACAGAGGGACGGGTCTTGGGGTGTTTCCCCTGCTTTTCAAGAGAGAGTGAAACTTTAAAAAACATTTCCAGTTGAAAACCAAGAGACAAAGAGTCTACGTGGAAGGATGTTCCCTGCTGTCTTTTTTCACCTGTTTGAGCTTTCTTTGTTTTTCCTTCCTGCTTGATGACTCTATTTATGCTTAAATGCAAATTAAAGCAAGCACACATTCCTTTGTTTAGGACAGACCTGTTTGCTGACTTCTGCTTGGGCAGGACTGTGCGATTTGGAACATCACACACAAACACTCCCTAAACTATGAAAATAAAGCTATTTGGTCTTATTTTAGGTATAGCATAATGGATGGAAATGATCCAAATATTTGCATCTAGTATCAGGTTCTTCTCAATACTATCATATAAGGAAATCTTATAACTTCACATACAATGTTGCCACATATATTTTATCAGGACAAGACAGACTCGCAAATTCTGAGTTTTCAAATGAGACCTTATAAAGGATACCTTGTACAAAGATTATTATGATAGTGTGCTGGGTGTGAAAACAGGGATATATTCTGTCATCACCCCCATAACCTGCCATAGATAGAAATACAAACTAAATCAGAGAGGGGTGACAACAGTGGATATAGCTCAAGCACTGCGCTTATTATGGAAAAAAATGTATTACTGCTGCTATAGAACAACAACTAGGAATTCTCTTCTACTGGCTAGCAAATTAATACGCTCTGAAACAGGTATGTGCCAGACTGACAGAGATGTAGGAGAGACACTGTTAACACATGTGCAGTAAATTCTAGTTTCCTTGTTTAGAACAATAAGGAAGAAGATTTACCAGAGGGAAAAAAAACCACATGTTGCTTTACAACTTCACAATGAAGTATATATATTACACAGGAACATTTTTTCCTGCTCAAGTACTATTACTATATAATTCCTGCTGGAGCCATCAGCCCCTATTTTTGGATACTAGAGACGCTACCTCGCGAGCAGCTCAAGTATAAGAACGAGACTTCCGTCACAGCCCTTATTACTCATTCTTAATGAACCAGAAAGGATCGCTATTGAGTGATATGCAGAACTCTTTCTTACTCGAGTCCTGAGTGGACTAAAGTAACTAGAGATATGAGACACACAAGTTGGGTGAGGTAATATCTTTTATTGGACCAACTTCTGCTGGTGAGAAAGCTCTGTCTAAGCTTGAAAGTTTCTCTCTCTTACCAACAGAAGTTGGTTCAATAAAAAGATATCACCTCACCCCCTTGTCTCTGGGACAAAAAATGGCTACAACAACACTGCATATAACTGGAACTATGGCACAGGAACAGAAAGAAAAATACATCTTTATGCATCAATTGGATAACCATCCATCCAGACCCAGAGACTTTATTTCGTGTCTAATCTGGGTTCTAGTCTTTAGTCATGTGGAATCTGTAGCAAGATTTTTGAGTACAGCTCACCTGCACAACATATTCCCAACCTTTCTTCAGAACAACGAACAGGCCCGAAGAAATGACAAAATTGCTCATTTATGACCAGAGGCAAAAATACTGAAAGTTTCATTTTAGTTTTCCAGTAGCTTCACTGTGAACTCTCAAATACACAGACTAGATAAATGTGTATGAAAGAATGGAATTTATAACTTCACCACACACTTACATTGTTCCATGGCAAACAGTCCTCTAAATTACCTCTACTCTGCTGCCTTACCACCTTTCAATAATTTAGAATACACCATTTAAAATACATATATTAGCAAAGCTTCAAGGCAAAAGGTGTGTACAGAGTTATAAAAACACTCCCTGACGGTTCATAAAAAGTAATGTGAATGATTTAACACAGATTGGTTCGGGGAGTGAAATGGGAAGAGAAAAGCAGTTAATAGAATTGTTAACACTCAGTTCTTGCACATCAATACCCCAACCAAGGAGGTCTCTCAAGTTTTGAGTGTGAATGCCTGTTTGGTTGACAGAATTTTCTTACCTCCAGCACTCTTCCTGTGATGTACTTCTCACAGTTGTCACATTTTATGCCAAATTTAGCATGGTAGTCCATTTCACAGTATGGAACACCATCTCTAGAGAAAAGACAGACAATATATAGATAGTTTCAAAGTTGCCTATGGTTCCTTTAGCAGATTACACAGCTAAACCTTTTTGGCATTCCAGAAAAGGTTGATTACAAACCTCTTTTCCCTCCCCAATCTCATTTATCAATTTGGTAAAGAGCTGAATAATTAATGAACAGAAAATTATATTTGGCTCATCCAAATTTGACTCCTCCAAATTGATCTCAATCCCACTTTCCTGCTTTGCACTGTTTTTGGCAGTTTTCTCTTTCTCCATAATAAGATCAAATGTCTCTTACGCTCAAAGACATTATAGTACTTGCTTTGATAGTCTTACTCATTAACTTATTCCATGTGTTTCCTACTCTGAGAAATAATTCAGTTGTTATTTCCACTTACTGTTCTATCCTTTATAAAATGTCAGCTACACCCACTCTCAACTTGGATTGTACAAGAATAATTGCTTAATTCTGTGGACATTCTTTTGAGTTAGGAACTTCCCAAGAGCATCAAGATGCCAATGTCTTCTCTGTAGAAGGTGACTATACAGAGATCAATCTAAATGACAGAAAGATCTTTGAAATATGCCCATGCATGCAATAAACAGCAGAATTTTGGGTGGTTTTATTTGCAGGATTTTAAATGATGAATAATCCAAATTTACAAAGGCATGCAATAGGAGTTTCAAATCTCGTCTTTTGGCTCCAAATAAACTTTAGCAATTTATGTTGCCCCAATTAACTAAAACAGATTATATTACACCACCAATAACTCATCAGAAAACTCCTTGGATTCTAACTGATCTACAGTAAGGAGTTCCAACCACTATTTAAAAGATCCTGATAAAAGAAGCAAATATTTGGATAGCTTCCACCCATTGTGCTACACCTAAACTGAGAGGAAATAGCCTTATTTTTGAGTTTAGGGAGGTTTATGTTTACATAAATTCTGAGCTCAGCCTGGTGCCAAGGCTCTAGGACCCTGCAGAGTGGGAGCCTGACTCCAGTCCCAGCGCAGAAGGCTACGCAGCAAATAAAAGAGCCCCACAGCCCGAGCTGGGTGGCACAGGCCAGCCAGAGGTTTTTCTTTGCTATGGAGATATACCCAGAACGTAGGTAAGAGGAGGGGAGGCATGCACGGAGCTAGACTGCAGTAGCATTGCCCCTTTTTGACCTGAGTAGCTAATCAAAGTTCAGGGCCCTGGAGATGTTCCCACTGGAAATAGAGATTGATGGAATCTGGTATTTTCTTTGATGCAGTCTTATTAGTTACAAGATTGTAACAAAAATCCTCTTTCTATGAATGCAGGAGAAACAAAGAACAAAAGAGGCAGTTTCGTAGTGCAGAGGTCCAAGCCTCTTTAGGCAGCAGACACGAGTGCTCTCTCTAGCTTCTTCCAGGTTCACACTGTGGCTACAGTGCTTTTGGCGCTCTCTCAGTCTTGTCTTTTTGTGCCTTCACCTCCTTCTACCCAAAACTATTCTCAGTCAAAAGCTCCTTTTATTTTAGGCAGGGGCTTCTGTTTAGAGTTATATATGTATAATCGACACATTCAGAAATTACTGTTCATCTGCATGGTTAAAAAACTATTTTGGATTTGGTGAACACAAAGTATTAGTATAACCCTATAGTAATCTTGCTTTGTTTTAACTATGGAGGTATGTAAATGTCTCCCTCTTCTAACCTCCTCATTCACCTCTGCACTGTAAGGTAGTCATATTGAGGGGGAAGGATGGTCATGTACCTAACATTTCTTCCAAGGAGCTCAAAGTGCTTTATAAACACTAGCAAATTTATCCCCTAACACACACAAGTCAGCAAATATTTCTTCCCATTTTAACTGATGGAGAAGTCAAAATACATAGGTAAGAGACTTGCCCAAGGCTACCACAGGCATCCCAAGTAAGCTCGGGCAAATCATTTCACTACGTGCCTGTTTCTAAGGGAGAAATTAGCCTGTCTTCTGAAGGCCAGTAAAAGAACTATGTTCCACTTAGACCCTCAAAGCAGGGCCTCACTGGAACTTCAACTGGCTTTGAGCTGCCTCTCAGCATAGCTGTTAAATTCAGGGTAAGCAGTCAAATCCACTGTGTGCACAAGGATTTGGTGTGACAAAAAGACCAGAAATGTATCACCCCGATGAACATTTTTAGGATATTGTTTCTAGCATGGAACACTGTGGAGGGGGGAATCTTTTTGTTCGCATCCAAGCACCAGTATAATCTGTCAAGGTCAAACACAGATAACAGAGTCTGCTCAAAAGAGGACCAGGACTCGAAGAGCATGACTGGTTAAGGTAAGGACTGAGGGAGTGGATTTGCCAAAGCACCTAAGTAACTTAGCAGCATAAAACCCATGGATCTTGTGGTCCTAAATCACCTAGATGCTTCAGCAGACTCTTGGGTAGAAGACTGCACTTACCCTTACTCCAGTATGCCTGGCTCAAGCTAGCAGTTTTAGTTCATCGCTTTCACTAACAATTTTAAAATTTAAGAAAGAAAAATCTATGCTTTTATAATTACCAAAGAATGCAAGTACAGGCTTAAGAACATGCAACAACAAGCTAAGCAAATACCTTTTTGTAACAGAATGCTGCAAATGAGCTAGAGTCTAAGGATTGATGAGCTTCCTTCATTTCCACTTACTTGCTGATGTACTCTGCATTCAAAAGTTTGCCACATGTCTTGCATCTAAAACAGCCCAAATGCCAGTGTTTGTCCAAAGCTACCAACGACTGTCCATTTTTTATTTCTGAACCACAGCCCCCGCAATCTGCAACAGAAAAACCCTCTGCAAATTAATCATACTCTTCATGCATAATTGATCACGAGGGTGCAATAATACAGGCTACTGCAAGACAAGTATCCATTGGTGTTATCATAGCAACTGCACAAGGAAATCTGGAATCTCATTACTTGCTGCCCACCCACATGTGCTTTGTTCTGGGTGGCAAGTTGGATAGATATAATATCACTGACAGTGTGACTACTTAAAAGAAACATGAGTTTTTTGAATGAGTTGGTTTTTACAGGTACTTTAATAAATTTGGAGTGTATGTATACAATACGTAATAATGCCATCCCCAAGCTTTCAAGTCATGAGTCAGGCCCCCCAAAATTCAAAAGATTGGCCTACGAACAATAAGATATTTAAAAATAATACATTCTAGGTTCTTATTATTGCCTTGTTTTTGAGTCTTTAGGTTACACTCAGGTCATGTTTTCAGGCTTTTCTCTGCAACCATGAGGGTCAGAAACATTCTTAAAAAAATAAGAAAGCTACAAGTTTCATGTAATAGCTTGCCTCCAGGAGCTGGGGCTTTAAGAAAAAACCACCAAGTTTCATAAGACTCATTATCAAATCATGAGAGTTGATAACGCAGGATGTACCACATGTGAAAGTCAATCATGATCACTGGCTACGTATTTCTTACTTATTTATAAAATGCACTTACCAACGCTAACAAAGTTCTAAGCATACATACAAAAATTACAGTATCACACAACTTATTTACATTAAGAAAATAGACTATGTCCAAGTAGCACCATACCACACCGATACTCACTCATTCCAACACAAAGATTTAAGACAAGATTTAAAAAGTGGGTTCTTGAAATTAGACTTCCAAGTCCATATATATAGGCAGATAAATAAGCGACTGGATTTGCTGAAGTGCAGAGGATTCAGCCATACCCACTGAATTCCCATTAACAAATCCATCACTCAAATTTGGAAGAAAAATATAGGGCTTCTTTTTTTTTTTTTAATCTGAGGCTTGGTCTACATTAGATTTACGTCAATATAACCCCTGAGCGACGCAGTTATGCAGACCTAACCCCTATTGTAGATCGTGCTATGCTGATGGTAAGGCTTCTCCCATTAACATAGGTACTGCCTATCGGGGAGGTGGAGTATCTATGCCAACAGGAGAAGCTCTCCCGTCGGCATAGTTTGCTAAGTCTATTTCTACACTACAGCCTACGTCACCAAAACGTACGTCATTCAGGGGTGTGAATGCCACCGCCTCCCCACCGAGTGCCATAAGTTACCCCGACATAAGCACTCGTGCACAGTGCTACGTTGGTGGGAGACATAGCTTATCCCACCAACATAGCTTCTGTCGCTCGTGGAGGTGGGTTTTTTTATGCTGACGGGAGAGTACCTGTACAGCTGCACTGCTGGAGCACTGTACATATTGACATAGCCTAAGCGCTACAGCAACACACCTCTATCAATACAGCTGCGCCGCTGCAACACTGTATGTGTAGATGAACCCTAAGTGAAGCAGTATTAAGATTTATATTGATTTAAGGAGTCGTGCTTCAGCCCGTCTTCTGATATTACCAGCTCAGTTTGAACATTGAATGAATAAGAAAAACTAAGCTTTAAGTTCCTAGGAGGAGATGTTGCCATAAATATTTAAGGCAACAACAAACATGTAAGTAGATAATCGCCATGAAGAGTTTTATAAAAGCAAAACAATTTGCAAAGGACTGGAACTGGGCAAACATGGTCTTCAGGAGCACCCTCAGCTCCTCCCAGGGCAGACCTCATGATACTGATGTAAAAAAGGAGAACGATACAAACCTAGAAAAACACTGTCCCGTATAATTAGCATGCAAAATACAAGGCATTCCTTCTCATTCACTACTTTTTCAGTCCCATAAAAGTGTCAAGCTAATGAAAGCTTCTCTTATTTCGGAGTTCAATAAAATAAAAGGGGACTACATGTTCCCAGTTATCTTGTATTCAGGTCTATATTATGAAAAAGTAACGTCTCTATAGATTTAAATGGATCCATGAAGCAAAGGAGCCCAGAGTGGAATTTTTTAAGATGCAGGGAAGCTATATTAATGGTATGTTTTTATTTTAAGAAGGGACTACTTGCATGGTAGGAAGTGTGGTATCGGGACTCCAGTGTACCCAAAGGGTATTGCTAGTGCATAGTTCTAGATCGCAATAATACTTACAACAGAATGCTTATATAACACTTCTCACCTTCGAAGTGTAACCCACTGGTAAATGTGTGTTACAAGTCCCTCTTGGTGCCAATCCACAGAGGATACAAATTATTATGGCCCCCAGCTATGTAGCAGCTCATTCATTTAGCTCTGGATGTCCCTGGTTCGATCCCCAGCATGTTGGCCAAGATGGTGACTGTTACACCGCACTTTACAAACATTAATCAGTTAATTCATAACACCAGCCTCGTGAGGTAGGCAGTAGGCGATTATCACTAGGAAACTGAGGCAGAAAGGAGAAAACGTCTTCCCAAAGCCACAGAGAGAGTCGCAGAGACAGAAGTTCATGGCTACCAGTCTTATCCACCCATGTGCTCCACTGGATTTAGTAAGATTTCCATGAGGTCGGCTTTCAGATTCATACTGTGACAGTTCACATAAACTAGGGCATGGACCCAGCACTATCAACTTAAAAAGAAGACATGAATTTGATTACAGTGGCTACTGGTGTTGGCTGTGCTATGGGAAGGTCAGATCATCATGTGGTTTGGAGAAAAAGTGGTGTGTGTGAGTGTGAGAGAGAGAGAGAGAATAAGTAAAACCAATCCTGAAACAATGCCCATCACCGATGACAGAATTGAAACCCAAGACAGTAAAAGCGAATTCACAATGTCTCTTCTATGCTGGGACAGTATCTTTGTCTGGGTTTGCACAGTACTCAGCGCAAGAGAGCTGCCATCCTGATTGGGGTCTGTAGGTGCTGCTATACAAAAATCAGGATACGTTAAAATTTGTCAAATATTTAAAATTGTAATTAAAATTTTGAATTTCAGTGAAGATAGAGTGGCAAACATTTTCATAATTCCTCCTCTCCACTCCCAGTTTTTGATCAGTTAAGTCAGTAATGCGGACAGGAGAGACTCCAGCTAAGGAGCAAGAACCTCAGTCTGGTTAAGCAACAGCTATAAAAGAAGACAATAGAGTGTGGCTCAGAAGCTGCACAAATCTACATGATTAAATGATGGCCTATAGCCTGTCAAACCTGCAGTGTCTTGAAAGCAGAACTGGAAGGAAAAATAAATAAGTGTTCTCAAGGTTTACCAGCAGCATTAGTTGGAATATACTCATGAGAAAGAAGAATGCACAAAATCCAGACCATTACGACAGAATCAAGACTTGAAGCAGTTGCAGTCTAAAAGAAAGGATCTGAAAAATAAATAAAGAAGGAGCATATATATATTTTCAAAAGAGAAGCTTAAAAAGGTGTTAAAATATGGAGAGATTGTGAGAAAAAGCAAAGATCTAGTTACAAAGCAATACTAGCACCATTGTCACAGTAATATTCCTTCTCTTCTATGCGAGCTCAGTTGAAGGGGCATGTGGAAGAACTCTGGATGCATAATGGCAGTTTGACAGAGAAACGACAGAACCAGGAATACTTAGATACCCGGAGTCATTTAGAGACACCAGAAAGGAAAACAAACAAGTCCATTAAGGAGGAAAAAAGATGCACAAAGCCATTCAAGATACAAGAAGATTGCTGCTGGTAAACTGATTCCAAATCAGAGAAGTCTATATATAAATTTTTGAAAAACTGACTTCCTGAGCATAAGTTCTGTTTAAAATAAAAAGTGGCATTTAATTGCTTAATTGTGACAATAAAAAGGCTACCAACAAAATAGCCTAAAGAAGTGTAATAGTAACAGCCTTTTAATGAGCCAAGAATTATAGCAGTCTATGTTTGTTTGCCTTTGGTGGATCTGTGAGACATGAGGAAAATTATACTGTCTCTCTTCAAGACCATTATGCTGAAACCCAGCACTCCTGGAAATCAGCCTAGCGCAAAAGCCTTTACAGTGCAGAGCAGATTGCTGAAGCTCTGCTAATAAATTAACCCCACATTTGGGTGTGTGCCCAGACCTACTCCCATAAGACACTACACACCTCAGTATAGGTTACCTTATAGAAAGCAGAAATCTGTTTGGGAATCTGCATGTGCCACAGCTTTTAGTTACTAATCTCATTTGATCTCATCTATAGAATTTTACTTTTAGAGACTTAGTACATATACAGTGTATTTGGCTGTCATTCACTCAAGCTTTTGGCTGGCAGAGGATAAGTATTTTGGGGTGTATTCTTCTTTTAACAGCTCTCTTCCCTATTATATTCCTGATAATTAAAAACAAATACTGCTGTTGCTATGCCAACTATGCCTATTGATGTAAATCCCTGCCTACTTGCCTCTGAGGTAACATCTTTTGCTGACTCATTTCACTTCAATCAATAGATTTGTAGGATACAAATGAATTTGCTGATATATTTTGATATATTGTCAATACACACTGTCAGAAAAGGTTTTACAGAACAAGTCCATCAGAAACTAAAGAGAAAAGGAAGGTGTTTATTTATACAATCTGATTGCTTTCTATGAAGATGTGACTGGTTCTGTGGATGTGGGGAAAGCGGTGGACATGATATACCTTGACTTTGGTAAAGCTTTTGATACGGTCTCCCACAGTATTCTTATCAGTAAGTTAAAAAAGTATGGGTTGGATGAATGGATAGAATGGATGAATGGATAGAGAACTGGCTAGAGCAAAGGGGTCAACGAGTAGTGATCAATGGCTCCATGTCTAGCTGGCAGCTGGTCACAAGTGGAGTGCCCCAAGGGTCGGTCCTGGGGCCAGTTTTGTTCAACATCTTCATTAATGATCTGGAGGATGGGGTAGATTGCACCCTCAGCAAGTTTGCAGGTGACGCTAAGCTAAGGGGAGTGGTAGATACCCTGGAAGGGAAGGATAGGATACAGAAGGACCTAAACGAATTGGAGGATTGGGCCAAAAGAAATCTGATTAGGTTCAGCAAGGACAAGTGCAGAGTCCTGCACTTAGGATGGACGGAAGAATCCCATGCACAGCTACAGACTGGGGACTGACGAGCTAGGCAGCAGTTCTGCAGAAAAGGATCTGGGGGTTACAGTGGATAAGAAGCTGGATATGAGTTAGCAGTGTGCCCTGGTTGCCAAGAAGGCTAATGGCATATTGGGCTGCATTAGTCAGAGCATTGCCAGCAGATTGCGGGAAGTGATTATTCACCTCTATTCGGCATTGGTGAGGCCACATTTGGAGTAGTGTGTCCAGTTTTGGGCCCCCCACTAGAAAAAGGATGTGGACAAGTTGGAGAAAGTCCAGCAGAGGCTAATAAAAATGATTAGGGGACTGGAGCACAAGACTTATGAAGAGAGGCTGAAAGAACTAGGCCTGTTTATCTGCAGAAGAGAAGAATGAGGGGGGATTTGATAGCAGCCTTTAGCTACCTGGAAGGAGGTTCCAGGGAGGATGGAGCTAGGCTGTTTTCAGTGGTGGCAGATGACAGAACAAGGAGCAACGGTCTCAAGTTGCAGTGGGGGAGGTCTAGGTTGGACATTAGGAAAAAGTTTTTCACTAGGAGGATGGTGAAGCATTGGAATGCGTTACCTAGGGAGGTGGTGGCATCTCCATCTTTGGAGATTTTTAAGCTGCGGCTTGACAAAACCCTCGCTGGGATGATTTAGCTGAGGATAGTCCTGCTTTGAGCAGCGGGTAGAACTAGATGACCTCCTGCGGTCCCTTCCAACTCTAATATTCTATGATTCTATTTAACAATTAAAGATTCAGTGGCTTAGGATGAGAGCACAGATCCAGATAGGTGTGTCAGAGAGAGAGCGATTCCCATTTTTCCTCCAAATCCTGGAGTTTAGAAGGGGAGGCCAAAACGGAATATAGAGACAAAGGAGGCCAGAACTTAAGTGAACAGACAGGAATGCTAACTGGTCTAATGTCAAAGAACTAGAGTTCAGCAAGTCCACAGAGATTTCCTGAAAGCAAACAGGACATTCCTAAGATGGATTCAGAGATGGACTGGCTGATAAATAGGGGTGCATCGTTTGTTTGCATCTTAGTTTTAGAGCCAAGTCAAACTCACATGAATTTATCAGATGGGTTAACCTGAAATAAAAATTGGTCAGCATTTTCCCTGGTCCATGTCTCAGTTGCCTGAAGACAAATATTTCATGCATCACTTTTTTTTTATTCAGAGACATGTTCAGTGAAAACACGACATCTTTTTTCAAGGTGATATTCCTTTCTTTCAGTTGTTTTTTAGACAGTGAATCCTAAGTGCCATTTATTGCCATCTGTAGCAGAACTACACTTTGTCATTTTGGACTTTCATTTTCAAATTCAGCTAACAGATTTCTGAATATGTTTGTCCATTTCTACCATTGCAGAAACAATCACTCAATCCTGGTATTTGCTATATGCTGGAAAAATAACAAAAGTAAATGGCATGCTGCTTTCTTTCCCTCAGATTTTTCCAAGCTATTGTTTACAATCTCTCTATTACTACTTGATCTAGTGGCTGCCTTTATAATTTTTATGTCCAGACTTCTGACTAAGTAGCTGTTGTTCTTCCCTTTCTACTTATATATACACACCTTTATTACAGCAGATTTTATGAGCGATCAATTAAAAAGCACTGTTGCCCTGTCAAAGATGGCTAGCACACACTTCCTGTTAGCATCCTTTGCCCTGAAAAAAATGGCCACTTCATAGTTACTTTAGATACTCAGAAAACTATAAAAGTCATTTCACATTTGGTTCACTGATTTGTTGCAGTGCGAGCTATAAGATCTAGGATAGATAGGAAAGTAACAAAAGCTTTTGTTGTTTTTGTGGTTTTCGCTAGTTGTTTCTTTTCAATTTTGTTAACCGCAAAATGACTGGTGTGTAACAGATCTTGTGAGGAGGAATGTATGCCAATAGGCTACCTCACCAGCTCGTGGAAAAAAAAGCGCTCCCCAACCACAGGATTTCAGTCCCTTTTCGTCAGAGCTTCTGTTTAATTTCTTGAAATATAACTGTTTAACACAAGTTCAGCATCCCATTCATGTTCTTTCCTCCTGACCACGGTCTTCGGCGGGAATCTATCTACTCCTTGTAGCTCTTACTCTCCTTCATAGCCTGCTCCCTGAAGGTTTCACTGCACAAGCTATCTTCCTGAGTGTCACATATGAAATGTGTTCTGTTCCCTCATCCAGGGACTGCCGCAGAGCTTTCCTACACCCTGCAGCTCTCACTAACAAGTAAAGTATTACTGGCTCTTATGAAGACCAGGTGGTCTTCAAGCTATCCCTGACCTCACAGTATCAGCGGGGAGCCAACTGATTAGCACAGGTGGGGTCTAAGGTCAAGTCCCTGTGATAGAAAATATCTGAAAATTTGAACATATTGGGTCTGCTCCAGCTCCCAAGGTCAAGTTAGTGGAAAGACTCTGACTGACTTTAATGGGAGCTGGATCAGGCCTATATATGGATGTTTAATACTTGCCCATGTTTGAGGATTTATTCAAGGAAAGGACAATCTTTTGTTTTTGAAGGCCAAATTTTGCCCTGGGGATGTGCTCCTAGTGTCCAAGGAAGTCAAGGTGTACAGTATAGTCCTAAGCCTCGAAATTACTATAAAACACTCTGTTTATGGGACACGCTGTCAATGGATAACAGTATACGCTATTTCAACAGAATGTGAAGTAAAATATGAATTCTAAGTGAATAAAAAGGAGGAGAAGGGTGTCAGGGTTTATGACTCCTAGGCGACATCTGGTTCTTCTGTTGATCAATTGTTTCAGCAAGAGTTAGTACCCTACTAAAAACTGCTAAACAAATTCTGGTGGCTCATTGAGAAAGACACGGCATGTTGAACTACATCAAGATATGGAAAGGGAAGATGACTCTGATCAAAGGGAACTGGAAGCAAGAATAGGCAGACCCTGCAGTAATACTAGGAACAGCCAGGCCTGGGGAATAAGCTTTGGCTGAAGTTTATGTTCTGCTATGATTTGAATTACCAGAAAAGCCAAACCGCTGAAAAGGGAGTAAATTTGATTTCACACGGTGCAGGTAGATTTTATTTGGAGCAGGGGGAGACTGCCACTGTCCACACAGAGATTTGGAAAGTTACTCAGAATAACAGCAGACATCTCTACACGCAAAAATTCCATGGACGTCAATGCACTGTGCCGATTTCTGCAAGCTGAAGGTCTGGCCCAGAATATATTGCCAAGGAGGCTTGATGGAAGTCTCAGCATTCTTGAGTAAAAGTCACCCAGCATACTGTGTTCAGCCGATGCTACTGTGCAATAATATCCTGCAGCATTTTGGTAAGCAACACTGAGCTCAAAACAAAACAAAATAGTAAGCCATGCAAGTTTATACAGCTGCATCTACCTATTAAAATATGGTTTTGAGGGTAATTTGACAGCAGAATATGAAATATGAAACAGTGGAGACATTGTCTCCCCAAGTTATTCTTTACAGAAAGATAAATAGTCATAAAGAAAATAGAAATGAAAAGATCTGAAAACAACAGAATTTTAATACAGTCATATATCCATGCATGTACCCAGTACCCAGAAAGTTAGTCCTGAGCAAAAACACTGAGAAAAAACAAAACACAAAGGCAATCCAATAGGAAAAAATTCATATTAAAAGAGAATATGCTTTGGTGGCCTGTACAGAAATAACCATATTGGGCAAAATCAAGGAAACACTCACTGAGGCAGGATTTGGCAAAATTCACAATTGCACAAAAAAGCAATATGATTGAGGGTTCACAGATAACCAGCTTGGAACGCTTCAGACTATTGGCCAGCCTGTAGCACTAACAGACATCAAGTCAGTTGAGATCTGCATTATACCCTGCAAAAGGTCACAGTGAACCCCATCTACAAACAGTCACACTGCAAACTATTAACCAGTTTGTTTGAAAAGTGGAAAGGCAAATCCAGACGGCATTCAAAAGTCTTTTTCTCATGCTCAATCCTGCCAACGGTTACAATCAAGCAGTGTTTGGCCTACTCATTGCAGTACAGTGAGCGCTGTGTAAGAGCTGGTCCCTAAGAGACTTTCTGAATGTCATGTACAGCATAGGACATTCAATCTCTGTGAATTATTTATAGATAATTAAATGAAGTTGTTCTCTCAGGCATCATGGACCTGATCCAAGCCCCATTCAAGTCAATGTCTGCCTTTCAATGAGAACTAGATCAGGATGTGTGTAGAAATGGTGGGCTAGATTCACTCCTGATTTACAATGGCTTTGGGCAACTTATGTCAGGGCCTCTGATAGTGAGCTCTAGCTCAGTTCAGTTCCTTCCCTCCAAGTCAGCTTTAGGAACATAACAAAGATTCCAAGAGAAGATCAAAGTAACAACCAAAAGAGGCCTTCCAGCTTTCAGCAAGTTGGGAGGGGTAAGATAAGCCTTTTCCCCTAGGGATCCACCACTAGAGCAGCTTCCCCTTTGTTTTTATAGCACCAGCCCAGAGCAGGGAACCTGACTTCCTACTGGTAACTCCTTACAGGCTTAACTTAACAGAATCACACACATCCACGCTGCCTTATTCACTAAACTACAAACAGATTGAAAAAAGACCTACTTACTTCGCAGGGCCTGGACGGGAAAAGTGCTGTTGCTGCCAGCAGGGGGCAGTGAACACTTCTGGCAGACACACTCCTTTCCATTGAAAGTCACCCGGTCCCCGGGAGGAAAAGGCAGCCTGCAGCAGGAAAAATGAAACCATGACTGGCAGAAAAGCCTCACTTTCTTACTGAAGTCAGACATCACTTTCCATAAGGGAACTGATCATTATTGGGGGGAGGAGAGGTTGTACGGGTGTGTGTTACTTAGCCAAGTTTTCATTCATGCACCCAATCATGTCACGTCACCAGGAGGCTATCAATCCGGCAACTTCAAATGCAGACGTTAAAGCTATTCAAGGAAAACTTGCTGAAGACAGGAGAAAATACTCAAAAGCCAAGGCAAATTCTTAGAGACATGGTGACTGGTGGCTGATAACTACCAATATCAGTCTTGGAATTGAGAGGGGACTAGAATAATTTGTTTTTAATGAATATATACAAGTGTAATTGCTTTTACAGAGAATAAGCCAGGCTATGAAAATGTTGCAAGAGGGCTATGAGTTTTCTTTTTGAAATTAAAAAAAAAAGTAATCTTGCCCAGCTATGATCATATCAAAGTTCTTCCCTGAATCCAGTTATTCAGAAATCAAATACTTGCAAATACTCTTGGGAGGAAATATACCCCCCGTTATAGAACTGGATGCAACTTCATAAAGTTGTTTGTTCTATGGAACTAGAGCTCTGTTTGCATTTTATTAAATGCTTCCACCTATTAACATCCTCACAGCTAAAAAGTTCCCCTTGTTAGATAGTACTTGTGAACAGAAATTGCAGAGGTTTGTTTGGGGAGGAAGAGCTGGGCAAATAGCTTTATACCGCAGAGAGGATGGAGAGGGGTTTAAAACACATTTCTGTACAGAGTGAAATTCACTCCATACAAGGCCTACATACCACTAAATCACAAATAAACCATCAAAATATGGCTTAATTGGGATTTAAGTGGTGCATCAACATAATGCATACTTTCTGGCCAGAGGTGAATTCCATCTGAGGGGTGTATTTCACTGAAATGCAATTAAGAAAATTCTGCATTATATTTGCCATCCCCTACCACCCAAAACTACAAATTATGAAATATAATATAAAAAACTCTTATTTGAAAGACTTTTTTCTGTACAAAGGCTTTATATACACTCCTTGCTAAGTAGACAGATTCTTTCACTCCAAGAGTAGTATAAAAACCTTTTTCGGGGCAAGGATTGTCTCTTACTATGTGTTTGTATCACATAATATAACATTGCATAACACAATGGGGCCATGATCTTAGCTGGGGTTTCTAGGAGCAGCTGCAATACAAATATGAAATAATAAGAAAATATTGTAAACAGTACGCCTAATAAGAAAAGAAATCACTAAGCATATATCATGTTTTACATATAATGCAAGGAATGACTAATAACAAAACAGCTACCATCTTAATAGGAAAACGATCTACCTTAATTTAATTCAAATGCTGAGTTGCATTACCATTGTAAATGTGAAATCCAGTATTTAAATCATTTTAGTATTTTAATAAAATAGCACATATTAAGTCCAGAAGTCAACATATTGATCATCTAATTAAGTTTTCTGTAATTAGACCACAGAATTTCACCCAGCATTTCCTGCATCAAGCCCATTAGCTTCTACCTGAGGTAGAGCCTATTATTTAGAAAGACATCCAAGTTCGATTTACAAACTCCACGTGATGGAGAATTTATTACAGTCCTTGGTAATCTGCTCCAAATTAATCCCCCAATCCTACAAACAAACAAACAAACAAACAAACGAACAAACGAACAAACGAACAAACGAACAAAGATAACAGAAGCTATTTTACAACTACACTAAAAATCTGCTGTCTTATTCTTGCATTCAAACGCACAGCTACATGTGCAGGGCAAAATCATCACCCTATTGTAGTCAATGGGAGCTTTGTCCTGGACTCAAGGAGATCACAATTTCACCTCCATCTAAAGCTAGATCATCCAACTGGACCTTCTACTGGGGAGTATCAGTAAAATGGCAGGTCTCTCTGCGCGGCATCAGCACCACTTACAGTTATGGAGGAACTGAAGTAGTAGCAGGAATTTGTAACAAATAAACTGGTTTTAAAAATATTTGTATATACGCCATAGAATATGGAGAATATATACTCCATATATATTCTAATTTAGTAAATTTTTATAAGCTTTCTAAAGTGTAGTAACTAATCACCAGTCACCGCAGGCTTCTTTTAAAGAGGGGTGAAGGCATTCTCCAAAAGAAGTTTCATTCATTTCTGCAGAGCCAAAGATGGTGGACAAGCAACAGGACTTCAAGGGTGGGGTTGAAAAGCAGGAAACAGTGAAGTTCATTCTGCAGGACTCTGACAAAGATACAGAAGGCCGTTTTCCTTCCATCAAAAAAAATACCTTTTAAATTGTTTGAAAGTTGAAAGAAGACATAAAAAGGAGTCTGAAAAAGGGTAAAAGGCAGGCAGCAAGACCCTGATTCAGTAAAGCTGTTGCCTTCAGTAGGACAAAACTCACTTGCTTAAACTTAGGCATTTGCTTATGTACCTTGCTGAACTGGGGCCAACATTTGAGATCTACCATCTTTGACAATATCCCTTTAACTATCTATCTTTTCTCTTTCACAGGCAGCTAGATTCATGGACTTACAAGCCAGCAAGCATGATAGTTCATGAGAAAGAGATAAAGGTCAATTAGTGAGGTTTCAGTTTTTGAGCGCTTTAGCTTGAGGTCGGGAACATATACAGAACTGGACATTAAGAACAGCACATCTTCATTTGTGCATGACAGTTCCACATAAACTATTACCTACCAAATGCCTTTGGCTACAGGATTTAATTAGCTACTTGCACATAAGCATTCAGTGTGATTTCATGGTGGCGCAAGGGGTTAGAAGTATTTTTAAAACAATGATTTTTGATTCATTCCATGCAACTCTCTGAGATAACTCGTAGTGTCATATGTTGTTGTTATATGTGTTATGACATATTTGATCAGCATAGTTTATCATGGTCACTTTCCTTACTAATGGATTTAGTTTTAAACGACCTTCATAGATTATTTGATTATTGGCCCCAATACAAACTCAAGCACTGGTCAACTTACATTTCTGATGGAGGGTTATACTGAGTAAGACTCCAGGGGTCAAATCCTGTGCTGATTTGGCCGAGGATATTTAATATTGGGGAAGAATGAGGCAAACACTGTTTGCTATGAGCCTCTGTACTTTATTAAGTTCTAGACAGGATGATTGAAGAGAACTACAAGAACTCAGGCAAGACTGTCTGGCACAGGAGGCACTAGGTATTCAGATATTCATTGATGATTAGGTCAGAAGTGACCAACGTGATCACGTAGTCAGACCTCACAATTAAAGGAGTCATAGTTCCCCCTTTTGGCAGGGCACTGCTAGTGTGTGGCACTGACCCCTAAGCCATCAAGCCACTTGTGGCTGTGTCTATTTAGCCACAGTACCTAAGGGTACACACAGTTCATGCAGGTTACAGAGACTGACAAGTTTGCTTCTCCCTAAGAGGCACAGCAAATAATAAAGTTTTATTTCATAACATGCATCAGAAAGCTAGTTTATAGGGAAGTTTATTAATTGTCTGGGTGTTTCACTACACACACCACATATGCAAGTCCTTTGCTTCATGAACTCCAGAAATATTTCAGAAAGAAACATTGGCAATGCCCACACAAAAACTAATGGCCAGGTTTTCAAGAGTGTTTAGCACTCAAAAGCTCCCATGCAGACCCCCAAATTAAGAGGCCAGATTTGCAGAAGTGCTGAACAGCTGGGAGTTTCCTAACTGGTAGCTAAGCCCTTTTACAGTTCAGTGTGATTTGGGCATGATGAGCAATTTTTATGCTCCAGCCCTAGGAGCTTCTCTCACTGTGCAAACTGATAGCTTCAGTTTTAACCTGAAACCTCCTGTGGTGCCCTGGGCCCATAAAAAAGAACTGGCAGAACATTATAACCAGGGCTATCCCAACTCCTCTGCCCCATACTGGTTCATTCATTCTCCATGAACAAAAACAAGTGACTTCATTTTACAGGGTGCACTGTTGCCTAGTTTTGTATGTCCAATTGCCCCTCTGCCTAGTCACAGTTAGTTGATTAATTTCTTGTGGATATCAGCAGTAAAAGTGAGTCTTGAGGAGAAATTTGGAGGTGGAGAAAGTAGTACAGGTCTAACAGATTAATTCAAGGAGGGCATTCTATATGTAATGTACAAGGGAAACCCCTTTTTTGGTTTACATTTAGGTTGGCACAAACGAGTGACTTCACATCGGGCCCGTCCCTAACATTAGCTCTATTCATTTCCACAATGCTCTGTTTCATTTCTTTTGTTATTATACCCCTACAGAGGGGCTTCCTAATCTTTGATGACATATAAAGTCTCAAAACTCTGAGTCCTATAAATCACATGTGGAATTTTCTGTCTGTGTACCTGAGTCTCCACCCCATAATTTATCCTCCAAATAAGGGCAAGATAATTGTTTCTTCTCTCCACAGTTAACAGGCTTTCACAGAAAGCACTGTCTTAGGTCTTTAGGTACTAGTATCACTGGGGGAGAGGAAGGTGGGGCGGGGCGTGGGGGGGAGGAAGTGTGGCTGTACACATATAGTCTTTCCAGAGAGAATACAGATCAGCACAGGAAGTGTTTTTGTCTTTCTTTTCTGGTGGCAGAGGTTGAGATAAGGCTCCCCTCCCCAGCCTTCACGCAAAATATTCCTGGGGGCCTCCCTCAGTGTCTGTCTCTTTAGAACCTGCATTTGTGTAATTAAGATCCATATGGTCAGAGCAAGATAGAAGCAAACAATGATACAAGACTTTAATTCCATTATACTATATTTCACAGAGTCACAGAAAGGCAGAGCTAGAAGGGACCTTGAGAAGTCATCAGAGCCCAGCTCTCTGCTCAACGACAAGTAAAAGATCTGGTGGGGGGGGGAGACCCAAAACCACAACCTTTGAATGTCTTCTTCATTCGTCTTGAATGAATTCTTAGCCCTAGAATGCCAATGTATTACCTATTGCATTGTTTCACATTTAGTTCTTACTTTTCACATATACAATATTTGTTATTTCTTTTTTCCACTCACTGACGTACCAGTGCTCCATGGTAGTGAGACACTAATCCCAGTTGGCTACCCCATGAAAGACATGGATTACTGCCCCTGTTCTGGGACATGCAGTGACCAGATATTACAAAAACAGTATTACCAACAGGTCCATAAATAGTATATGACCAAGTTTTTTGCCCATTGCTTTTTGTTTTCCTTTCTCTAATTTACTGCACATGATTTGGTTTTCTGATTGCTTTTACTACTTAAAAGAAAGCACGCTTCCACATCCCACCGCTTGCTATTATAATCTTGCCTTTTCTGAAGCTGAGAAAGCACTGTTGCAAGTGTCACTATGAGAAGTGTTAATTCAAAAAATCATTGGTTTGCTATTCAACATATTAAACAATTAATTAAAAAAAATATAAATTACTTTAGCAATTACAGACACACGGATTATAAAGGTGTTTATTCCGCAACTAATCCTGGAATGTGCTAAACACGTCTTGGATGAGTGTAGTGTCCTCAAAACCAAACTTCTAAAAAGAGACCTGATTTTCTGAAGGTAAAGATGATTTTAAAATCCTGGCCCCAAATCAGCTTGTTTAATTTCTGAAAAATGGTTCTATTTTCAGTGGTTTTCTTTGACACCAAAACCAAATTCACTTGAATACATTGAATTTACTGCCTACTTCCTACTACTTTCACTGAGCCTCAGTACAAAATCAAATATTGATGAAGAACATCTAATGATGTTTGAATAAAGACATCCTTTCTTACACGAAACAGAAGTGCAAAAACTAGGTCAGATGGAAATATGCTGATTTACACCACCAGCTGAGGATCTGGCCCAGTGTTTCTAATGTAAAAGGATGACAGGATTCTTCTGTTGACCCAACTGCTAAGCAGACGCTGCAACCCTGCAGGGAAACACTAATTGATTCCTGCTTGTAACATGGAGCACTGTTGAATTGGATGGATGCGATATGAGTTGGAGTGCCGTTCTAGGGGAAGAGGCTATAGCAAGTTTGTGCCATTGTTTGTCAGCTTGTGACAGCACCAATTGGGACGCTCAGCAGAAATAAATTCTTTGTCCTGACTTGTTTTTAATCCAACCATTTGGTGTTCTAGATGAACTGAGCGGCGAGGTTGACAGAATTTATTTGGGTGAAATGCTGTTGTATCGGGATCTGAAGTTGTAAAGAATAATTCATATTTTGTATGTCTGCATTTAATAGCAATCTCTGTAATAGATTGTATTTATGGTTTTCTCTGTGCTGTGGTTCATCTTGCTTTGTTAGGAAGCAAGGAGTTAAGTAGTTTAACCACTACAGAAGCTTATTCTGACCTTTCAGGGAATTGTTTCCGCTGGAACCTTAAACATCCATTCTACAGACTGCAATAAAGAGTATGGTCTGGTAAATAATTTAGGTTTCAATTATAAAACCTAATGAAATTCTAATTGAGGATTCAATCATACTTACCAAGAAAATAATAGTAAGGAGTTTCTCTTCCTCTCTTAATTGAATGACTGGGTCTGAATAACACTGGTGCCAAGAAGAAAGGGCACCAGAAATTTGGTACCTATTAGGTTTATTTATAGAGGGAGTCATTAATGCACATCTGGATTGAGAAGGCCCAGGGCAATTGTGTGTGCATTGATATCCTCCATCCACCCTTTGAACTTTAAATTATGTTACTGATAATAAAGTGGGGATGCTAATTGTTTCTTTCTATGTTTTTCTGATGTCCTTTTTCTTTTTCCCTTTTGTCCTTTTTGTTTACAGTCTTCAAAGGGAACACGTTTCAGGATAAACAAGAGAAAAATCAACAGAGGGGGGTTTTAAGAGTGACTTCCCCTTAATCTGTCCACTCAGTTATATCTGGGTTGATATTGTCTGTTTTTGTTGTTTTAATAAGGCTCTCTCTGTCTTAGCAGTAAATGTTCATAATTAGTCGCAAAGAATAACACTGCATTTCCATTTCCTTTTAATTGTTATTACAAAACTGCGTTTCTTACAAATTCTCACTGAAGTCTCAAACCATTGATATACAGGCATCTAGTTATTTGGACAAAAGGAAATCAAGCTATGGTTCAGTATCAGTCTTACTCTAGTACCCATTCAAAAAACTTTAGTTACAGGGTTAGGTCCCGATCCTGCAAATACATGCATGTGAACAATCCTGTTGAACTCAATGGAACTCATGACTGAAACTCACTCCTGTGAAGAGGGCCAGCACCAGGCTTAAGTTGAATATCTATTTCGGAAGTTATAATGGTACACAGACCAAAGCTTACCCTCTGCACACAAGTAAATATAAAGTTACTTGCATGTGTAAATGTGTACAGGATCAGGATCTCACTGTGTATTTTCAATTTCCATATTTTCTGGGATGAGTATTCACCTGCTTTTGTAAATGAATTTTAACGTATCTATTTTCACGTTAACTGTGTTTGCAGCCGAGTGACCTTCTAGGACAGTCCAGTAAACACCAGAGAGGTAAGGCAGCAGCGGTGTCTGGAGAAAAGAGGTCTGACTACAACAGCAGCTACAGATCCTCGGCACCTCAGCAAACTGGGAATAAGATTTCTCAAAGTTGGATATGCTGCTTGTGGCACAGGGAATTAGTGAACGCTCCTAAAAGTTTGACCACAATAATTAATTAATTAGTAGTAGTACTAGTAGATGGCATTGAAAGACTGAATTATTTCAGTTCAAAACCCAATAAATGTAAGTGATGGCAGAGTGGTAGAACCAAATGCATAAGAGGGGTGCCTTGTTGACAGCTAGGGAGGGTGTTTTGTTTGTGAGCCTCCTCGTGGATTCCTAGCTTTTGTCTCTTTTGAAATATGCATTTTTTTTAGTGGTGTGGCAAACTGCCAGCTTCCCTCTCGTGGGTCTCGTGCTTTACCTCCATTTTCTGTGGTCAGGACGCCCCCAAGTACCTTGCCTCCTCTGGCTGTAGCAGAGCTCTGTCTCCTAGCCTGCCAGAGAACCTTCTCCCGCAACTGCCCAAGACCTTCTGGCAGCTTTTCCTACAGGTGTTCCCTCCCCTTCCTCTAAGGAAAACAGGGTTTAAATACCCCTGGCACCATCCTTCATTGGGCCCAGGTGTCTTTAATTGCCCTGCTGTTTTCCCCTCTGCCTGCAGGGCAGAGGGTTTTTAACCCTTTCAGGCCCTCATATTGGCTCCCGCACACCCTTTTAAAGCCGTCCAGCCTGACTTTATCACAGTGGTAAAAATAAAGCTTTTATCTGGAAAACATACCTGCAAACAGCACACACAAAACAGGCTGGGTGGTAGGTTTTCCCCAGTGCTGAAACCACTTCCCCCTCAATGAATTCATCACAGCTGATGCACCGTGTCCCATAAAGTCTTTGATAGTCCAAAGTACAGATGTAGTCTCCCTGTCTCACAAAAAATCCTCCTTGAGCCAGATCACATCCACAAGCTACATGGAGAGAAAGGACAAAGGTTTAGAGAACTGAAAGAGTGAAACTGTATCTATAATAAGATGAATCTTCTTTCACGATCAGCACGTTTTTCTATATATATATAGCAGATGATCAAGCAGAGGTATCTTAATATTTGGGGCTCTTGAACACAGAACACCCATGAGTCCGAAGGCTGCTACTCTTATGGCTTCCATAAGCTTGTTTATTCCATATAGAAACACTAACATCACAACGGAAAGCCTGAAGCTTAGTCTAAACTACAGGGTTAGGTCAACATAAGTTGCCTTGTATTGACCGAGCTGTGGAAGGGTCTTCACTTAAATTTGGCTCCTGCTGGCATAAATGCCCCTTTCTATGCCGATTTAGTAACTCCACCTCCCTAAGCGGTGTCAAGTCATGGCAGACACTGCAATGCTTACATTGACTGTTACTGGCTTTCAAGAGCCATCCCACAATGCCACACACTGACAATACAATCGATATATGAGCCCCCTCGTGAGGACGCTCACCACCAACACAAGGAGCCAAGTGTGCACATTCACAAGTGATTTAATAACTGCGGTGGCTGTAATGCTGACATAAATTAGGTCGACATAATTTTGTAGTGCAGACATGGCCAGCATGCAGAGCAATAAATCCCCAGATGAGGGGCTACCTTGGGAAGCTGTTAGGAGATGCACCTTGACCACCACATATAACACCCACCATTACCTTCAATAACATTTTTAAGAGAAAGAGATTTAAACCCTCATTCTCCAAAGCAAAAAACCAGTCAGTAATTTACCAGGATTACAAATTTCTATTGTTTATTCCATAACTACCCATTATAGAACTCCTGTGAGTCATCCAGCACTGGTGAATGACTGAGACGGGACAGCAACTTTGATAGATTACTGATCTGCTGTGGTATGGCAATTCCTAAAGGACTGTGCACAGGCATGGTGTAAGGACTTTGGGGAGTTAGCAAGATGACTTTCTGGAAATACAGTCTCAATGTAACTGATCCTTATTATATACAAAGCGTGTACGTGGGAGAGATCTTTAGGGCCACCCACCCCCAAGCCTCCTGCTGCAGAAATGGAGCCCAGCTGCTGCTTCTTTTCAACTCTAGCAATCAGTTTTGATTTCCAAGGCTATGACTGAATGGGAAAAGGATTAGAGACTGGCATTTTAAAAAACAAAAGAAGCTGAAATTCTCCTTTGCACAGCCCAAAGGCTGGCCCTAACAAGGGCATGTGCAAACCTCAGGAGCTCCCTCCAGTTCATCAGTACAAACAGGGATGGAGCCAGGGTCATGTTTTGAGGTTACAGGGGAGGAGGGAAAGGAGAGAGCCAAGAGCGCTCTGGTTGAAATAATAGGGAGAGAGGATTATCCTCCTCTAAACTGCTCTGAACCTAACAAAGGCTTGGAGTTGGTTGAGAGAAAGGGTAGATGTTCAAACTGGTTCTTATGCTAGGAGGACTGTCAGACCTGTCCCAAGTCACCGCAGCGTACTTGCTGTCAAGTGCTCTGACTCCATTTCTGGAAGAACTGCTTTTGGGAGCAGTCTCTGCGGTAACATACCATGTTCAGGGTCACACTAGGCTGAAATTCGAGATGTCAGAAGGACAGAAGAGGTATGTGTGTCATGCAGGCAATGCTACCAGTCATCCACAGCCCACAGAAGGAAAGCGTAGGTGTTGCTAGTAAATTTCTCTGTGTTGTGTGCATGTGATGTTAACACCAGAGCAATCCAGAGTGGCTTAGTTTTTAAGACAGCATTTACAGTATGCTGATTGGTCTACATTAGCTTTGTTCTTTCTCTTAATTAAGATCAACGATAAAATCCTCCTAACTTCTAGTAAGTTCATACAGAAGAATATATGCTTATTTTTTGAACAGTAGGGCATAGCTAGCTAGACATCAGTTTTCTAGGTAAATGTGGAATATTTCTGCTATGTATAGATTAGTGTGACAGAAGCATAAATCAAATATGGATTTAAAGATGAGAATAGGAACTGCTGTTCAGGGCTTTTTTAAATTAACGACATTAATGTTACATCTGAAAATTGCTAAAAGCTATCAAGTAGCGTCTAAACCTGCAATGACAATCGTTTGAGGAAAGAAGGTGAAGCATGTAATTAGTTTCTTCATTTTCCTTGTAGAAGATTCCTTTATTCCAGTAATGCTCAACCTTGCCACTATGTGAGTGAACATAGTCCACAAGATCATCAATAGATTTTAAACACATTTAGAATATAAAAATACCCAGCACAGGTGATTGCTATTATAGGCATGAAAACTACCAAGGAAAAGTTACACTTTGAACAGGCGTGCTCTGTTAACACAGCTGGCTAACAGCGCAAAGGCAGAATTACCCCATCAGTCTGTGTTGCAGTATTTTTTGTTTTAAATTGCTGTTTTTGTGTGCCCGAAGACCCTGAGAAGTTTGCCACAGATGTGTTGTAGAGTTTCTTATTCACAACCCAAGATGTGTTATGCAATATATATGCCGTGTTATGCAGTACATATTCAGTCACAGCTTTGTGCTGTGAACAGAGAACTCCATGTGTCATGAATAATCACAGAGGGACAAATTAAACACAGTTCAGCAGTTCTGCGAAACTGCAAACTGTTTTACGAAACCTGGAGTCCAATTCTGTAAGTGCAGAATTCAGGGGACTCTAACTGAGGTCAATGAGAGTCCCAAACACGGAGGGCCATGCTGCACCAGCCTTTGGATTAAGGAATAAGATATTCTGTCTCAAAGAGAAACTGACAACCCAGTGTGAGATGAGGTGGAACAGTCAGGAAACACCCGGAGGTTGATCTTATGAAGTTTTAAGACAATCGTCTTCTCAGGGTATGTCTACACTAAGGCTGCGTCTACACTGATGGCGGCAAATTCACCGCCGTCAGATCGATTGCTCTGGATCGACTGAGCGGTCTGTGTAGACCCGCTCAGTCGATCCAGCAAGCGACGCAGGAAAACCTCCCCGGTAAATGGCGTAGCGCTGCGTCGAAGGGAGCGCTGTTCCCTTCGACGCAGCACAGTGTAGACGGCGCACAGAGGAGACGCTGCAAAGTTGACGGGAGATACACAAGTGATTTATGTCACTTGCGTATCTCCTGTGGACTGCCGCCGAATCGCAAAGGTGAGTGTAGACTGGGCCTATCTCAAGCTCATAGGGCTTAGGATGGAAGGCTGTCTAATTCCTGGATCCTGGGCTCTAGGACCCTGTGAGGTGGGAATATCCCAGAGCTTGGACTGCAGCCCAAGCCAGAATGTCTACGAGCCCCAGTCAGCTGGCACAGGCCAGTTGCAGGTTTTTAACTGCAATGTAGACATGCTTTCAGGTGCAAACAGCATTGGAAGGAGCAAGCAAAGGTGAGTGTCTCCCAAACTCTGGGGAAGGAAACAGCTAGTTCCCCAGAACATCTGGGCAGAAGACTTTGCTGACTATCTTCCCACCTCTGGGTTGCTTGTTTGAGTCCTCACTCTATCTACCCATCCACTTTAGTTGCACCATATGAGAAATGGAAAGAACTCAGCACGAATTAGTGCTGCTTCAGACAGGGAAGGGTTTAGGTGCAAAGAGGAAAGAAACTACTTTTGGGTTCCTTAGAGGAATAAAATATCAACTTTAGAATATAATCTCAAAACCCACTTATTTTAAAGAGAAAAAATATTTAACCATTTAAAATAAAATTACTCTCTTTAGTTCAGGTACACAAGTCATCATTTTTCCTCCATAAGTGCATAATTTGTGAAAATTTAAAATATTAAGAAAACTCAGAACAGCTTTGTAAAAATACTTGCTCCCTGAACACACATGAAATTTCAAGTCTTTCATTCTACTAATTACTGTTTTAGAGGGGAAGAAACTATTTCTTTTCTGTTGGCTGTGCTAGTTTCTATATAATGCCACAGAAAACAGAAACTGCTAAAATATTCACGTTCATAGATTACATAATGCACAGTTTGTTCTGAATCAATTAGCTCTGTAATAAATGGATTGGTCACGTATGGCCTATACATTTCTTCCTCTTGTGTGATCTGATCAACTCCTCAGCTATGTTCTCATCAAGTCTTTCTGTTATAATTCTGGTTGCTTACCTGCACAGTAATAGTTTTCAAAGACTTAAGGTCTGTTTTAAAATGTGTCACACACACCACCACCACCTTCCCCTCTCCCAGCCCCTTGACATGGTTCAGTGAAAACAGACATCTTTTTCTTGAAAATGTTGGGTCATTGAAAAATAAATAAATTAATATTGAGGAGAAATTGCAACCATCTCTGATGATCACTGCCAGTTTTATAGCTATGACAATAGTATTGTATTACTAAGGGTCCATGAGCAAGAACAGATTTTCAATGCCTTAACACCTAAATTCTTTTAAATTGATTTCTTCTGAAACTTGGTGTCACCTTTTAGCTGTGTAAATTTGGTTCTTTCACATGGTCATCAGGTGCTTCCAGAGCATCCAATAGGCTGCCCTGAAAGCAATACTTCTATGGGAGAAGACTCCTTGAACCAGGCCTTTTGCATTGAGAAACTAGAGCAGGGTAGGCTCCATTCACCCTTCCTTTAATACCTTATCTTAGAGGCTGAGGAAGGTCTTGTGAAATTCCCAAAGAAACTAAGACTCAGGTGCCCTCATTTACAACAACAGCTATTTTAAGTGTTTTCTGTTCACTTTGTAGGCAGGCTCCATTGGTTTAAGGTGACTGCAAACCTGGCACACTTTCCACTGGGGATTTCTCCCAGAGTGCAGGGGATTTTCTGGGGGTTAAAGGTCAGTGTTTTAGCCTGACACAAGCTCCTCCCTGCAGCACACTGGGAATATTGCGAGGGAAGGGGGAAAAGAATGTATTCAGAGCACTGCGCACCTACAAAATTTGGCCTCCATTCAGAATTGATTTATTGCTTTAAAACCAAAACAAAAAAATTGCAAATTACAAAAGAGCCAAAAAGAATGAAAAAACCAAGTGTTGTGTGCCCAGGTACTGAATTTTACAGTTCTCTAATCTAATCATAGGTCTGGCCTTTACAATGAAATATTGCAGTCATACACCATTCCACTAATGGAAGCCTTTGGCTCTTTTAGAAAACATTTAAAAAACATTCAATGGCTGTGTTTTAATTTTTCATGAAAGAAGTTGCATGTGCCCAGTCATGACACAGTAAAAGGCTGGAGAACTAAAGACTCACTCTAATTATACAATGGCATGACAGACAGTCCACTGTGTCAATGATTCACAGAAAACAGATGCATATAACATATCTGCTGAGAAGACAGTGACTTTTGTTGAGCAGTTCTCTCAAGGCCTTCTTTCTTTAATCCACCATGCCCCTTCCCAGGGTCCCCACATCAGGGGGAAAGGGTACATTTACCAGGGCCCGGAGACCCAAACCAGGCTGCAACCCCCATTGTGTGTGTGGGAGGTGGCCCATGTTACAAGTTTGTACTGGGCCTGAAAAAATTATGCTTGGACCCTGCCCCTTCCCCCTCAGACCCAATCACACCCTGTCTCAAAACACAGGAATGGGGTGGGAGGAGGAAGCTGATGTAAGCAGAGAGCTAAGCTGTATATAAGCAAAATTCTCCACTGGTTATCTCTGGCAAAGTAAAGTGGCTTTTAGCAGCTTGGAAAATCCGACTCTCAACTTGAATGATTCAACTGAACCATGGGATCTAACTTCAGTGGAATTGCACACATCCAACCGAAGGATAAGTTTGGCCCTATGTAT
>ML675624.1:70986351-71000814 GCA_007922155.1 Mesoclemmys tuberculata
AGGTGGTCAGGGATTCAACCCTTTGCTCTGGATGTTTCTAAACTTCTGACTGCTGGAAGTTGGGACTGGACAACTAGGGACAGATCACTCAATAAACTGCCGTTTTGTTTATTTACTCTGAAACATCTGACATTGGCCACTGTCAGAAGACAGGATACTGGGCTAGATGGACCATTGGTCTGACCTATTATTACCATTTTTATGTTTTTACTTATGAAAGTTTTACATAGTCCACTGTCCCAATCCAGCAAAGCAGTTAAGTATGTGCTTAATTTTCAATTGGATTTTAATGGGACTCTTTATGTGCTTCAAGTTAAGCATATATTTAAGTGCTTGGTAGAGCAGCACTTTTGTGGTGTTATTAGAATAATGACTAGAATTTGCTGGGCTGTATGTTGGAGACTGTACCGATTCATCATCAACAATTACTTATGCACCAGTAAAGAAAACCTACGGGAGAGAAGATGGGGGTGGGAAAAAAACAAAGGCAAATCAGAAGAATGAATAAGATGAATAAACAGCCTGATATACATTATGGGCTAATTAAAAAAACCTATGGTCTAAAAATGATCTGAAAACCCTTACACAGGATCTGATTGACCACTGCACAATTTTACACTGGCATGACTCCCATGAAATCACTGTGAAGCTGGTGTGACAGAGTAGTAGATCAGGCCTCAAATCACTAAGCTCTTCAAGACAGATTGCCTGAGTGTCATGTCCACTTCTCACTTTTTCCTGGTATATTTATTTAACATGTTTTGGACTACAGGGCCCTGAAGGACTTAGCTTGTGATGAACACATTGCTGATATTGTCTATTGAACAACCACAGTTACAGATATTCCATAGCTGGCATTGAGAATGCAAGGTAATGAACCACAATTGAGTTGTTAACTTTATTTTGGACTCAAATCTTACTTGCAAGTTTCCTGTAAATGGCTCCTCTCCTGCAACCTGAGAGCCTTTGGTTTTACACTATGTTCAAATGTAAATCCCTCAGATTACACATAGGAGCTTTTAACATGCTTATTTATAGCCCAGCAGAGGGATTTGATCTCATAAACAAACCACTCCCTGTTACCAAGTTACAAATACCTTCTAATTCTTTCCTTCTCTAGTAAATACTCTCTGTCCTAGCTCTTCCCATTTTCTCAACTGTATCCATTGCAGTTAAAATTATTGGCTCCAATTTTCACTTACACTCAGGGTGTTTTCCACCACTCCAATCACGTAAAGGGGCTTTACATGTATACCCACTCAGACTCTGAGACTTTGGTGCCAGTTTTCATTATTTTTATGTATTATATATGTTATTTCAATGAAAAGAGCATGTTGTTAAAATAAGCAAGTTGGTGGCATGCTGAAAATTCATAAAACTTACAATCCACATAGGGATAACCATCTAGCAACATGATAATACATTCAGTTGATTTATAGCTAGTAAACCAGGCAGCAGAATATACCCCTTCCCACTTTACTCAAAACTCACACCCTCCCCTCAGCAAAACTAAAGCCCTATCAAATAAATTGGTTCTATGTATCACTCGTGTGTTCACAGCTAATCGTAACTCTTCCCAACGTAACATCGTCTGCCATTAAAAACCAACTGGATAAGACCATGAGATACCTCACTGCACAGCTTCCCTAAAATCAGTACAGATATATCTATACCCTTTGGTCATGGGCTTTTAGCTAGTTTGCGATCTTCGTGACAGTGTGCCTATCCAAAGCTACTTGAATGAACCGCTTAAGTATGATTTTGTGAGTAATGTTATAAGATGTTTTATTAAATCTTAAGACAACATCTATTGTTTTCCCTTCATCCACTGATTTTGTTATGCTACTAAAAGGGACTACAATCAAGTTTGCCTAACAACTTTTTTGGTTTGTTTATTTGTTTAATTAACCTGTGCTACCTATTGCCAATGGTTCCTTTACCTTCTATCCCATATTGAAGTGGTAAGTCTGCACTAGAATACTGTCTATAGTTTTGAAAAACCAGACCCTAAAAAGATGTCAATGAATTGGAAGTTCACAAAAAAGCAATAAAATTATCATTGGATTTGATTTATGAGGAAAGATTAAAACACCTAAATATGTATAAGCTTGGCCAAATGATGACTAAGGTGGAAAATGTCTACAAGTATTTAAAGGGTCCAATCACCAAGGGACCAATCATCATCTGGAGCAAACTGTCATAGCTCCACTGACTTCAGTGATGTTATGACAATTTAAACAGCTGAGGGCTTGCCTGCAAGGAAGATAACCAGTCTAGGGTGGTTTTGGCAATCATTTTGGGTTTAGCCCAAGTGCTAGGAATCAGGGAACAGATGATGTGAGCTGGCTTAGGTCTCATTCTTTTTAGTCACTGGGGATCATGTATTAAAGATTTTCTTTGTCTTTTTTTGGACATTTTTTCTATTTCTGCCTCCTGGGCTTGAAACATGTAACAGGAGTAAAAATATAGTGTTTCATCTAGCTTCATGTGAGACATTGCTCCTCTCTTCCTGAGATTTTTACATATAAAATTTAATTTATGAATACAATTTTCCATTTGTCAGAAGAATGTTCTATGGCATGTTGCTGTTATTGGAAAAACTTAACTGCTAGTTTAAAATAGGAAAAAGAAAAGAAAATAGGAAAAATTCCTGATCTAGCTAAAATACAGAATTTCTTTTACTGACTGAAACTCTGCACATATTACCAGTGTCATCCATGCATTTCTATAAGACGCTAAACAGCAAATGTCAACTTCATCCCTCAACATACAATGTGAGATTTTTCTGGAGGATGCTATGGAGTTGACATGATGATTTTACCACTAACCTTCTAGTGTACATGAATTCAAAATCTACTCCATAAAGTCGATGTTTGTGATAGAGACAGTAGAAGCACCTAATTGAAGACTTCTGAAAAGACATACAATTACAAATCAATCAGGAAAGTGATAAAAGAAGAGATCAGGGGACTGACCCGGCTTCCACTGAAATCAGGGTAGAACTGCTGACTTCAGTGGGAGCATGACTGGAGCCAAAATAGAGGAAAGAAGGCCCCGTTAGCAGGCTTAACTTTGTATAGGCCTAAATTAAAAGGCTGTCTTCGGAACAATTCTTGAGTTTTATTTTCTGTTCTCTAATAAGCTTATTTCAACTATAACTGAGTTAGAATTCAGCAGCAATGTCTTTCAGTGGAGAGAAGTCTTCTGAATGGTACATGACATCTGAGTAACTCCATCATAAGGCACCATTACATGTTTTCTTCTTATTTCAGGATACTCTAGCAATGCAATACATTGGCAGAAGGCCTCCTGCATATACCACAAAGTCCCCATGGTAACCTTGCATACGGTGGGATCAGGGATGTTGGTGGAGCAGCCACGTAAGGAAACCTCTGGGTCCCACTGAGACCCGGGCTCTGCACTAGCTATGAAGTGACCGATGAGGAGAGCATTAAGAAAAGGCTGGTGGAAGGGCCAGCAGATCTATGCTTACATGGAAACTTCCTGTGCAATGAAGACATGGAGCGATAGCAGTCACTGCTGGTTATTCTTTCTGCTGGAGTTGTGGTTGTGGAGGTCCACAATGATTTTCTGCTGCAGCACTGGGGCCTCCAGGATAAGGGCTAGAGCACATAAATTACTGAGTGCAAAGTGCAAGAATTTCATTCTGAACAAGTACACATGAGCTCTTCTCAGCCTACTCATTAGTTAATGTCTGAAAAGTGTTTTGAAAGTGAAACTTGTCATAATAGTCTTACTATTTAATGCATATTATAATTATAACAACATGGAAGATTATGTACAGATTTTAGTCCCCTTTAAGTCTCTTAAGTACTGACCTTTATTCCTCTAGCTCTGTGTATGTAACTAAAATATTTGTGCTGTTTAGATCACTTTATTATTGCTTACTTATCTTTCTGTAAAATTTTCCACAGAATGATATAGCATCAAACTGAACTAAGTCATGTTATAATATCTAATACTGTCCCTATACCTAATTCATTAAAGATCCATCCAGGTATTGAATACGAAATGCTGTAAGCTTTGTTCTGCAGGATTAATAAAGATGTAATTGTACTTGACAGAGGAAACAATCTGAAGGAGGAAGTCATCCTTTAGTATGCCCTTGAAACGTGCTCATCCATATTTTGAGCAGAATTAAAAATTAATCACACAACATGCATGCCAACTGCAGTGGCTCTCAACCTTTCCAGACCACTGTACCCTTTCAGGAGTCTGATGTGTCTTGCGTACCCCAAATTTTATCTCACTTAAAAACTATTTGCTTACAAAATCAGACATAAAAAGACAAAAGTGCCATAGCACACTATTACTGAAAAATTGCTAACTTTCTCATTTTACCACACAATTACAAAGTAAATCACCAGGAATATAAATACTGGACTTTCATTTCAGTGTATAGTATATAGAGCAGTATAAAGAAGTAATTGTCTGTTTGCAATTTTAGTTTGAACTGACTTCACTAGTGCTTTTTATGTAGTCTGTTGTAAAACTAGGCAACTATTTAGATGAGTTGAGGTACTCCCAGAAGACCGCTGTGTAGCATCATGGGTACACATGCCCCTGATTGAAAACCACTGGCCTCGTGGATAAAGAACTGGTCTAGGAGTTAGGTGACCTGAGTTCTAAGCCTAGCTCTGCCTTGAATCAGCTATGTAACCTTTAGCAAATCACTTAATCTCTCTGGGCTTCCATTTCCCCTTCCACTCTTAGTCTTCACAGGGGATGGTCTCTTACAATGAGTTTATACATGAGTTATAGCATGGTGGGTTTCAGATCTCAGTTGGGACCACTATTATTTACAGCCTAAAGATTAGAGCCAGGCCCACCAACAGCAATTCTAGGCCCCAGGGCAGAACAGTTCTGTGCCGCCTCTTCCAGGGGTGGCCCCGCCCCCCAGAGCCCACCCCCTCTCCTGCTCAGCCCACTTGCCACCACTTCTCCCCCCCCCCCCAGTCTCTCTCCTCTCTTCCACATTTCCCCCTTCCCCCAGGTGGCAAAGGACAGTGGGAGGGGATGGGGGGATGCAACAAGCAGCAGCACAGGGCGAGCATGGGGAGAAGAGGAGGGATCGCAAGGGCAAGCAATGAGGAGGAGCTGTGGGGAGGGGAAAGGAGCAACACATTGAGTGGTGGAGCGGGGGCAGGCTGCAAGAAGAAGAGGTCCAGGCCATTATAAATTACTGGGCCCCTGGACAATTGCCCCCTTCCCCTCTCGCTTCACCTCCTTCTTCCTCCCCCTCCTTCCTGTGGGCAGGCCTGACTAAAGCATCTGTGTGTTTGGAAATAAAGTTGCAGTAAACTGCCAAATGACAACAGCTAGGCAAATGGCCTGTTAAAGATTAATTAACGTTTCGTTCACTTATATATTTAAAACAAAACAGACCCTTAACGCCTATAAAGCTATCCTGCAAATTGGACAGAGATAATTTATGGACTCTCGGGTTCTTTTGTTGTTACCCTTGACTTCCTCCCCCCATGCTGTGTTCCTCTCCCATCTTGTCCCTATTTAGCTCCTGATTTTGCAATAAGCTCCATCTGGGTGAACCTCTGCACTTAGAACTCACTGCAGGATCAGGGTTTTAAGACCTTAAAGTCTTTGGTGCGGGGACTGTCTTATCCTATATGTTTGTGTCATTTACAAAACAATGGGGCCCCAATCTCCAGGCAGTTACAGCAATATATATAATCAATAACAGCAATAATAAATAATAAACACTTACCTTTACAAACAAAGCACTTAATATGAAAATATTTGTTCTGAACTCTCAAAACTTCCCCTTTGCAGGGGTTCCCACAGTTACTGCAGAGAATTGCTGTACCCGATGGCTTTTCGAGGTGGCTACGTACAGCCTGTGGTTGAGAAACTGTAAAGAAACACAAGTTGTATAAGAACATATCATGGACTAAAAACCTCAGGTGGACAGTTAGATAAAATGATGGTCTTATTAGAGCAACATATAAAGAAAATTGACATTTCAATCAAAACATGCCAGGAACATGGGTCAAAATGGTCTCACTTTCTGGTGTTGGCCAGCTCCTGATGTGGTCTTTTTAAGCTTTATTTTAATTGAATTCTCCTTATAGAGTCACATGTCAATGAAAAACAGTCTGCTCACAAATTTAAGCATCACTGCTGATTTTCCCTTCCATATAGGTTGCCGCTGCAATAACGCAAAAGAATTGTACGTGGTTTATGCATTTCACAACCAACTTGAACAAAAACATTTTGGATCAAAGGCTGACTAAAGAGAACTGTACAAAAAATGGTAAAAAAATTACAAAAATTTAGCTGATTTTTTTCCAGTTTGCATCACACCTTTTAATCACAATTTCAATTAAATATTTTGTCAATTAAAAAAAATCAAATCAAATCAACCAGCTCTAGTTACAAATTATTTGCTGAAGCTAATGTCTCACAGGTTCAGAATATGGTTCTAGCCCAGGGTACCCCATCTTTACTGAAGACTTTTCTTTAGCTCAATTGCTAAGTGCTTATGGTTTTGGAACAAGAGGATCTAAGTTCTGTTTCCACAGATTACACGATGTTCCCAATAGCCATGCTGTACAATTAACATAATCATGGACTACTATGTGCCCACTTATTTGTTACAGTATTATATGATAAACGATGCTAAAGAAAGATACCACAAAGATATTGTAAGGTTTCCATAACTTTTGAACTCTGAGTACCTCCCTCAGCAAAATAAAACCAACTGCACTCCTCCTCTAACTGCAATCCCACCACTCGTTCTTAAAAAGCTATACATATTAATTGTACATCCTCCATGTGCCCTCTCATGGCTAGTCTTTTGGGTGCCCCCGTCCACATTCCCCTAAACACACACACTTTGGAAAACAGTGGCATAGATCTTCCTATGATCCTTCCTCCTCTTTGTCACATGCTTTGATGAGAATTGAAATAGGTTAAAATGTTGACGGATAAAGCACCATCATTTGCACCCACTGAATGAATGGACTCAGAGCTATTTTTCAGGCTTACTGCAAACTCAGACAGATGTTTCTACATCAATTGCACTCGCTTTATGTTGGAAGGTTTCTTTGTAACTGTGACAGACTTTTTTTTCAAATTAAGGCTGAGAATCTGGAGAACAACTAAGAAGCCTGTTCTCTCACCTAGTCGTTCACCCAGGTTAATCCCAGAGTTTGGAAAACGCCAATGTACTGTATTTGGCAAACTTCCAGCCAGGAGACACAGGAAGTCTTGGGAAATTTAAAGAATATTAAGCACTATGACATTACTACACAGAGTTCTAGTACGGTGCACGCTTGGTAATCTTGGCACTTATATAACTATGCTTAGTCAGACTACACTTTCTTCTGTATGTGAAGGAATAACTATAAATACGACTTGGTGAGTAGAGATCGGATCTCACTTACTGACATCCAGAGCAAATGTTCTCAGCTAACAAGTTAAAATATGATTATTTCTAACAAACATTGGCCAACTGAAATTGAAACAGGAAGGTGAGAGGGGAAATCACAATGCCTCATTATATCACTTATATCATCATTATTGGTGAAGAGTCTGCAATCAGAATTTCATTAACAACTCTGTGGCAGAAAAAAGACAGTTAGTTACATAGCGACTTTTGTCATCATAGCCACATACCACAAATATGGATGCTTCTGTCACAGAATTTGCAAAAATAAAGACCGGGGTAAAATTTTCACAAAGTCTAGACATTAAAAGTTAATGTGACTTAGACAATTGGAACTATAGCAGAATTTCTGGCAAGCAAGATTAATCACTGATGTTGGAATTTATCCAGGATACTGAGGTTAAAACACTCTCATATAGAGTATCATGCAATCTTACAAATCAGATTCTATGCTAAAGAACATATCCAGGCACTTTCTTTGGACTCCCAGGCACAATTACCCTTTTAAATTAGTGAAAAACAGAGGTAAAATGTTTTCTGATTTCCCAGAAGTATATATCAAAATGTTGAGCAGGGCATTTATAATGAAACATGCAACTGAATAGTCATTGTTTAGTCATTTGTACTGCAAATATTTAATACTGGAGAAAGAATCCTGCACTGGAAGGGAGATATCACATCACAGGAGCTTTCTATTTCTCATCTCTAAAAGCACAAGCCTGCAAACTTCTCACGGAAGTATCTGTGTAAGGACTATTCACTTGAGAAAGGATTTGCATGATCAAGCTTTAAGTTTACATATCCAGGAAATAATGTATAAATATGCTGGGGATGTATGCATAAACTTTATTTTTCTACATTATGTGACTTTCAGCCAAAGATACTTTTTATTTCATTTAGTAAACAGTTCATCGGACTTTCAAGATCATTAGCACGTAAGGTATATGTCATTTTAAATCAACTTAAATCTTATTGTGATAAAAACAAAAACACACCAAAAACAACTCCCCACCCATCCTTTATTCTGTGTATATTACAGGTAAAAATAATTGATATGTTAGCTTTATTTCCAATTGTGAAAAGAGATTCTAAGTCTCTTTATCCTGTGCATCATGGTAGCAAATAAAGGCTCCAATCCTGCTGTCCTTCTAGAAGCAAATGCCTATTGACTTCAACAAGAGATGCAAGTACACAAAGGCTGCAGAATTAAGCCTATTTAGGCTAGCAAAATATAGAGTGAATTAAAAATTTGCTGCCATCTTGTGATTTAAAATAGAAATTGCATCTATTTGGTTGCTTTAGCAAATTGGCATTCCAAAGCATTATATGAAAGGTTGAACACAAACTTGCTGGTCCTTGTAATTTTGCTACAGTACATGTATTATTTTTACATTTTAATATGTAAAGTAACTGTCTATGGACTGAATTATTTAATCATTTAATTGTAACAGACTTGTATAATGACTCGCTATACAAGTTTTTCCAACTGGAGACAGATTAATACAGGGGAACTAATATAGGGGACAAGAAGTTACTCACCTTGTGCAGTTGCGATTGTTCTTCAAGATGTGTGTCCTTATTGGTGCTCCATGGTAGATGTGTCTGCATCCCTGCACTGCTGATGGGAGAACTTTGGTAGCAGTCCGTCCCACCCATGCTGCTCCCTGCCTTCCATGAGGCTAGCCAGCACGCACGGGCATTCCTTCCTCAGTTCCTTCTCCAGCACAGAGTCAACTACTAGAACTCCAAAGTAGAGGCGAGGAGGTGGGTTGTGGAGCACCCAGAGGACATGCATCATGAAGAACCATCACTACTGTACAAGGTGAGTAACTTCTTTGAGTAGTGTCCCAATGGGTGTTCTGTAACTCCTGAGCAGTTCCCACCACTGGAAGGCTAGGACTTTGGAGTCGAGTCTGAAATGGATGATAGTTCAGTGGCAACGAATTTGAAATCTGCAGTCAAATCCCCGAGGATGGCATAGTGGTTTGTGAAGGTGTGTGCAGAAGCCCAGGTAGCTGCTCTGCAGATTTGTGATATAGGATAGGAGATGACCTCATAGAATGTGTGTGTATTGTAGATGGGAGTGTTACGTTACGCAATTGATAACCGCCCAAAACCCACTTGGAGAGTCTCTGATCTGAAATCACTGTACTTTTTGACGTACCTACAACGAAGCAGAAGAGTCTTAGAGATTTCCTGAAGGCTCTTGTCCTGTCCAGATAGTAGGCCAAGGCTCACCTCATGTTGCGCAAATGGGGGATGACTTCCTTAATATCCTGATGGAGTCTGGGATAAAAGGCTGGAAGCTAAACAAGCTGATTTATGTGAAATGCAGAAGTCACCTTAGAAATGAACTTTGCCTGTGGTCTAAGTGTGACTTTGTCAGGGAAGAACACTGTGAAAGGGGTATGTACCAACAGAGACGCTATTCCCCCAATCCCTCTTGCAGAGGTGAAGGTGATGAGGAAGGCCATCTTCATGGAAAAGCAAGTTAATGAACAAGTGGCTATTGGTTCAAATGGTGGCCCATATTTTAACAATAGGTTCAGGTCCCATTGGGGAGTGAGAAGTCTGGACTGTGGGAAGAAGTTCACTATGCCTTTGAGAAATCTCTTCATAGTAACATATGAAAAGATTGAGTAACTTTCTATCTGCTCATGGAAGGTTGCAATTGCTGCTATGTGAACTTTCAGTGAATTGACAAGAGTTCTGATTTCTTGAGAATCAACAGGTAATCTAGGATCACCAGCAGGATAGATGTATTAGGGATGACAACTTTAGGTTGGCATTAGATCTGAAATCGCTTCCATTTCTGTAGATAGGTACGGTGAGTTGCTCCTTTCCTACTATGCAATAACACTTCTTACACTTCTTCAGAGCAAGATATCTCTATGCACTGGAACCAGGAAGGAGCCAGGCCATTAGCTGGGATAGAGAGTGCATCTCTCGTTCTGCAATAAAAGGTAAGGAGTGATTGGAAGAGTCATCTGTGGACACAGTGTCAGCTTTGACAGGGTAAGGGTGTCACGTCTGTCTGGGCCAGGGGGAGCAATCAGTATGATGTTTACTCTTTCTTTCCCCCCCCCACTTTCAACAGAATTTTCAATATCAGAAAAGATGATGGGGAAAAGATGTAAAGAAGACCCTTGCCCCATAGAGAGAAGAGAGCATCTCACATGGAGTGTCGTCCAATACCCTCTCTGGAGCAGTACCGTGGAAATGTCTTGTTCTGGCAAATAACCAATAGGTCTATTATTGGTGTCCCCCATTGCCAGAATACATCGTGGAGTACCACTGAATCTCTCTCTCATTTGTGGTCATGTAGGAATTTGCAACTGAGACTGTCTGCAGTCATGTTGTGTATTCCTGGCAAGTAGGCCACTGATATTGTGGGAGATGCACCAGTTCAATATTTTAGTGCTTCTACGAACAGGGAGTGAGACCTGGCGTCTCCCTGATTGTTTATGTAATACATGCAGGCCATATTGTCCATTATGGCTCTCAAGTGTGTGTCTTTGATCAGCAAAAGGAAGCAAACACACATGTTTCTGACAGCTCTGGGTTCGAGCAGGTTGCTGTGGAGGCATGTCTCTGCTAGAGACCATTTGCCCTGCATTGTGCAACCATTGAGATGCATACCCCACACTACGAGGAATGCATTGGTGGTCAGCAGTAGAGTAGAGTCAATACTGGGGTGGGACCCTCAGCAGACAAGGGATCCTTAAATCCTGGTCTACACTACAGAATTACATCAGTATAGAATGTACTTCATCAGGAACATCTTCATCAGGAGCACTATAGCAGCGCAGCTGCATAAGTGCAGACAAGTTTCTGGTGTAGACAAGCCATGAAACTGCAAGTCCGGCTGTACTGAGAGATGTAAGACAGGAAAGCAATGCACAGGGGCAGTGAATGCTGACGCAAATATCACATGCAAAAGGCACCCATTTCTCAAGTTGTACATAGCTATTTATTGTGACTTTGGAAATAAACTCCTTTGTTTTTTAATAACTCTTTCAAAGAGGAAACACTTGTGAAATTTAAAGCCTACACAGAGCAGCATAATGTGTTCCAACAGCGTTCTTAGACATTAGTCAAGACAGTGGATCCATTTGACAAAATTCAAGCCAAGGAAGAGTGTGCGCTTGCTCTCTCTCTGGGACCTCTCTTGCAGAGCAGAAAGACATTAAAGCAGTCAATTATGCAGATGTTTCCTCTGCTTGAAAACTATGAACATCTTTTCTAGTAAATAATTATAGATTTTTATTAAAGGGTGTGTTCATTTGGAATTGGCTGAGACTAGTAACTGCTGCTTGAACTCTGGATGCTTACATGGCAATTTCATGTAGTGTTTGTTAAAAAGAAACACAATGAGAAGGTTTGTGTCAACTGCACCCATGCTTACAGTCCCACTTCCTTCGGTGCAGCAAGACTTACTGCAGATTGCTTCCTTTGAATGCTAGCATTGATTCAGAAATGTGTATTAGGGCCAAGTGCTCTCCACAGCTCTCTGTAATGCCTAACCTGCATTGTATTTAAGAATCAACACAGTAGCTTCTTTTGTTACAGTAGGAGTAAAAGAAAAAGTGACTATCTGGCATGACTTTAGCATTTTTGTTCAACAATAGTTTCCAAGCCAGGAGTGGAAATGAAAAGTAAAAGAGGATTATATTTAGCCTATAGCACAGGTATGTAATAAACGCAAAAAGATCTATAACATTTTTCCTAGTGTTCCATTTTTTAAATCTTGCAAGGATGCATTTGTCATTTAAAAACAGCCATGTTAAATAAGCAAAGATCAACAAAAACTAACAGGGTGTTTTAGTGTCCTCTCAATTCAAAGGAATGAATTAATTTAATACATTAAAAATGACCAATGTTTCACACAAAATTCTCTGTGGATCTGAGTAGAAATATAACCTCTTTGGGGTCATTATAAAACTATGTTTCTTCACAAAGTTTAAACACTGTCTCTTTCGTCTGGAAGAACAAAATGATAGAATATGAGAATAACTCCTTCAAACTAGAGAACTCTTCTTTTATTCAAGTTCTAATAAAATTTTAATGTACATGCATTTTAATAGAGTTTTGAATCTAATCTCTTTACATAGTAATTCCTATCATTTTACTGTTATGTCTTTATGTGCCAAAGTTTAGCTTCAAAGCAGATGAGAATGCTACATCAACATATTTTGCTAGCAATATGCTGTCATCACTTGTGGAGTTTAACAATTATACAGTATATAAGGACATTTGGTATATCATCCTATTGATTAAAGTTCTCATTCAAGTTTGAATGACCACATACTTTTCCTAGATTGCTGAATTTAATTAAATCAGAAATTCACCTTTATTTACTCTAGACTTAAAATAGCCCCTGCTGAATGGAAATACAAAGAGAGCCCGTGTGGTTTTGGAGTTGATGGTATGCATGGATCCACAAATCTTGCCGATGTCCTGCTATGCCTCCGTCTGATACCTCCACAGGTCTGGATGAGGAAGCAGATTATAACTACCCATAACAGTATCAGAAAATCAGTGAAGGTTTCTGCATCCTTGCTTGCTTCTTTAAAGCCCTAAGAAGAATTTCCTGCACTAATGTTCCCACAAGAAAAACAACAGATAATCAAGAAATGAGTAAGAGTGGGACACATGTCCATAGTATTGTCACACAAGCAGTGCCTGGCGCTGGGAACTTCATTGCTGATATTCTTGCTAAACATTCATGTGACAGGGTGCTATCAGCTGCCCCCTGACCACTGACATTGCTACTGCCTGGGGAAGGCTACAGGCCCACCTGAGGGCAATTACACACTTTCTGGTGACAATCACCGGGCTAACAAAGGGGAGACTATAAGGGGAGGAAACAGGAAGCAAGGGAAGATCAAGAGGAGTTCAGACGGAAGCTCAGAGCTCTGACGTGAGAGCTGCCTATCTTGCTGTGAGCGTGTATTGCACAAGCATTACTATGAAGAGGGAAATAAACACACATCTTGGTGTCAGATAAACAGTCTCGTGTGTGTGTTTGTGACTGGAAAATCCTCTGATCTAGCCAGGCAGTGAGGTTCATCAGGTAGCAATGGAGGCATGCTGTGACAATCCAGTACCCACAGATTTCTAATATCAGCTCAGCCACATACATCACAGGTCACCTCACTCCTGCTGGCTACTCAGTAGGTAATGCGCCAGTTCTAGGATTAAATGGGGTTTAGTGAATTAGCAGTGACTCATTAAAAATATGCAAGATCTTCACTAACGGACAACTGTTTATACGATGATTTTATATCTGGCTCTGATAAGACTGTTCCTGGAATACTGCACTGACTTCTGCACACCTGGATGCTGAAAATATACAGATAAATTGAAGGGAGCACATTATTAGGCCAGTAGAGGTATTGATTTATACGGAGGGAGAAAAAATTCTATATGTATAAAATGGCTGAGCCACAACTGAGGGGATATGGGATAATTTGGCTAAGCAATGACTGAGGGAAGACAAAGAGAAGTACCTACAAATATTTGAAGGACATAAGCATGTAGGCTGGAGATGAATTATTTTGTGACCAAAGTGGGCATTACTAGAAATGGGATGAATTTAAGAAAAGAGAAACTGCAGTTGAACATCTGGAAAAGGTCTTGAGAATGAAATATATTGATATTAGACTGGGAATTGGAAAGCCCCTTGGTTTGGGAAACAAAACTAAGCAGATGAAAGCACTAGATAGTTTGCTGTGGGGACTGCCCTGCAATGGTGGAGGGGTGCACTAGGACTTTCATGGAAGTTTTACATTCTATAAAGTTTACCTTGCATAGGACAGTTTTTCAAAGGAATTATTTAATAACCTTTAAACCACACCAAAATTTTGCATGAGATATTATGTGAATAAACTTTTCCATCCCTAAAGAACAAGTTCCCATAATCCTAAAAATAAGATTAACGGTACTGGAGATATTAATCCAAAAGGGTCCAGATTAGCAATCTTTTATTTTGCAACACACACACACACACACACACACACACACACACACACACACACACA